>CAKNYM010053139.1:479653-533474 GCA_932195095.1 Andricus curvator | reverse complement strand
AAGTTGATGCAAGAATATAAAAGATTTCTTGGTTCGAGGCGAATCAACTGACCTACAATATTAATACATTTTATTAATTTATTATTTATTTATGGCCAACAGCCATACCACGCTGAAAAAACCAGTTCTCGTCAGATCACTGAAGTTAAGCAGCGTTGGGCGCGGTTAGTACTTGGATGGGTGACCATTCGAGAAAACTGAGTGCTGTTGGCACATCGTGGGTGTGGTGAGCCCACACTTGTAGTTATTTACTACAAGAAACTAACCTAGAAACACTACTCGAATCGGGTAGTGTCACGCCTACCCTGAAAGGGAAATGGCTTAATGGTATTAAAGAGTAGGGAAGTTATGGTGATTTATATATTTTCTCAATATATTACAACAATTTTTCCAAGATTCCACAATTTATTCTGGTCCATTTGTCGTAAAAATGATAAAACCCCCAAAAAAAAGTCCAAAAATTTCCGAAGAATTAAAAAAAAAAATGTTCTAGCATGAATAGTTCAGAAGTTATGAGCTCTTTAAGTGATTTTTCAGCGAAAAAAACTTTAACTCTTTTTCTTTTTGCACAATATCTCATTCCTCGTACACCCTACATGAAAGTTGTATCAAAATAAATTAAAGAAGATTAAATTATCTTCAAAACTCAAGAAAATAATTAATTCTAGCTTTTATAGAACAGAAGTTATAGTGTCTTATAGCAGGCTGCTTTTTGTGGAACTTTATCATGGATCGCATTTTTGATAAAAATTCATTTTGTATATACATATCGCATCAGCACTTTTCACTATTTTCTTTAACTCTTATACTTGGGAAAGCAAATCGTCAGAAATGAAGGTTTAAAACCGTCAATTAGAGAAAACTTATAAATTATTTATTGTTGCTATATATATATTAATAACACAGCCACACAAAAAAAAACTTTGTTTCGGATCTGGAGGTCAGACCAAGTTTATAATAGGTTTTTGGGGTCGCTGAATCCGAATCCGAGGTCCAAAAATCCCCAGCACGTCAGGGTTCTGACATAACCTCAAAAAACGTCATAAAAAATCTATTTTCGGGTCTGGAGGACAGACCATGTTTCCTATATGTTTTTGGGGTCACTGAATCTGAATCCGAGGTCCGAAGAACCCCAGCACGTGAGGGTTCTGACATAACCTCAAAAAACCTCATAAAAAATCTTTTCGTGGGTCTGGAGGTCAGGCCATGTTTCCTATATGTTTTTGGGGTCGCTGAATCCGAATCCGAGGTCCAAAAAACCCCAGCACGTCGGATGAATAAATTTCACGAGTTTCTTTGAAAATCAAAACCCTGACGTGCTGGAGGTTTTTAGACTACGGATTCGGATTCAGCCACCCCAAAAACATATAGGAAACATGGTCTGACCTCCAGACCCACGAAAATATTTTTTATGAGGTTTTTTGAGGTTATGTCAGAACCCTCACGTGCTGGGGGTTTTTGGACCTCGGATTCGGATTTAGCGACCCCAAAAACCTATTATAAACATGTCTGACCTCCAGATCCGAAACAAAGTTTTTTTTTGTGTGGCTGTGTAATTTATTAATACTGGCATGAGCAAGGCGAGAGAGAGATAATAGAATTTCACAATGTGAACTATTTACAACATTTTTAAAAGATATTCACACATGCAGACAGTTTCCATAATTAGATTCTTCAATTTGTAAAAAGAATTCCACAAAAAGCAACCTGCTATAATCTGTTCTATAAAAGATAGAATCATTTTTTTTCAGTTTTAAAGATAATTTAATCTTCTTTCATTTATTTTCACACAACTTTCATGTGGGATGTACAGGGGATAAGATATTGTGCAAAAAGAAAAAGATTTAAAGTTTTTTTCTGCTAGAACATTCTTTTTTTTTAATTCTTCGGAAATTTTTGGACTTTTTTTTTTGGTTTTTAGTACAGAAAACGTTACTTATTACTTGTTCCTTTCGAAAAAAATCACATGAATTGATCAAAAAACAACAAATATCGAGTTATTTTAAAAGGGGGCCTAAGGATTTTTTTTATATTCTGTAAAAATACTCAGGAGGCATCCCCAAAACATAATTTTTGAGGTACAAACTTTAGCCTGCTCATTTAAGTGAAACTTGGCTCTGAGGAGGCGTGCACAGATGAAATTCTTCAGATGATTTTTCATGTAATTGTTCATTACTTTATTACTTGCAGCTCTTTTCAAATGGGACGATCCATTATGTTTGGAGAGCCAATTAACGCCTGATGAAATCATTATCAGAGATCAATTTAGGACTTACTGTAAGGAAAAGCTGTTACCTCGTATTGTCGAAGCAAACAGAAATGAATTCTTTGATCAAGATATAATGAAGGAATTAGGAGCTATGGGAGTTATTGGTTGCACTTTGAAAGGCTATGGTGCTGCTGGAGTTTCTAATGTGGCTTATGGACTTTTAGCGAAAGAAATTGAAGAAATTGATAGTGGCTACAGATCAGCCTTTTCTGTACAATCTTCACTAGTTGCTGGAGCCATTTATTCGTATGGTAGTGAAGAGCAGAAACAAAAATTTCTACCAAAACTGAGTACGTATGAAAAGCAATTTAATTGCAAAGATTTTATCATTTTATGAAAAAAGAATTGAAGGGTCCTAGGGCATAAGGGTCTGAGTGCCAAATTTCCGAAATTCATTTTGTTGACTCAAACTGAATGTTTTTTGGAATTATCGTGTTTTTCTGAGAATAGCAAACGTTCAAGATGCTTTTAAGAAGTCGATAGAATGAAAAAGTGTGAACCAACTTGACCATCTTGACCTTCAGATAAATTTTCAAGATCATTTGAAGATCATGATGATTTTTTTAAAGCAAATCCCTACGTTAAACTGCGGATTTGAAAAAAGCGAAAAATTTTACGTCGAAAAATTTGCTATGGAAAATTTGTAAAAGTGTGTACCAACTTGACGACCTTGACCTTCTGATAAATTTTCAAGATCGTCAAGATGGTGCACAATCTTATAAATTGTCCATAGAACATTTTTGACGTACAATTTTTCAAAGTAGGGATTTCCTTTAAAAAAATCATATTGACCTCAAATGACCTTGGAAATTTATCTGAAGGTCAAGATGGTCAAGTTGGTACACACGTTTACATTTTATCGATTTGTTAAAAGCATCTTGAACGTTTGCTATTCTCAGAGAACCACGATAATTCCAAAAAAGTGCATCTTACCGTTTTTTAGACATTTGACCTTGATTTTTGTCCTTCCTGAGATCACAAAAGCAAATTTCTCACCAAATGTTTTTGACGTGAAATTTTCCGCTCTTTTCAAGTCCGCCGTCAAAAATAGGGCTTGTCATTTTAAAAAATCTTCTCGACCTTCAAATGACCACGAAAATTGACCTGAAGGTGAAAATCAATAGTACCGTTAAATGAGCCCCTATGTTTTGTATAATTTTTGTTTCAACCATTTTTTTATAGGTGGAGTATTTTAAGAGATATTTGAATCTATAGATTAAAATGGGTTTTATGCGACTTGAAACTAGACCGTGTGACTGCAGCCCGGCATACACAATAGCTAGCGCGTTGCGTTTTACAGGCGAAAAAAATACTCAATTTTCAATTACAAAAAAAAACAAGAACATTTTTCAAAAAAATGTCTCTGTTACGGCCGGTACAATTACAAATTGGATTATGTAGTCAAAATATTACATCAAACAATCCATTTTTGTAGACGTATTATGGATCTGACGAAAATCCGAGACATTTTAAGAGCCTTAACCGCTCCTTTCACTATTCGATAGAGCTAATTAAGAGCTCTAAAGATATTTATTTCATTTATTTGTTTTTTAATAAAAAATACAAAAGTTGTGGAACTCTATCTGAGTCAGAATCGGCGTTTTTGAGACGCGGCGAACCTTTGTCAAGAGTTTTTATCCATGATAGTTTCTTCTTTTAGGGTGTTTCTTCCATGGTTTGACAGAGCTAAATTAAAGCTCGAAACTACTTTCTCGTTAAAAAAAAAATTAAATGCGTTAAAATTAGACAGTTTTTGTGCCTCCTGTAAAATTCCAGTTTCGGCACTTACGTCCTTATGCCCCTGGACCCTTCAATTAATAATGATGATCTTCCAATTCAAAATTTTTAAGCGAAGTTTGGAATTATTCAAATTTTGACGCTTGAAGATTGAATGTATTAATTTTGACAGTTTCCAATTCGAAAGTGCATAATTTATAAAGGTTCTAGAATAATTAAACTTTGATGATTCGTAATATTTAAAATTCTTCAATTTTTGACGGTGAAATTGACAGTGATTTTTAAAACAGAAATCACATGTTTTAGTGAAAAAATCTGTCCAATCACTTTGAATGTCATTTAATACTACATGATATGATACTTATTAATCATATATTTATCATTAAAATTTATATAATTTTAATTTCAAGTTAAGTTAATTTTAAGTTAAGTTTTAATTTTACATAATTTAAAATTGTATAATTTGTAAAGTTTTCAATTAAAAATCGTTGAGCATATTCAAAAAAAAAAGTAAGGCTTTTAATTCATAATGATTAATTATTAATTATTGTTTCAGAATTTTGTTGAACCGGATATTTAAAAAATTGTTTTATAATATATTTGTTTGTCTACGAAATATTTTTCAATCAATTTTATCTGCTAATTATTACAGTTTCTGGTGATTTGATTGGTTGCTTTGGATTAACTGAACCAAATCATGGAAGCGATCCAGGATCCATGGAAACGAGAGCCAGACTTGATTCGAGTACAAAATATTATAAATTAAGTGGCAGTAAAACGTGGTTGGTATTAAGGATTTCAAAAAAATCGTACATTCGGATCATTTAATTCTAACTAGAAACTAAATAGTTATCCTTTTGAGTAATAATTACTTTTAGGCAAATTATAATTTGAGGGAAAAATAATTTTTAAAACAAAATAAAAATTTCGAATAGCTATAGGAAAAAGTTTAAGAATATTTTATAAATGTTCAGAAATATTACGAAATTTTAAATATTTGTTATCTCTTCAAAATTCCAAAAATAACTGAATAACTTTAAACTGTCTCAAATTATTCCTAAAATTGTCTTGAAATCTTCCGGATTCGTTTTTGATAATTTTGTAAATCTTTTCTAATGTTTTACAATTTTCAAATTATTCTATGAAAATTAATTTAAAAAAATAAAGAATCACTTTAAATTTTTCTAGGAATCTTAAAAAAATAATTTTATTACCTTGAAACCATTCAAAATCTTCAAAATTTTCTTTAGAAATCTTCAAAAATCAACATTTTGTTTTAAGTTAAAATGATTCGAATTTTTCCTAAAATTAAAAAAAAAAAAAATTGCCTTTAAATATTCCAGATACTTTCTTGACAATTTTGGAAATCTTTTGAAATGTTTTGAAACTTTCAAATATTCTCTTAAAATAAATTTTGTAAAATAATAAATCATTAAAAATTTGCCGAGAAATCTTAAGAAAATTTTGGTGGTCACGACATTTTTTATATTCTAATTTTGTGTCCCGAATTTAATTTTGCCTATCTCTTTGCATGTGTGGAAAAGTATACAAATTATAGGCTTATAGCAAAATGTTGAAAACAGAATTATTTCCCAATTCTAAAAAACAATTACGATTAATATTTTTTTCTTTCATCAATATAATAAATAGTTAATAATAATAATAATAATATTTTCAATAATATTATTATAAAGGCCATGTGACGAGTGGGTCACGTGACCGGATTCCTACCTAACCGACACTTTTTTTCAAAATCAACTTACATTCACACGAAACGCGATATCGAGTTGAAAATTTGGGATAATAAATAAGAAGCGCTAATAAAGGCGGCTCTGGTTCTAAATTTTAATAATCATGAAAAAAGCAAAAAAAAATTATTTACAAAAAAAACTTTTTTCATAATTATAAAAATTTAGGACCAGAGCCGCCTTTCTTAGCGCTTCTTATTTATTATCCCAAATTTTCAACTCGATATCGCGTTTCGTGTGAACGTAAGTTGATTTTGAAAGAAAGTGTCGGGAAGGTAGGAATCCGGTCACGTGACCCACTCGTCACATGGCCTTAATCAATTATTTTATCATTCATAATTAATTAATCAATAATGCACTCCAACTCCCATATAATAACAGTTTCGGGGTTGCCTCCCACTGGCCTTGTTACTAAATCGGTACCCTCGAAACGTAAACAGTCAGGGCCGCCTTAACAGTTTCCAATTGGAATGCATAATATTGCGCAATAGAATCGACTGAGTACTCGCGCATTGCGGCCCATCCGAGGCGAGAGAACCAATCAGGTATTCAACAACATTGAGCGCGAGATTTTCGAGAATTTCGTTCCACCTATTTTTTTTAAATAGGATTTCAACTTTTTCAGTTAATTTGTGAAATAATTGTTTGATTTGAATTTTTACATGATTTCAGGATCACTAACTCACCCATAGCGGATATAATGATCATTTGGGCGAAATCCGACAGCGGTGAAATTAGAGGGTTCATTGTTGAAAGAGAAGGAAATGAAGGTCTAGTGTCCACTCCAAAGCTTGATGGAAAATTCTCAATGAGAGCTTCGATGACTGGAATGATTTTGATGGACGACGTTATGGTACCGGCAGAAAATATGTTGCCTTATGTAAAAGGTCTGAAGGTGATTAAAATTAATTTTTTTTTATTATTGATCAATACAAAAATAAGTTTTCTTTATTACCAAACAAACATTTTTTTTTTTAACAAAAAATGTTGTATAAAAGTTGACTCAGCATAAAATTTCTTTGGGAGAATCAATATTTTGAGCTAATTTTCAAAATTAACTTTTGATTATAACATTTTCAGGGTTGCTATAAGATCTCTGTTATGAAATTCCCTGACTTTTCCTGACTTTTCCCTAATCAATTTTTCATTTTCACTGACAGTTCTAATTATTTTTTTAGGTACAAAACCAAATCTTACACTTAGGAGGTCAATAATGTTAATTTAATAATGATGTTAAATTACGTCAAGCATACATCGAATACATTAATTTTTAACTATATAGTTGAGTTTTCAACTAAAAAAAGATAAATTTTGAAACCAAAATGGAAGAATTAAATTTACAGTATAAACAATTAATTTCCAAACAAGAAGAAAAGGAATTTTCAATAAAATAGTTAAATTTTTAACCAAAGTGATGACCAAAAAAATATTTTAATTTTCAATCAACAGCAGTTGATTGAACCAAAAAATATAAATTTTCAACAAAATAAATTAATTTTTCAAATACATTTTCAGTTTAAAAAATTAATCTTCAACTTAAAAAACGAATATTCAACAAAGTAGTTATATTTTCTAACTAAAATGTTGAATATTCAACCAAAAAAATTATTTTAAACCAAACAGTTGAATTTTCAACAAAAAGATAAATTTTCAACAAAAAAAAAGATCAATTTTTGTACCAAATAAGATAATTTTTCAACTAAAAATAGAATAGTTAAATTTGCAGTTAGAAAAATAAATTTTCAAACAAGAAATGAATTTTCCACCCAAAATATAACAGTTAAATTTTCAGTAAAAAATTAATTTTTAATCAAACGAAATAAAATTTTCACGAAATATTTAAATTATTAACAAAAGAGGTACATTTTCAACGAAAAAGATAAATTTTCAACTGAACATGATTTAGTTCAATTTTCAGTTTAAAAACATATTTTTGAACAAGAAAATTTTTTTTTTAACAAAATAGTCAAATTTTGAATAAAAAAAGGTTTATTAACTAAAATGATGAATCGTCAACGAACTAAATAAATTTTTAATTGAAATTATGAACCTTCATCCACAAAAAATGAATTTTTAATCAAATAATTCAATCTTCTACCCAAAAAAATAATTCTCTTCCAAAAAAGACAAATTTTCAACAAAATACATAAATTTTTAACTACAACAGAAAGTTTTTCAACCAAAAATAGAATATTTAAACTTTTAACTCAAAAAATAAATTTTTAACCAAAAAGATGAATTTTAAAGAAAAATATAATAGTTGATATTTCAAGTAAAAAAGATTTTAATTTTAAACGAAAAACAGTTGAATTCAACCAAAAAAAGATGAATTTTCAAAAAAATAGTTTAATTTTCAAGCCAATAGGATAAGCTGTTTAGAAGCTACTTAAATTTTAAACAAACACCTTAGTTTTCAATCGAGAAAAATGAATTTTCAATCCAAAAGAAAAAATTTTTCTATAAAAAAAAAAAAGAATTTGCTGCCAAAATAGTTGAATTTCCAACCAAAAAGTATCACTTTTCAACAAAATATTAGTTGAATTTTCCACAAAATAATTGATTTTTCAACCAAATAGTAGGAATTTCAATCAAAAGATACAAATTTTAAACAGAATAGTTTATTTTTCAGCCAAAAAGACAAATATTTCAGAAAGCAGTTAAATTTTAAACAAAAAAGTTGATTTTCAACAAAAAAAAAAATTTCAACTAAAAAATGTGACTTTTCTACCATAAATGATGAATTTTGCGATCTAAACAAAATTTTTATCAAAAAAGATTAATTTCCAACCGAAAAGGATGATTTTCAAATCAAAATAGTTGAATTTTCCAAAAAATAATTAAACTTTCAGACAAAGAGTAGAACTTTTAATCAAAAGGGACGAATTTTTAACAGAATGGTTACATTTTTCACCAAATAGTTAAATTTTCAAGCCAAAAAGTTTATTTCGTTAGAAGCCAGTTAAATTTTCTAACAAACCAGTTTAATTTTCAACCAAAGAAATGAATTTTTAACCAAAAAGATGAATTTTAACAAAAAATATAATAGTTGATATTTCAAGTAATAAAGATCTTAATTTTAAATGAAAAACAATTGAATTTAACCAAAATAATATGAATTTTCAACAAAATTGTTTAATTTTCAAGTCAATAGGATGAGCTTTTTAGAAGCCACTTAAATTTTAAATTCAATTGAACAATTTAAATAATCGAGAAAGATGAATTTTCAATCCAAAAGAACCAATTTTATATAAAAAAAGACGAATTTGCTGCCAAAAAGTTGAATTTCCAACCAAAAAGTATCACTTTTTAACAAAATATTAGTTGAATTTTCTAAAAAATAATTAAATTTTCAACCAAATAGTAGGACTTTCAATCAAAAGATACAAATTTTAAATAAAATAGTTTATTTTTTATCTAAAAAGACAAATTTTTCAGAAGCCAGTTAAATTTGAAACAAAAAAGTTGATTTTCAACAAACAAAAAAATGAATTTCCAACCAAAAAATGTGACTTTTCTACCATAAATGATGAATTTTGCAATCTAAAAAAAATTGTTATCAAAAAAGATGAATTTCCAACCAAAAAGGATGATTTTCAAATCAAAATAGTTGAATTTTCCACAAAATAATTAAACTTTCAGACAAAGAGTAGAACTTTCATTCAAAAGAGACGAATTTTTAAGAGAATGGTTGAATTTTAAACCAAATAGTTACCTTTTCAAGCCAAAAAGTTTATTTTTTTAGAAGCCAGTTAAATTTTCAACAAAACAGTCAAATTTGCAACCAAAAAAGATGAAATTTCTACCAAAATATATGAATTTTTAACAAAATTGTTGTGTTTTCAACAAAATAATAAAATTAACTTTCCCTGACCTGTATCAACCCTGATTTTTTAATTGAGCAATTAAAGAATTGATTTACAGGGTCCCTTTGGATGTCTCAATAATGCCCGATATGGAATTGCATGGGGTGCACTTGGTGCAGCTGAATCGTGTTTAAAATTGTCCAGAAGGTATGTGTTGGACAGGAACCAATTTAACAGGCCTATAGCAGCCAACCAACTTGTGCAAAAGAAACTGGCAGATATGATGACAGAAATTGCAATTGGTCTTCAAGCTTGCTTGAGAGTTGGAAGATTAAAGGATGAAAACAAGTGAGCTCTTCTTAAATTATTTATTTGTTAAATGATACGGCTGTTTTGTGATTTTTACGCCTGGAACGAAAGACCTTGGATACTAATGGACCCGAGTGGAAAGCTTTACGTGATGACTTTGTGAAGCTCTACACCGGGGGTGCTTGCTAGTGAAAGATATCTGGCCTAATACTCTTCAATCATATTTAAGAAATAAAATGAATACAATATACAAACTACATGACTTGGAATTGATAAGTTTTTCAAATTGTAATTTGTTGAATTATGAAACTTTCGAATTGAAATTATTTTTGAAAACTTCAAAAGGTTTCATTTCTGAAGGCTTCAAAGTCACAAAACTTCATTTTTTGACGATTCTAATTTAAAATTTGTAAATAACGTCTCAACTTCGAAGTTGTTTATAAATAGTG
The DNA here is from genome assembly GCA_932195095.1 of Andricus curvator. NCBI lineage: Eukaryota > Metazoa > Arthropoda > Insecta > Hymenoptera > Cynipidae > Andricus > Andricus curvator. Next base: position 523,159 of record CAKNYM010053139.1, on the reverse strand, counting down.
CACGTTAAGCGTAAAGTATTTTTAATAGGCCGGTTTGTCTTCCAATTTTTTGTTCTAAATTAATTTTAATACCAAGAAAAAGTTGCTAAACCATACCAAATTTCCAGTTGTAAAACCTTCTTTCGATCGGAAAATATTGTCTGTCCATTCCTTGGATTTGAAAATTCAAAATTTTAAAATTAAAACGAAATGTCTTCTATTAGGAGCCGTCTATAATCTACGTTACTAATTCGGCGGAATGGGGGGGGGGGGGGGGCACTCCAAAAACTACGTTTGGTAACAGGGTGGTGGGATCAGTGGAAGTCACGTGACGAACTTACATAGATAACATTTAGTACGTTTGCTGATGATAAATTTTAACAAAATTTGCGAATTTTGCGAAAGATGGTCCCTCTTTTCTCATTTTTTAAAGAATTCTTCTATTTTCCCCTGTTTTCAAGAAACTTACCCTTTCCCCTTTTAATCGTTTTTCCCCTTAACCCGTTAACGCCGAGAATGCCCCTTTGGGTACACCACTCTTTCTGCAATTATAACTCATGCAATTCAAGGTATAAAAAATTGAGAGATACATATTTTTGAAGCTTAAGATCTGTTTTTTCCGATGGTGGGCATGAAAATGTTGTTAATTATGGAAAAATATTGTTTAAACAAAAAAAAAAACCCCGATTTTTTCTAATTTTTTATTATAAAATCGAGTTTTCCGAATGGTTCCCAGTGTGCAATCTACTTGGAACCTCAATAACCGGTGGAATAAATGCCTAAGCTTTCAGAATACATGGTTCCGAGATCAATTTTTTATCTTAGTGTGTTCAAAATGGCTCGTTAATAACAAAATTTTTGCGAAGACATTCATGAATTTTGTTCTCAAAAAGTATGATCTTTTCGAGAAAGTGCAAAAGGAGAAAAAGTTCTTAGAATCACTCAAAGAATACGTGAGAATTTTTCCAGAAAGTTTTAAATTATTTTTTTGATTTTGTAATTTGTCAATTTTTGAAAAATTAAAAAATTCCTTCAAAAATTCCTCAAAAAATCAGGTGATTTTTTTGTTCGATTCTAACAACTTTTTATTCTCGAAAATTTTTGCTATAAGCTCATGGTTCTCAAGAAAAAAATTCACAAAAGTGATCAAGAATTATGACTTTTGAGTATTTTTTTCTTGAGAACCATGAGTTTATAGCAAAAATTACCTGGAATAAAAATTTGTTAGAATCGAACAAAAAATTCACCTGAATTTTTTTAGAATTTTTGGAGCAATTTTTTAATTTTTCAAAAATTAACGAATTGTTAAATCAAAAAAATAATTTAAAACTTCCTGAAAAAATTCTCACGTATTCTTTGAGTGATTCTACGAACTTTTGCTGCTTTCGCACTTTCTCGAAAATATCATACTTTTTGAGAACAAAATTCATGAATGTCTTCGCAAAAATTTTGTCATTAACGAGCCATTTGAACACACTAAGATAAAAAATTGAGCTCGGAAACGTGTATTCTGAAAGCTTATGCATTTATTCCACCGGTTATTGAGGTTCCAAGTAGATTGCACACTGGGAACCATTCAGAAAACTCGATTTTATATTTTAAAAATTAGAAAAAATCGTGTTTTTTTGTTTAAACAATATTTTTCCATAGTTAACAACATTTTATCACATTTACATGCCCACCATCGGAAAGAAGAGATCTTAAGCTTTAAAAATATGTGTCTCTCAATTTTTTATACTTTGAATTTCATGAGTTATAATTGCCGAAAGAGTGGTGTATCCAAAGGGGCATTCTCGGCGTTAACGGGTTAAGTGAGAACTAGGTTAATCGAACCCAGTAAGAAAATTCAATTAATTTTGGTTGAAAAGTCTACTATTATATTTTTGGTACAGAATTCATCTCGTTTGGTTAAATTTTTTTTTGTTTTAACAATTCATCATTTTAGTTGAAAATTCATGTATTTTGTTGAAAATTCGTCTTTCTGATCGAAAATTAGCCTTTTCTAATCGAAAATTAATATTCGTGGTTAAAAATTCATCCATTTTGGTTGGAAAATCAAATAATTAGTTTAAAATTAAACTCGTTTGTGAAAAATGCATTTGTGTGTGTAGAAAATTCATCATTTTAGTTGGAAATACAATATTTAGAAGTTTTTAAAAAAAAATTCAAAATTATTTAAGAATTTGAAAGATTTCCGAAAATTTATGAAATATATATTTCCTAATGCGTAAGAAAGTACTAAATATCTTTTAAACTGATTCAAATTTGTCCTAACCTTTTGTAAAATCCTATAAAATATAAAAAATTTCTTAGACGTTTTGTAGATACTTTTTCGAAATATCTGAAATATTCAAAAATCTTCTCGAATTTTATCGAAAAACCTAGCAAAATTATATTTATATAACCTTAAACCAAATAACCAAAGAAAGTCCAAACATAAATAGTAATCCAAAATTTTAATTTTGTATTAAAAATTATTTTTTCCTCTAAATTATAATTTAACTTAATTTTTTTATCTAACTTGACTAAAAATTTTGTTTTGGTTGAAATTTCAACAATTTTGTTCAAGCTTCGTCTGTTTGGTTAGAAAACTCATCTCATTTGGTAGAAATTTCATCTTTAAAAAAAAAATAAAAATTGCAACTGTGTGGTTTAAAATTAAATTTTTTTCTGGTTGAGGATTCAACTATTTTGACAAAAATGTGTCTTTTTAGATGAATTCAATTCTATTTGATTTACAATTAAAATATTTTTTATTTTCAATAACACTATCCTTTTTATTATTTTTTTATTTTTCATTGATAGTTCATCTTTTCTGGTTAAAAATTCCTATACATACTTGGTTCAAAATTAGACTACTTGGTTAAAAATCTTCATCGTTTTAGTTCAAAATTTATCTCTTTGGTTGAAAATGTAACTATTTTGTTGAAAACTCGTCTCTTTTGACACAAAATTAATCTTCTTGATTGAAAATTCACCTATTTCGCCGAAAGTTGAACTACTTTGCTTTTGGTAGAAAATTAATCTTTTTGGTAGAAACATCATGTAATTGGTTGAAAATTTAACTATTTGATTAAAATCAAATTTTTTTGTTGAAACTTCCTATTTTTAGGTTGAAAAATTAAATTAATTTGTAGAAAGTTCGTTTCTTTTAGAAAATATTTATTCTTTTTTGGTTAAAAATACAACTGGTTGAAAATTAATCTTTTTTGATTAAGGATTCAACTATTTTGGCCAAAGTTTGTCTTTTTCATGAATTCAATTGTTTTTGATTAAAAATTAAAATATTTTTAAATTGTAATATCAACTATTACATTTTTTTTTAAATCCTTATTTTTTGTTTAAAAATTTGCCTATTCGGTTAAAAGTCGAAATATTCTGTTAATAACTAATTTTTCTGGTTGAAGATTTAGGATCGTAGTTGAGGATTTGTCCTTTTTGTGTAGAAAATTAATCTTCTTGGTAAAAAATTCATGTATTTCGTTGAAAATTCAATTATTTGGTTCATAATTTTTGGTTGAGAATTTAACTATTTTCTTTAAAAAATCGTCCTTTCGAATGAATTTAACTCTTTTTGGTTTAAAATAAAAATATTTTCAGTTTTAGTATTAATTATTATATTTTCGTTGAGAATTTATCTTTTTTTATTGTAAATTCACCTAATTGTTTCAAAATTGAACCACTTTATTGAAAATTCACTTGTTTGGTTGAAGATTCATAATGTTAGTTCTAAATTCATCTCTTTAGCTGAAAATGTAACTATTTTGTTGAAAACTCGTCTTTTATGCTGAAAACTAATCTTCTTGGATGAAAACTCATCTTTCCGGCTGAAGATTCGAATATTTTCTAGAAATTTTTTTTTTTTTCATAATTCCAACTGTTTTTTATTGGAAATAAAAAATTTTTTATTGAAATATCAACTATTACATTTTTTATTAAGAAATTTTATTATTTATTTGAAAGTTCAACTATTTGGTTAAAAGTTGAACTACGTCATGTATTTGATTGAAAATTCAAATATTTGTCTGAAAATTAATTTTGTTGTTGAAAATTCATACTTTCGGGTATAAAGTTAAACTGTTTTGTAGAAAGTTCGTCTCTTTTGGAAAATATTGTATCTTTTTTGGTTAAAAATACAACTGGTGGAAAATTAATCTTTTTTGGTTGAGGATTCAACTATTTTGTTAAAAATTTGACTTTTTTAAATTACTTCAACTGTTTTTAATTTTTAAAAAATCGATGGAAATATGAACTACTACATTTTTTATTCAGAATTCATCTTTTCTGTTTGAAAAATTCAACTATTTGGTTGATGATTAATTGTTTTATTGAAATTTTAATTGGACATATCAGAAATTTAAAATCTTTTTGAATTTGCTGAAGAATATTAGGAAAATTATATTTATATAACCGAAAAAACAAATAACCAAAAAACCTAAAAAATAAATAGTTATTCGGAATTTTTATTTTGTATTGAAAATTATTTTTGAAATAGTTTGTTTTTAATTTATTATGGAATTTATACCTTCTAAATTTTTTACTAATTTTTAGAGCGACCCCAGAGATGATTTCCATGATCAAAAGGAATTCTGCTGGAAAAGCACTCGAAATTGCAAGAAAAGCCAGAGACATGTTAGGTGGAAATGGCATATCAGATGAGTACCACATTATAAGGCATGTAATGAATTTGGAATCTGTGAACACATACGAAGGTAATTTTAAAATATCTAATAAGTTAATAAAATAATAAAAATAATAAAATAAGCTAAATAAGTTGAAAACATATTTCCCATAAGAAAAAATACGCTTTCGAAATTTTATTCAGTATCATCAATATATGGTCAATTGAGTTGAAACCCAACATTTTCCTCCAACATTAGCTATGGAACACAAATGAATAATTACTTAATCGTGACCCCATAAGACTCTTTTATAGGGTCTAAAAAACCCCATAAGTGAAAATTTTGGTTTTGCGAGTTTATGACGCTAATTACGATTTTTTTGCGATTATTTTAACACAGGCTCTTTCTAATACATAGAATACTACTTTAAACTGATAATTAGATGTTTAAATTAATTGTTTAAACAATTTATTATTGTTTTTATCAATTTTCTCTTAAAATAGAGTTAGAAAGTTGCGGGTTTTTCGAATTTTTCAATTTTTTTTCAACTTTTCAGGTATAGCAAGATAATAATCAATTAAATTTAACAGGAATAATTGTTTAAACAATTTATTATTATTTATAATAATATTATCTGAGAATAATGCTAGAAAATTGCAGTTTTTTCTAAAAATTTCCACTTTTTGTGCTTTTTTTAATTAGAAGGTGGTAATAATTAATTTAACATGACAAACATAATTTTTTAAATAATTCATAATTATTTTTAATAATATTCGCTTTAAATAATGTTAGAAAGTTGCGATTTTTTCTGAAATATTCAACTTCTTGTCCACTTTTCACTTATAGCGAGGTAAAAATGAATGTAATTTAACAAACGTAACTGTTTAAAGAAATTATTATTGTTTATAACTATCTTCTCCTATAGTAATGCTAGATAGTGCGGCTTTTTCTGAGATTTCCCACTTTTTGTCACCTTTTCACTTAGAGTGAGGTGATAATTAATTGAAGTTAAAAAAATAATTGTTTTAATAATTTATTATTATTTTAAATGATATTATCTTTGAGTAATGCTCGAAAGTTACTGTTATTTCTGAAATATTTAACTTTCTATCAATTTTGCGCTTAGAGCGAGGGGAAAACTAATTGAATTGAGCAAAGATAACTGCTTAAACAAATTATTCTTTTTTCTAACTATATTCTCCTGTAGCAATGCTAAATAGTTGCGGGTTTTTCTTTAATTTTTCACTTTTTGTCAACTTTTCACTTAGTGAGGTAATAATTAATGCAAGCTAACAAACATGATTGTTTAAGCAATTTATTATTGTTTATAACTATCTTCTCTTAAAATTAAATTTCTTCAGAATCTCCGATGATAATACAGATTCCTAGTAAAAATATCTTCTCTTAGATAATTGTTAGAAAGTGGGGGTTTTTTACGAAATTTTTAATTTTGCTTTGGGTTCTTCGGGTTTTGCACATCCTGTTCGGTTTAGATAAAAAGAAAAAATTTACTTGCAAATATTATAAAATTGACAAAACCTCTACGTTTCAAGTGATTGTTAAATTTGTTTTCATTTTAGATTAAAAAGGAAGTTTATTTACCACATTTAGTTTATTTATACCCACACACTTTCTTGAAGTCCAAAGAAAAACGCTTCATTGCTTAAGAAACAGTTTTGGTTTAACTTACTGAAAATGCTACAAAAAAATCGAAAAATCCATTTCTGGTCAAACAGTGTTTGTTTTATTCATAGAAAACTATATCTACAGTTTTTTTCACATAAAACCAATATCTTCTCTTTGGGATGAGAATGCAAAAATTTGATTTTTAGTTTATTTTGTAATATCATTTTTCACGATTAAATCGAAAACTACGCGTCGTATAAAAAAATAATTAATAACTAATTTTTAGATCTTTCTTGGATGGATAATTTTTGTCGAATCATCTTTTTCCGTGTCTTGCTTAGTCAAAATTTGAATTTTTTTTTTTCAAGAAAATTCATAAAGTTGTTATGATAATCTTGTAGGGCTTGCAAGAAGCAAAGTTTTTCTTTTCCTGACTTTTTTTTCATATCGTGCGTTGTTTAGCTTAAAATGTTGATTTTATTTTTTTTTTTGGATTTTGAAAATGCCCTAACTCTGATAGTTTTCTTTTCATAAAAAAAAGTCGTAGGGACAAATTGTTCAGATTTTAAAGTAATACGAATTACCGTACATAGAATTTTGAAAAAAAATGATTTAAAAAATTTTGAAAATGCTCTAACTTTTTGAATTTTGATCAAAAATAGCTGAACTTGTCCTTTTCTTTTAGGGCTTAAAAAAATGTGCCAAAGCTCAATCCAATCTGATAATTTTTTCGAAAGTTAACGTGCCTACAGACAGACTACAGACTACAGACAGACACTTGGGTAAAAATCGTTTTTTCTAGCTCAGGAGGTCTCAAAATGTGGAGATTTGATGAAAACCGACTAAGTCAAATTTTACATAAAACCAATACCTTCTCATTAGGATGAGAATGTAAATAAACAATAAAGAGAATAATTTTTAAACAATCTCTTTCTTTTTTGTGAATATATTTTTCTGAAATAAAACAGATATTTGAAATATTCTTTAAATTTTCTATATATATATCATGGGGCTTGCGGAACCTCTAAATATCATTTCAGAGGAGCGCATTTACTTTTTAGAGGATTCGAACAAATTTGGGGGTGATTGGCATATGAAAATTCAAAAGAAAAAAAAAATTATATCTACAGAGACATAATGTACGCTTATTGACAAATGCGCCAATTGTTAAAAAAATGGTTAAAAAAAAAAGAAGTGCATCTAGATATTTCAGAGGCGAATGCAATGGTGTTTCTGGTTTTCCGATCCTTGATATTTGGGAGACGAATCTAAAAGTGCTTTTAGATTTTTGATATGACTCTAAGTTAGTTTATAATTAATTGCAATATTTTTAAATCCATATCTGTGGCAAATTGCGTACAAAAAAAAAATTGCGTAACCGTTCCGTTTACAAGGTCCGCTAGGGATATTATCGACAATATATTATAATTACTCATTTTTTGACAAATGTGTAAAAAACTAATTGTCTCTAATTATTTTCAGGAACAAGCGATATTCATGCTCTTATCCTTGGAAGAGCCTTAACTGGAATTTCTTCTTTTTCTGGATAAACACATTCAGAATTATGGTGATGCGTTTAGAGACTTGATTATAAATAAGTATATAAATAATATTTCTAATTTCCTTACAAGTTTCCTATAAAGAACTAAAACTTCATAACTCATTGTAAATATATTTTTATATTGAATAAAGTATTTTGAAATATCTTTTCATCTGTCATTTTTAAAGTTTGAAAGCTTGTATAATTCAGGGTGGCCGCAGTCAGAGAAAACCTGAAAATCAGGGAAAAGTCAGGGAATTTTGTTGGTCAGGGATAGTCTCGGATTTTCACAAAAAATTGTAAAATTCAGGGAATAATCAGAGCCAAGATACCAAAAATAATCAGGGCTGCCATACAGTCACTTTTAGTCACTTTTGTTCAAGAAAATAACCCATAGGTTTTATATTTTAGGGTATTTTAAAATATTCAAATAATTTGAAGGGATTTCAAAGGAGTTTAATGATTTTATATCATTTTTTTAAATTCCAAGGAATTCCCGGGAGCTTTAACAGTTTCAAGGGATTTCACAAGATTTCAAAGGATTAGAAATATTTTAGGGAATTTTAAAAGATTCCATGTTTTTTGTAATTAATAATATAATTAATATATAATTATAATAATTAATAACAATAATAATAATTAATTTGTAATTGATTTCACTAATTTAAAGGGATTTCAAAGGATTTAAAAGATTTTTGTTTAATTCCAAGGAATTTTCAAAATTCAAGGGAATTCAAAATTAGAGAATTTTAAAAGATTCCAAGGAATTTTCAAAGATTAAAAAATTTCCAAGGATTTTAATAATCCAAAGATTTCCAAATATTTCAGAGTATTTCTAAAGATTTTTAAGAATTTCAAAGATTGCAAGATATTTTAAAAGATTCCAAGGAATTTTCATTCGATTTCAATAATCTGAAGGGATTTCAGAGAATTGAAAAAATTAGGGTATTCTGATAAATTCAAAGGAATTTTCAAATGCTTTAGAAATTTGCATGCAATTTCGAAAGATTTTAAAGGATTTGAAATTTCTTATGCTGTATTTAATAGATTTCAATCATTTGAAGTCATTCCTCAGGAATTGAAAGATTTTTGTGATTTTTAAAAATTCCAAGAAATTGTCAAGAGATTTAAAATGCTTCAAGGGATTTCAAAAGATTTCGAAGGATTTAAAAGATTTTATGTTCTTTTTACTTCCAAGGAATTTTTAAGAGCTTTAAAACGTTTCAAGGAAATTGAAAATATTTTAGGAAATTTCACAAGATTTCAAAGGATTTGAATAATTTAGGAAATTTTAAAAGATTCCGAAAATTTTTAAATAGATTTCAATAGCTTGAAGGGATTCCAAAGGAGTTTACGGTACTTTTTAAAAGTTTCAAGGAATTTTTAAGTGCTTAAAAAAGTTTTAAAAGATTTCAAAAGATTTCAAGAAATTTCAAGGGATTTCAAGAGATTTTTAATATTTGAGTGAATTTTAAAAAATGTCAATAATTTGAAGAGATTCCAAAGTATTTCATGTTTTTTTTTCAAATTCCAAGGAATATTCAAGAGCTTCAAAAAATGTAATGAGATGTTAAAAGATTTCAAGGGATTTCAAATGATTTTAAAGGATTTAAAATATTTTAGGATACTTCAAATATCATCAGATTTTCAAATATGTTTTGCAATTCATTTGGATTCATTTGAATTTTTTTTCTTATTCTGTTGAATTCTCTTGAATATTTTAGAATCCTCTTGCATTTTTTGAATTCACTTGAATTCTTCTAAATTCACTTAATTCTAGTCAATTTAATTGAATTTTTTTGAATTTCAATGCATTTTTTGATATTTTCGAATTGTTTTCAATTCATTTGATATTTTACAATTCGCCTTGAATTTTTAAGAATTTCATTGAATTCTTCTCATTTCCCATAAATTCCTCTGAATTCACTTCAATTTCACTGAAATCAATAGCATTTTTAAATTTTCTCCAGTTTATTTGAATTATTTTGAATTCAATTCGGATTGTTTTGATGTTTTATGAATTTAACCTGAATTCTTTAAAATTCACTTAAAATTCTTATGAACTTTATCGAATTCTTTCAAATTCAAAAAATGTCAACACATTATGAATGCACATTAGTCACTTTCTGGGTTAAAAATTAGTCACTTTTGATCACTTTTTTCAGTTAAGTAAAAAATTGATAAATTTAAATTTGTTTTATTCCATTTAGAAAAGATTTTATATTAAAAATTGTTATAAGATTAGAATTAAGGTCTTCAAATATTAATGGTCAGGAAAAATAAAAAATTAGTCGGAGGAAAATCAGGGAAAAGTCAGGAAATTTTAAAACTAAAGTTTTGCGGCCAGCCTGTATAATACCTTCTCAGTGGATTAGTTTTTATAAAATTTTCAAGATTAAAATTGCTTTTAACATGCTTTTGCCTTAAATTGCATTAAACGATTAAACGAAGACGTCGGTTTTATATAAAAATTTATTAAACAGAAAGGAACATCTATCCTAACAGTAGGTACCTATATTTTGTATTTCACACATGAATGTAACGAAAATGAGGAACGATGCCGACAGTGATCACCTAACAGAGCCGGAGGAGTGTATTTCCAAATGAAAATTTACATTACAAACTCCTCTTTCAAAAACTTCACTAAATTGTCATTTCTCCTTGGACTCCTTCTGCTCTGTCAAAAAATGCCGTAATTCCTAGGATGCCTCCTGACGCGTTACTCAATTCGTTAGACATTGTCAATTGCACATTTGCAGATTCAAAAAAGAAATGAAGTAAGCAATCAACAAGGACATCAACACAATCGACTCGATTTTTTTAATAATAAATAAATTAAGTTTAATTGCTAAGTAATAAAACGTTAATTACATATCGATAATTAATTAAGTACAACACACGTCTCGTGCAAAAGTGTAAAGAAGTTAGTGCTACACTCAATACCTTTTTATGACTTAAACTGTGTTTAATAATTCTCGACTACAATAAGCTCTTCGTAAAACGTAGTAACATTGTAGTTTACAATAGTTTACAATTGTTCACGTCTTGATCGTCAATGTGTCTATTACATAGGTACACATTATATTGGAATCGAATCCTCTTCTCGACACCTTTTCCAAAAAATTTTCTACAAACTGTACAAGGACATTATTTCAAATTGTCCTCTTATTTTCACTTTACAAACATTTTTTCCCCCTTAGAACCGCTTCCAGAATTTCTTTCCCTTTCTCCAAGTATCCATTACAATAAGGCTGATCAGTTAAAAAAAGGAAAGAAATTCCGAACCCAGCTCTCACCAAAAACGAGTACAAAAATTCCGGGCCTTTCATACAGTGTCCTCAATTCGATTCCAACATTCACAATTCGTTTTCTTACACAGTCAAAAATTATACGCAGATAAAAAAAAACTGTAATTCGAAGAGCAAACTATCGTTTCAACATTTTTTTTAGACCCATGAACGGAATGGTGACGCAATTGCCTGACCGTAAAGTGACTACAGTGACCGTCCCGTTCACTAGGCCCGCTAGGGCATATTCTCATTCTTTTTCACATTTATTCACTCTTTCTATCTTTTTCTCTCATTAAAAAGAGTGTTGAGTTCTATGTAAAATTGCGAATAAATGTGAAAAAGGATGAAAATATGCCCTAGCTGGCCCAGTGAATGGAACGGTCTGGGTGTCACTTTACGGTCAGGCAATTGCGTCAACGTTCTGTCCAGATCATTTGCTCAAAGTCTGCAGTTTTAATTTTTCTCTGGGTGTATTTTCGTTTCAACGCCAGCTTCATGACCATGTCTCTAGGGGCTACTTGAAATAAATAATAATAATAATAAAAATAATAATGAATATTAGAGCGAGCTAATTAACCTTTGGTATTTCTCGTGAACTTCCCTTCAATTAAGCATCGCCTAGCGAATGCACTAAAACGAACAGTCACCATCTTGGGATCGATCACGCTCTAGTATTTTTTTTCATTAATAAATCTATGGCACTGCTTTTTCAACATTCTGCCATTTTTATTTTCCCTAAATACATCATATCTAACAGCCCCCTTAAGAGACCAGTTTCCACACACACCCTTTCTCTCACTCTCTCTCTCTAATATCGCTTACGACGACCTCCGTAATATAATAAATATAAGTGTATACTTGGTTTGTATTTGTATTTTACATTATCTCCTCATCTCAACTAATCGATACCTTATTGTCGTGTGAACTGTTTTCTTTTGTTTACACTGTGTCACTTAACACAAGATACAAACCAGATACGAAACGATTTGTCGATTAAAGATCCAGATTTAAAAGCTTCATAAGAAATTAAAACAAAATCAATAACCAACAGTAAACAAAATAATACAATTTTCTATTCAAAGAAACAAATCTACTCTTCAATCCGGACCTTCTCGAGTTTTTCATCTCAGTTCCAAGTAGTTTTAGTCATTCAGGTTTTGTCATTTCTATTTCCAATCGAGCTCATTTTTTCGAAACGTTTGTAGATTTTAAGACGAGATTTTTGCCCTTAGTACAACGAAATTTTCATTATTCTGACGTTATACAATTTCAAATTATGAACCTCAAACAATTTTTTATTGGACCCTTATGCCAATGTGGAATGTACATTTGTTTAAAGTATAAAATAAATAATTAAAATTATATCCCTACTCGGCATCTCGTCTAATTTCAAACGTTTTACTCACGAAGTCTGTGACCCAAGACATTTTTTTTACGCATTAAATAATTTCAATATTGGTAATATCACATTTTCGCAAACTAAGGGAATGTTTTTAATCCAATCTGGAAAAGTCATCAATTTTTTAAAAATAATTTAGAGTCTGGATTTAAAATTGTCTTTCAGGCCACAGCGTTTGGAGTTTGATAAGAAAACCATATTTTTGTAAGCTGTTATCACTATTCCCTATTCTGTTGGATATGTGTTAAGTATCAATATAAATATACCTTCGATTTTTTACAATTTGCATTTATTTCTACGAGACCTCGAGGATTTATCAATTATCACCGGATAATTCTGGTGCACCAAACGGATGTAGCGCAAAAAATGTAAAACAGAAAAATTCACATTTTCTCGAAGACCTGAGTTTCTAAAATTGAAAACAAAAATAGTAAAAACGGATCAGATTTCTTGCATTGTACTATATTCATCACTGAAAGTAAACTGAATATTGTATTAAGAATAAGTTGTAAATTGAATCTAAAATTTCGTATCAAATAAAATTCAATCTTTTATTACAATTGTTGTCTTCTACAGATGGATAGTAAAATAATTGCTACTAATAAATACACCTTATTTTTAAACTAAATAACGAAGTGTAAATTGGAATGTACCAATATCGGAATGATTCGTATAAAAAGAAAAAGTGTAATGTTCTCATATTTCTCAAACCTGAGACAAAAAGTGTTTTACAAAATAAACAAACCTTTTGGCATTTCGAACAAGGAAAATTAATTTCCTTGGCTAAAAGTTTGTTGATTCAATAAAACAATCTCATCGGCACGAGAATACATTTTTCTATCTGGATTTAAGTACCTATACCATTGCATATAAAAAACACACTTATACACACAGGACAGAAAAAATGTCGCTAATGAATAATTTTCGTCAGAATATAAATAATTAATTGTTGTTAATGGATGAATTAAGGTCGCCACATCTCGCTTTGCCAAAGGAGAGGCTTAGGCCAAAAAACCAAAAGCCCAACCTCTCCTTTGGCGTCTTTCTATAGTCATACTATATATTATTCGCTTTCTCATATTTATATATTTATATATATTACCATTATTATTAATATATTATACTATACTCCTTTGTTTACATCATGTTGTTTTACCTAGGTGATTCCAATTTTTGCATTACGTTACAAATTTACCGCTCCTACTGTGATACCTCTACCTACGGTTTAGTTTTCTTAACAAAAACACTTGCATTAATAGTCATATATTAATAATAATCGTTATCGATAATCGCGATAATAATAATTTAATATATATAATAAACTTTTTCGCAACTAATATATATTTACAATATTATGGTACAAGTTTATTAAGACGCTAACACCACGTGTTTGTGTGTGTATTCAAGTGTTGTTAAGTGCGCATAAATGCGAGACGCGTTCTCCCTTTTATTATAATGTTAAACTTCATTATAATATTATAACGAATTTCTTGGTGTGATTTCCAGATTGTACGCCGCGCAACAGATTTTTTCAGTTAACCATTTTTCGGATAGAAATAATAAGTCAATTATTCGGTGCCTTTACTTTGATTTCTTGTAACTCTTGGTTAAACTTGAATGTTTTTTCCGTCCTAAGGTAGTTTTAAAGGGCGAAACTTAAACTTCACAACACAATTTTATAGGTGGCGGCCCTGCGGACTTAACCTGCACAATCATTAGTGAATAAAATCGCGTCCGACAAGGAGCATTTGAGATACTGCATTCTTTTTGCATTCCAATTCAAAAATCACCATTCTGAAATCTTTGGAACTACTTTTCACACGTTTTATGTGCCCCCGCACCTTCTCCTAAGGCTGACCAAATCCGACGCCTCAGCTGCATTTTTTTCAATTGGAATGCAAAAAGAATGCAATGCCTTAAATGTTCCTTGTCGGTCACCATTCTATTCACTAATTATTTTTTTTCAAGTCCGCAGGGCCGCCACATATTATATTGTGTTTTAGGCTTAAAACTACCTCAGGAGGGGAAAAAATTCAAACTTGACCAAGAATTACAAAACATCAAAGTAAAGGCACCGAATTAATTTGTAGATCTGATATATGCCAAACTTTAATTTATAATAAATGCTTTTTTGGGGAGCGGTATCGACTCTGCACATTTTAACTCTTAAGACAGTTAATTCCACAAGGAAACTCTCCACAAAAATAGAAAAAAATTTGAAAATCCTATACAATTCATTTAATTTAAAAAAAAACTTTATACATGACAATGCTTTTTCGATTCTTTTCTACTGTTGTCAACTTGCACTGTTTTGAATTTTATGGCATAAAGTTCAATCATGTAGGGGTTTCAAAATTGTATTCAAATGCTGTGTAGAGTTTCAGGGTGTAAGACTTGATTACCAATTTAAATTAATCATGTGGAGTTTTGTCGTGCAGAGCTTATTTGTGTAGAATCGATCCGTCCTATATAAATTGAAGATTAATATTTAAAGAGATGTCAACCCACATATCAACTCTTCACAAACTGTCTAAATTTTATGAATAATAAACCTTTTTCTTTCGTTCATTTTAAATCAAATTAATTGGCCGAAAGGAAACAACACATCCTCGATTCATACATTATGGATTAAAAGAGAGTTAAAATAAATTCCAGTAAAGTATTATTTTTCATTTAATATTTCTTTATAGTTACTCAAGAATTAATACGGGGCTTATCTTCATTTAAATTTCATTACCGCTCCCGATTATAGCCTTGCTAACGGAGCGTTACTAAAAATCACTGTCAACTTTGAAAGACAATAACTCGTTCAAAAAAAATTATAGATTTTTTTAAATGGTAAGAAAGCTTAGGAAATTTCGCGTTGAGTGACCGACCCCCAGTAGAGATATTTCCAAATTTCTGATGAAGATATATCACATGAGAAATTTGAAAAAAATTCAAGAATTTCTCGAATTTTTAGTCATGTCTCGGGAATTTATTATAAACTTTCAAGTTATATTGGCTGAAATTAAAGATAAGATATTAAAGGTATAAATTTCAAATTTTTGCAACAACTTTCCTAGGTTCTAGTACGAGTGGAATTCAAGGTACAAAATTCAAGAAATTCATTTTTTTTTAAACTTCTCGCGTGATATATCCTCTTCAAAGCCATGGAAATATCTCTATTATGGGTCATTCGACGTGGAATTTCATAATCTTTCTAACAATTTTTTGAGAAATGCCTAGATTTTTTTCTGATCGAGTTATCGTGTTTCAAAGTCATCGCTGCCTTTCAGTAGCGCTATTTCCGGCGGTAATAGATTGAGTGGAATTTTGATATGAAATTCGAAATTAAACCCAAATTTTTGGAGAACGTCGTCGTCGCACGAGATTGCGAAGATAAATCACGTAATGTACAGCTATGCACCTAAACGCCCTCCTTGAGGATGAAACTTCTGTATGAAAAATCGACGCATTTCACGAAGCCAGTAACGTTAATCTCTATGACTCGCTACGTACTTTTAAGCGGCGAGAGCCTCCGATTTCGCTTACATTTAATTAATCCATTATTACAATAATATATGTTTACTTTGTACTATATATGATCTTAGTCCGGCAGCCGGAACTGCCGAGTTTTGGTACGGTGAATTTATACAATGACTCTTCGCGCATTTCCGGTGCTCCTTAGAGCGCCACTCAGCTTCGTTTTATTTATTCGTCTTCACTTTTATTTGGTTCAATTCGATCCGCAACGATATTAATTCTTCTTTGCATAAGAAACTTATGAATGGCACGTTTGTGAAATTCACTGTCATCTCAATACTGTTCTTCTCAGTCAAAAAAGCAACATTCCAATCATTTTATTTAGATTCCAGCTTAAAATTTTCGTGGAATATAATTAAAGCTTTCATTTAAGCTGTTCAGTTCGTTTCAATTATTTTAGAAATTTGGTGTATTAAGCTATGAGGAAATTAAATAAGACGATTTGAATTATATATAATAATTTTTGGCAAATTAACTTCTTTTGAGATTGCTTACAAAGGCTCCCTAATTTTTCCTGGTAACATTTAAAAGTAGAAGCAATTGATAGAATAATTGGAGTTTGAGAAGTCTTGATTGATATTTATTTAAATTTTTTTTCAATTTTATACGATTGAATCGAGTGTCTATTGGAAATTCCCTAGCGGAACTCGTGAACGGAACGGTTTGGCAATCGCGTCACCGTAAAGTGACCGTTCCGTTCACTGGGTCCACTGGAGCAATTTTAAATTCTTTTTCACATTTATTTACAATTTCACATAGAAATAAACACACTTTTTATCTTTTTACACATTTATATTTATTTTTATTTATTCATGTGTTAAAAAATAAGAATTAAAAGCTTCTAATTTGTAATTTTTAGCAAATGAAGTAATACAAATAAATATAAGTGCGTAAAAAGATAAAAAGAGTGTTGAGTTACATATGAAATTGTGAAAAAATGTGAGGAATTTTTTTCTTATATTCTTTCATCGATTTAATAAACATAAACTAAGTTCCCAGATTGCAAGTTTTTTTTTTGAAAGTTAGAAAACTTATACTTTCAAAAGATTGAGACAGTCGCTGATTTTATATTTCATGATATTCAGAAATTGAATTTAGTTTGCGCTTGGAAAATCTTTGTAAACGAAGTAATACAAAAGATTAAAGACCAAAGTAAAAAAAATGTGTATTAACTTTTAGGTACGAATCTATAACCTGTCCTTCTTTTGCTTTTAGTTAATTTTTTTTTATTCATGAAAAAATTGCAATTCTTGTACATAAAATATTTATCAAGTTATCCAATTAAGTGAAATTTTTTACCTAGAAATCTTAAAAGAGTCGTAAAATGTCTAATGGTTAAAGCATTAATTTGTTTACTTGACTTAACTTTTTTTATTATAATTTAGGTATTCAAACCCAATACACAAAATTCCTTAAATAATAATGTCTAATAGTGATATTAAATTATTGAATAAATAGTACGGATGTTTTCAAGTCCAAACTTTTAAATTTCGAATTCTCAAGGTTTGAATGCTTTCAATATACCCTCAATAAATTATTAAATTATTAAAATATTAAATTAATTAATTATTAAATAACATTAGGTGTGATAGTTTGAGACGAACAGTCTTCCTAATTTGATTCAATTATAACAATTGAAAATATGATATCAAAACTTAAGTACTTCTGCCCATCCAGAATACATTCTGGCACACAATTGTTTATTATGGTCTACAAATTAATACAGAGTCGTTTCTTTGATGTCTTGTAACTATTGTTAAAGCTTGATTTGTTTCCGTCCGAACCTAGTTTTAAATGGCGAAACTTAAACATTAAAACACAATCTAATAGGTGGCGGCCTTGCGGACTTAACCTCAAAACTCATTATAGTGAATACAATGGCGTCCGATAAGGAGCATTTGAGATACTTCATTCCTTTCGCATTCCAATTCGAAAATCACCACTGTGAAATCTCTATAACTACTTTTTACACGTTTTATGTGTCACCGCACCTTCTCCTAAGGCTGACCAAATCATTTCAGTCGCCTCAGCTGCATTTTTTTTCAATTGGAATGCAAAAATAATGCAATGTCTCAAATGTTCCTTGTCGGTCACCACTGTATTCACTAATGATTTTTTAGGTCAAGTCCGCAGGACCGCCACCTATCATATTGCGTTTTACAGCTTCAGGTTCGCCCTTTAAATTTACTTTCTGGCGGGAAAAAATTCAAGTTTGACCAAGAGTTACAAGACATAAAAAAAGGCACCGAATTAATTTGTAGACCTAATATTTCTTAATAAATAGTGTCCTAACAAATAAGAGATTTCAAATCCCAAAATTTCAGATCTCATTCTTAAATTGGAATGTTTGAATCATGACTGAGTTTTTGGTACATTTGCTGAAAAATGATGCTGGCTCGTGCCGATATTTGCTGAAACTGTCTGAACCACACGTTTTTCATCCCTCTCACAACACCGCTTACGTAATAAAAGTTTCGTATGTACAAAAGCACAGCTCACAATACAGCACGGTATTGAGTGCAATTCGAGTCTCCTTTGCACCGGTGCACCGCATTTAACATTATTTCTCTCTTTTTTTCGCTATTTTTCACAAAAGCGTCCACCCAGATATTATATATCACTTGGTACACGTGCACAAAGTTCACCACGTTAGCACATGCCCGTAAAAACGTTCCACACTTATGTGACCAACGAGGAATTGACGAGTCTACTTTCGTTGACTTGAGCTGCCACTAGTTGCTCGATGATTTATCTACCCTCTCTCTCACTCTCGAATTCTCATTTTTAACATTTATCTTGACATTGACGCGATAAAAAGAACTTAAGTGTTAAGAACTCCTGAGGTAAAACTGGAATCTTGAAAATTTGAGTTGCTGCTCTACTTGGAATGCATCTACATTTTTATTAATTTTATAGAAGGTTCTGCTTTTCAGAAGATCGAGTTTGAAAATTTGTTCAGGGTGTGTAACACCTCCCTCTTTCATTCGAACATGGGAGTGAAATTAGAGTTTCCAGGAGCAACAACTCAAATGTCAAAAAAACTTTGCAATGAGCTGCAATCATCAATCTTCCAAAAATCCTATTTTTAAATCTCTTCAGTTTTTTAAAAATTGAAATATTTTTGTCAGAAAACGAGATGCGCGGCTAAAATTCTACTTTTCACACCCTAGGGAATAAAAAGTGACGTCAGGGGTGAATAAGGAAAACTATCAAGCGTTCAGTTGAACGCGTTGACACCTTCGACCAACTCAAAGCGATAAGTTGCCATAAATTACCGACAATTTACCATAATTTGCCAAAAATTTCAGAAATTTATCGTAAATTTATAAATTATCAACAATTTCAAAACTTTATGGTAAATTTATAAATGATCAAAAACTTCAAAAATTTATGATAAATTCACAACTTTCCAGAAACTTTTAGTTTTTGAAAATTTGTGAAATTCTGTGTATCCGAAAATTCCCGGAAACTTATAGTAATTTATGGTAAATTATAGAAATATAAAATTTTTTAAAGATTTAAAATTTTTAAAATTTTTTATATTTCTAAATTTTTGTTGAATTTAAAACTTCTATAACTTTACGGAAATGCAGAGTATGCAACAATTTTCGGTAATTTATAAAAATCTATGGTAAACTATGGTAATTTTTAAAATTTTAGGAATTAGATTTTTTTTTAATTTTGGAAATTTGCGGAATTTTAGAATATCTAAAAAATTTGGGTAATTTATGGCAAATTATAGTAATTTTACAAATTGTTGGAATTTTGAATTTTTAGAAATTTACGGAAATTCAGAGTATTCAAGAAATTTCGGTAATTTATGGTAAATTATATTCATTTTAAAAATTCTTGGAATCTTTAAGTTTTGGAAATTCAGATTATTAAAAAAATTACGGAAATCTACGGAAATTTATAGTAAATTATGGTAATTTCAACAATTTTTCAATGTTTGAAGGTTTTGGAAATCTACGAAAATGTAGAGTATTCAAAAATTTGCAAATTTATGGTAATTTATGGTGAATTATGGTAATTTAGAGTTTTTTTTGAAATTTTCAAATTTTTTTATAAATTACCGTAATAATTTCGGAAATTTCAAACATTTTGGAACTTATTGTAATTTACAAATTTACCATAAGTTTCTAAAATTTTCAAAAAATTGGTTAATTTCTACATTTACCACAAATATCTAAAATTTCAAAAAAATTTGCTAATTTATATATTTACTAAAAATTTTCGTCGAAAACCATACGTTTGTTACAATATTATACTGTATTCTACCGTAAGTTATTTTAGAAGAGAATTAAAATGTTATCCTTTTTTAAGAAGACTGCGATTCGCTCTTAAAAGCACTTCCAATTTTGACTAGACTAGGTCAATCTAAAAAAGTTCTTGTTATATTGTAACCCGTTTTACGTAGTTCGGAAAGAACTCTTTGAGTTCCCTGAACAAGGACTAGAATGGGCGCTAAAAATACACCTAAATGTATAAAAACGAACAATGGCAATTTATGGCACTAAATTAAAAATTGAGCTGTGATTCAAAACTCGATCGAGGCTTCTAAATTTTTTTTATCTTTAGAATAAATGTCCAGCATTAAAACCTGCTAAACAGATACCTAAAATTGTTAGAGCTTAAATCAGTTTGCATCAAATTCAGTATTTATATGAATTTAAGACCCAATTCTGTAATTCAGGTAATGATGACTTAAAGTTAGTCCAATTTTCCTTAAATCCAAACAAACAGTAAATTTAATCCAAACCAATTTTGAGTTGTAACAATTTTAAATATTCAATTTTACTGTCTCTCTTTCTCATTTCAAAGGATTTTAAATCCTCTGAAGATTGAAAAACACAATTGGTAAAATATTCACGTGCAACGAGACGTGCATTGTGCATCGGTTCGTCACGTGGCCTCGATCGAATTTCGACTCTCCCTAGTAAC
The DNA here is from genome assembly GCA_932195095.1 of Andricus curvator. Lineage (NCBI taxonomy): Eukaryota > Metazoa > Arthropoda > Insecta > Hymenoptera > Cynipidae > Andricus > Andricus curvator. Next base: position 502,237 of record CAKNYM010053139.1, on the reverse strand, counting down.
GTAAAACGCAGCACGTCACAAACACTCTTCGAGATTTTATTATTTTCGAGAGATGATGGATTTAATCGCCGACAACTGTAGCACATCTTTCGCTTGTCTGATACTTCATTTATGATAAAACTGTCATTGTCAATTTTTTGTGCAGTTATGTTATTTGTCAATTTTGTTACAAAAGAAACTGAAGGTACCAAACGTTGCAGGTAATTATTCAAGTATGGTAATAATCAGGTGATTCACCAAACTGAGGTAAACTTTCCGTGGTTACAGACCTGTGACGTGCTGCCTCTAGCGGAGTCCGTCGGAGATAACTGCGATTCACCAAAGAAAGTTTACCTTAATTTGATGTACCCGGCTCACGTTTACCCTGCTTGACCGATCATCTGCAATACTTCGTACCCTCAGTTTTTTCTACGGTAAGAGAAGAAAAAATATATGGTAATTTGTGCTTCTTCTAATCAACTTTTAAGCTTCATTTTTCAAAGTTTAACATGAAAAGAAAGATTATTTTCTTTTTAAGGAGGTTATTCTGTTTAAGATTTTTTATCCGTAAAAGTGAAGTATAGAAGACCAAGCGAAAGAATCAAGACTAACTCAACGAGAGATTTGTTTACGAAAAGGAAAGATCCTCTTCGGGTGACTCGTCGTGATACTCCTCGTGGTCGGACGTATGTCACAAAACGTCAGAAGCTTGTCGCGGACTGATTCCAAGCGATGGTGATAATTGTCCTTCATCCATGGCTATGGCTTTTGGGTCCTCGTCCTTCCATTTATCCATAGAACGGCGTCGCGCATTCATAAAGAAGTTTCCAACCGTCGTGGGCTCCAGGCCCAGCTGCCGAGCGATTGTCACCTGCATCTCCTTCGACGGCCTCTTGGTTTCCTGAAAATTACAAATTTTGTTAAAATATGGCTTTTCTAGTCATTTCAGTATTTATAACATATGAGGAAGTCATTTTTAAACTCCCGGTGCCCTACACCAATAGGGTTAAAAACCGAACTTTATAAGCTTTATGTAAAACTCCTTTGTAATGAGTGTTCTCCCAAATCACAATACATACGAGTTTGAAACTTGAGACAAACATTCCTTATGGCTTGATGAAGGTTTACCCGTAAAAATGTTTATACTTTTCTTTCAATTTTTAGATATTTATGCAAAAGAAAAATTATAAAAATAGGATCTGAATGGGAAGGTTTGTTCAAGGACCAAATTTCTTTCTCCAATCTTAAGAATCTGTCATTTTTTTTATGGTTGTGCGATGACACTCCTTCATGAAATTTACTTTATTTATCTGTTGATGTGTTTTTATATGTAAAGAAAGAACGTCGGTCGTAAATCTGAGACAGCTAAAACGGTAATAAAATTTCGTGATACAAAAATTTTAAAAATGCAAACAAAAAATTCAAATAATGCAAAAAAATATATTTAAAAATGTTTTAAAAAGAAAAACTTAGGAATGATAAATTCTAACAAATATTAAACAAAAAATTCAACTGCAAAAATTCTACAAATATATTTCTAAAAATTGCTAAAATTCAATACATTCTTTTTACACAAATTTGAATAAAAAGAAAGACTTCTTTCAAGAAAATTGAGTTAAAATTCTGTAAACCCAATTTTAAAAAATCTTAAATTATTCATAAGCAAACCCTGCAGATTGGAAAGAATCATGAGTTTATTGTCTCTATTAGAAAATTTTTTTAATTGAGATTGAAAAGAAATCCATTTTATCATGAATAATTTCTGCAAAATTAGCAAGCAAAAGATTCATAATTAAAAAATAAACTTCCAATACAACCTCATTTAAAAAATGTAAAAATTAAATAATGAAGGGAATTTACTGAAAAAAATCATTCAAAATAACTAATTAGCAAAAATAAATAAACAACTTGACAAGGAAAAATTTTCCGAATTGAAAAAATGCACCTACACCGGGGACGTTTACAAGGAAGCGCATAAAGGTACAGAAGGAGAAAACGTCCCCGGTGTAGTTACATTTTTTCAAATGGGAAAATTTTCTCTTGGTAATTTATTTATTTAATTTTGCTAAGCTAATTATTTTGAATGTTTTTTTCCATTAAATTCGCTTTTTAATAGTATCTTCAAAATTTGGGAGTTTTCAGCTTTATTTTTTGCAATTTTTTTATAATTTATTTGGTTGTATTTTAATTTTTTTAATTATGAGTATTTTTTAAAATATGCTTTCATTTATATGATTTTAAAGAATACTAAGACCGCCCAGTTTACAAAATTTCAATTTTTAAGTTATGTTTTTTAAATAAATTATTTAGTTATTTTTTTTTTTTAGAATTTTGTTTAGTTGTCCCGAATTTCAACTTGCTAATATTCGCCCAATATTGGACCAGGGGGTCAATTATGTATTTTCATATTATAGCATTCACAAACGTGTTTTTTTTTGTTTTGATTCGTTTTTTTTAATGAACGTTTATTCCTAGGATAATTAGTTGCCCAAGCTTTTTAGCCAGTTCCGAGAAAAGTGGCTTTAAAAATGTTCAACAACTTCACATGGATTGTGAACAAAATCTTGCAATAGCCCTCGTAGCCAACCGGTAACGTTCTTGACTGATACACGGAAGGTTGCGAGTTCAAAACACGCCTCGTCAAGATTTTCTAATTTTCTAATTTTGTTTATCAAAACACTCCCTTTTGCCATTTTTATCATCCCTTGTTTGTAGAATCTTACTTATCATTTAAAGTATTTATTTTTAAATAACTTTTAGTTCTTATGTTAAAAAAAATAGGAATGTGGTTTTTCAAAAATGTGGAACTCTTAAAATATAGATCTTGAATTTTAGAATAAGAAAAATGATTGCAAACTTTTGATTTTAGTCATTAAAATTGCAATTGTAAAAGTTTTTCAAAATAAAATTTTAAATTTCAAGCTTTCCGTTGTGAAACTGGTAAATTTAATCTATTTAAACATTAGCCATATTTTATTTTTTCGAAATTCACGTCGTTTGTCTTTTCTCGAATTTCAGTTGTCACAATAATTAAAAAAAAAACTTGAATTACGGAAAACTGGAAGTGGAAATTAAAATGAAAAAGTTTTATAATCGCCCCAAGCTGAAACTTTCAATAAACTTAGCCTGAATCGCGAATTAAAAATTGATCAGCTATAAAAATTATAGGACGTATTTAAAATTGAATTATATAAAAATAAAACGTCTTCAAATTGAACAATTTTGAGTCGAAATTTTGAAAATGAAAAAATCTAAATCGAAGTACTCAAAATAGATTAGCTTCAGATTAAAAGAGCGCATGAGATGTAAAATAATTAGAAATTAGGCTTAGAACCTCACGTTCAAGAAATTATCAATAATTTGTTTTATAATTTTGATGAAATTATTTAAAGACAATAAACCGTCGAATTGAGCAGGTTTGTATGCAATATTTTTTAATGGAAAAATGACAATTGAAACATTCAAGAAAATTCGAGATGATTTCTAGGGAAAACTTAAAAAAACACCCCAAAAGTAAAAAAGGCACTAATAAGTTGACAAAAATTTGTTCCTAGAATACATTACAAGAAATTTATTTTGTTTCAAGAGGAGAAAAAATTCGATATTATAATTAAAGTATCTCTTTAAAATTTTGTTTAATTGAATGAAAAATAACTTTGCGAGTCAACCCATGTCATCTCAACGTCAAATTAAAATTAAAAACAAAAGAAGGATCTATAATTTTGTAAAGACAATTTCATTACTTACAGGGCCGTAAATAAGAACTAAAGAGGAAGTTTAAATAGAAGTTTGAATGAAAATAATTAAATTGAAGCCAATCAGGTCGTGCCAGATGTGATACGTCTGCTTAAATATTCTTGATCTACTTCACTTTTCAGAAAGCTGCTGTACTTAATTGAATATTCCAACTACCCGATAATTTAATTCATCCATCTCTCTTAAAATACAAAAATTAAGAAGAATTTTCATTCAGATTGAAATCTAGTGATCCGAACTAGAAATTACTATAAGATTATTTATTACACTATGGCACCATAATTATAAATGTAGTCAACACATTAAAATAGGGTATTGTGAATAAAACGCTGAAGTATTCTCTCATAATTTAAAAAAGATTAGGTATTTGTAAAAAAAATGGTTCAAGCTAGGAAGATGAAAAAGGAAAAAAAACTGACAAGCGCAGACATAAACTAGGCTAAGGTCATGTTATGGAGTCTTTGGCTTGCATCCAAAGGATTAAATCGAGACTTATTACTGTGTGCATAGCAGTTTTAATCTTTTTATCTTACACATAGAAGATTAAAAACTTACGATAAAAAATTAGAAGTTTGATAATTAAAAGTAACAATTAAATTTCTACAATATTATTTCTTATATTTAAAATTTGCGAATGCTCCTAAACAGAGGAAAATAGTGTTTTTTCACGAAAATGGGAGAGTAATAGAGGAATAAGTTCTTTAAAAAAAAATTATTACCATATTAAAATTAATATGAAACAATTGAATATCTAAGATTTCAAGTCAAAATATATCGCATTCAAAAAAAATAATTAAATTTTTTATCATAACAGATGAATTTTCAACGAAAGACTTTTTTCTTTTAGACCCTAAAAGATGAACTTTCAACCAAGAAAGATGACTTTTCAACTAAACAGTGAAAATTTCAAGCACGAAAGACAATTTTTTTAACGAATTTTCAAACAAAAGAGAATTAAGATCAACCAAAAATAATTGCATTTTTAATCAAAGAGTCGACTCTTCAGGCTAAAAAGACGTATTTTTTTAGAAGATAGTTGAATTTTCAACCCAGAACTTTTCCACAAAAAAAGAGAAATTTTTAATAAAAAAAGACTAATTTTCAACAAAGCAGTTGAATTTTCATTAGAAAAGATAACTTTTCATCAACATTTTGAATTTTGAAGAAAATAGTTGAATTTCCAACTAAAATGATGAATCCTCAACAACAAAAATTTTTAACAAAGAAGATCACCTTTCCACCAAGTAGTTGAATTTTCAATCAAAAAAGATTAATTCTCAACGAAAATCTTAAGACTTGAATTTTAAACTAAGAACGATCAATTTTCAACCAAAAATGTATTATTTAAATTTTCAGATAAGAAAATTAAGTTTCAACCAAATAGTTTAATCTTCAAGCAAATCAATCAAACCTAACAAGATGAATTTTCAACAAAACAGTTGCATTTTTAAGCCAAAAAGAAGAATTTTCTACAAAATTCCAATCCAAAAATATGAGTTTTCAACAAAAAAATTAATTTCGAACCAAACAGTTCAACTTTAAACTAAAAACATTCAATTTTTAACAAAAAATGATACAGTTAAATTTGCAGTTGAAAAAATTGATTTTCTACAAAAAAGAAACGAATTTTCAACAAAATAGTTAAATTTTCAAACAAAGAGAAGGATCCACAACTGATAAAATGATTTTTTTAAAAATTAGTTTCACTTTCAACCAATTAGTTGAAATTTCGATGTCTAATATTAATTTTCTACCAATAAAGAAGAATTTACAACAAAATACATACATTTTGAACCATATTTTTAAATTTGCCACTAAAACCGATTAAGTTTTAACCAATAATGAAATAGTTCAATTTTCAGTTAAAAAATTAAATTTCAGCCAAAAATGAACGAATTTTAAAAAAAATGACAAAAATAAAAAATCAATGAAATGATTTTTTTTACAAAGTATGTAGTTCAACTTTCAACCAAGTAGTTGAATTTTCAACTAAATACCATCAATTTTCAAACAAAAATAGAATATTTTAATTTTAATTATGGAAATGAATTTACAACCATAAAGAAAATTAATTTTCGAGAATAGTTCAATCTTTAACCAATAAAATTAATTGTTAATAAATTAGTTTAAATTTCAACCAAGTAGTTGAATTTTCAATCACAAAAGATGCATTCTGAATAAAAAAATTTATAGTTAAAATTTAAACTAAAAACGATAAACTTTCAACCAAAAATAGGTTAGTTAAATTTGCAGTTAAGGCTATGTGATACTTGCTTACGTCATCCAAAATTTTTTTCGCAAAAATTTACGTTTACATGAATTGAGATATTGAGTTTCGCATTCAGGAAATTAAATAAAGAGCACTCAGGAACGTTTGTATACTGCTAAATGTTTAGAAATACAAATAAAAATCCGAAAATTCGTCAAAAAAATAAAAATGTTATAATTTAAATATTAAGGAGTATACAAACGTTCTTAAAGTGCCTTTTTTAATTTCCTTAATCGGAAACTCGGTATCTAAATTTGTGCGGATGTAAATTTTTGCAAAAAATGTCGGTATAGTAGGAATCGTATAACCTAAGTATCGCACGGCATAAAGAAACTTAATTTTTTAACTTCAAAAACGAATTTTCAACAAAATATTTCAATCTTCAGTCAAATAGTAGAATTTTGAACCTATAGAGAAGAATTCTTAACCAAGAATATAATAGGAGACTTTTCTCAATTGATAGTATATTACATCACAAGTAGGGTTAGACAGGTCTTTACGGGGTTATAGTTTTACAAATCGTCTTTGTGAACGTTGAGATCCACGTGAGGACCCGTCTAACACTACGAGTGATGTACGATATTTTATTCGAAATCAGCATTTTATGAGACTGTAAGGCCGTCTGAAAAGTAAGTCGTGATGTTTATAATATCTTTGGTCGTGAAAACATACGCCTGACGTGGCAGTCATCTGCTTGGCTGTGAATGGTAATCTCGTATGGCGCGAAATTTGAAAATGGTTCGGTCCGAGCTAGAGTATATGCCAATAGCAAAATAAGAGAATACATTATGTGTTGTTCAGTGGCCATTTGTGGAACTAGTTATTTTACAGTGTGGCGGCGTTCGGAACTAATTATTAGCCGCCAGCTGACACCGTTCGGTAAAGGGCTATCTAACGCTAACTGTTCAGGGGGCGTTATAGGCGAGGTTATAGGCTCATAATATGGTAGTTTCGAATAAAGAGAATTAACTTTCAGGGCCCCCAATGAATAATAGTTAAATTTTCTTATTGGGTTCTATTAATTCAGATCGCATTTAAACGAAAAAATGAGAAAAAGTAAAAAAAAGGGGAAGTAAACATTCTGCTTGAAACCCTCCACCCCTACATCACAAATCATCACAAAACCTGTTACCCCCCCCCCCCCTGGCAGTATGACGTGTTTTTTAAACGGCCCCATAGAATTATGAACTTCTGAAATACGGAGCGTATAGTTTGAGGCTTGAAAAATAATGAAAAAAGTAATTCTTGAGGTATAAACAATAAAATTATTTATTTATTGGACAGTTTTGAAGCGCGCGTAGAATTGAGAAGTAGCTAACTGAAATACTGAGTGCAGGTAAAGAACAGCTCGCGAAATTATTCAAGACGGATCGATAGTTGGACGCGCGGTTGACGCGCAACTGAATTCAACTATCTACGAATGTGCACATGAATGCGCAGGTATAGAAACATCACTCTTCTCCACGGGAAACAGTAAAAGACAGTTCTTTGAAGAAAAGTTTATAAATTTTCATTTTCAACTTTATAAACTGATATTTGGCCATCCAATTACTCTAAACAGAATTACGAAAAAATTCCACTTATTTATCAGACAAAGTAATGTTTAATATAACAGCATTTATTGCTACAGACAGAATCTCAATATGAATTAGTGAAATTTCAGTGGAATTTCAATAAGTAGGAACATTCGGCTACTTCAGTCAGTGGATGGTGAAATCAGTAACTACTTTATGAAATTCCATGATTTTTTCCCTGATTTCGCAGTAAAGAATGTTACTGAAATTTCAGTAAGCCTGATTGAAATTTCAGTTACTCCTCTTATCAGAAAACCAGTAATACGTGACTAGAATTCAAGTGCACAGACACTAATTTATCAGAGCATTTTCACTGAATGAGGTAGTGAGAAGTAAGTCACTGATTTGAATTTATTCTCTAAACTTGAATCAGTTAAATTTCACTGAGAACCAATGACTCATTCTTAAAGATTTTAATCAGTGAAAATTCAATAAATATCAGTCGTTTTTTATCAATTGAATTGATGATTTTGTCAAAAATTAAACTACTGAATGAATTAGTACAATTTGAGAATACTTTCTAAGTTTAAATCAATAGAATTGCTCTTTGCATCAGCGACTTATTTTTTTAAATATCAATCAGTCAAAATCTATCAGGAATTAGTGAGAAATACTGAAATTCCAGTCGTTATTCACTGATTTCTCAGTGGAAAACAGTACTGAAGTTTCAGTGACGGGAACGAGAGATATTTCAGTAAATTTTCACTGTTTTGCAGTAAACTTTCACCAATTGAAATCTTGAAAAATGAGTCACTGATTCTCAAAAAAATTGTACTATTTAAAATTTAGAGAGTATTCCTAGTCTCCAGGTTTAATAATTATCAATAATTTTAATTTTATTGACAAAAATTTAACTGTAAATCTCCAAAGGTTGAGTCTTTGAATGTTGATTTTGAAAATTGAACAATTTAATTGAAAAGCTTTCGATTTTGAAAAGTGTCTAATCTCAAGTAGTTCAAATTCTAAAAGTTGAGTTCAGAAATAAACAATTTTAAATTTTATTCGTTCCTGGCTGGAATATATTTTAATGGAAGGTCTCAAAATTTTAGTCAATTTCAAATAGAAAATGAAAAAAAATTAGGAAACTTCAAAATCAAAAGTTAAGAATGAAAGTTTTTCAATTTAAAAGACAATGAATGTACAAAATCTCAAATTGAAGCGTTTAAAGTTAAACAGTTTCTATTATAAAAAATGTCAGATTTTAAGTATCTTAATTTGAAAAAATTTTTATTCGAAATCTGAAAATACAAATAATCTAAAATTTGAAGCATTAAAAATAAACTCTTTCAGACAGAAATGTGAATACAACAATTTCTGTGGTTATGAAAATTAAAAAATCTAAACGTTTAATATTTTGAGCTGCGAAGCGTTCTAAGATTAACAAATTAAACAATGGTAAATTTCAAATGTAGAATAGTTTAATAATGAATTATTTAATTCTGAAAGACTGATAATTTCGATATGACTATGAATAAGATCATTCCTACAATTATTGAATGGAATAGTTAATAGACCACCGCAAAAAATAATGTAAACAATTTTAATTTTTGAAATAAAAATTAAATTAAATGATTTATTTAAAATCTGAAAATATAAAATAATCTGAAATTGGAAGCATTAAAAATAAACACTTTCAAACATAAATGTAACCTAAATTACCTGAACAATTTCTGCAACAGTAACAGTTAAAAAATTAAAACTAATATTTTGCACTGTGAAGCCTTCAAAGAATAACAATTTAAAATATGGTAAATTTTAGAAGTAAAAGTGTGAATAATGAAACATTTAATTTTAAGAGGGTGATAGTTTCAACAAGTCTATAATTCCATGAATAAGCTAATTTCTATAACAATTGAATTGAATACACAGAAAAAACTAGGGTTTCAATTTTCAATGTTGTTTCAGTACATTTTGACGCCGCTTCTCTGTTCAAAATGCATTTTTTTTGTCTGTGTAGTTAGTCCAATGCAAAGAATATTTTAAACAATTTACATTTTTTGAAATAAACATTCAATTAAAATGTTTAAAAAATTTAGAGATTAAAAGTAATTTTCCTCGGTGTGAAATTTATATGAAATATTACATTTTCCATATAAATGCATGTGTGCTGTGAGGCCCATGCCTGACTTGAAACAGCGTGTACTACTGTCTGGCGGAAAGTAGGACGACTACTGTGTTTTGTTCAGCACCTTGCTGTTCGACATATTATGTGCACATGCACATTGTACATGTCTAATCGAACCATCTTGTATTCGAAATTCGCCCGCATTTTTATTTCAGCTTCAGCCCATTTTAATTTTTGTAAATCGTTAAAGCTTGAAAATATTTTTTTAAAAAGAAGCAAAATGGTAGCTCATCAAACTAAAAGCTATAAACTAACAAATGAAAAGTATCTTCATGAATAGGGGTTTAAATATTTAGTTATTTTCATTCCAAACATTAATTTGTTTAAAACTTAAGTCACTTAAATCTAACTACAAGCTTATTCTGTATTCGAAATTTCAAATATTTAGATCCGTTAATTAATGGAAAAAAAATTCGTATCTGCATTATTTGAAAATGGAAAGCTCTGAAAAGCAAAATGAAATTACCGTTTTGATTATAGTCGTAAACAGATTCAGACTGGTCTATCAGAGACATTAAACTCGAAATACCGCCATTATTAAATCAATAATCATACCATTGAAATTGCACTACATTCTGTCAGACATACGGGACTGATATAGAATCGTGATAATGACTTGCCTAACACTAAATCGTTCATGAGAGGCCAGCAACAGGTGAAATTTCTCTTTTAACAAATAAAATTTTTGTTGTGACTAAAAATTTTTCAATCAGCAAATCCTTTAAACTGGAATTTGAAAAAAGCCCTTAGCAAAGTTAGTTCAGAATTAGAGTTCTTGGACCCTTTAAAAAATTATGTTATCATATAGACCTTATTTTTTCAGAATAAAAAAATTAGACATGCCCCTTTACTTTTCTTGATTTTTCTTGAAATCAGAGATCGATACGTTCATTATTTGAAAAATAAGTTAGGGAAATGTATATTTTTATTTTTCAAATCGCAATATATTGCATTTTCAACCAAATAGTTGCATTTTTTAAACCAAAAAAGATTAATTTTCAACAAAAAAAAATTAATTTTCGATCAAATAGTTGAACTTCTAGCAAAAACCAAATACTTGAATGGTTTAGAAAACAGTAAACTTTTAAACCCCAAAATATAAATTTTCAACAAAAAAGATCATTTTCAATCAAGAAAGATGAATTTTTAACTAAATAGTTGAATTTTCATCAGCAAAATTAATTAAAATAAATTAATAAAAAATATATATAATTTTCGACCGAAAAAGTCACCGTTCACAACCAAATATTTGAACTTTCCATCGAAAGAAACGAATTTTCAATAAAACAGCTAAATTTTTAACCAAATAGAATTTTCAAGCCAAACGACGAATTTTCAGTTAAGTTAAATTTAAATTTGCGAAAAAAGATCAATTTTCAATCCAGAAGGACGAAGTTTCGTTCCAAAAAGATGAATGTTCAATAAAATAGGTGAATGTTAGACATCTCCAAGAGATTTGTGGAGTTTTAATGTAAACAGACGAAGTTTCTATAAAAAAGTCGAATCGTCAACCTAAAAAGGTGAGTTTTCAATGATAAAGAGCATTAATAACCAAGAAAGATGAATTTTTGAACCAAAATTCATTTTCAGCCAAACATTTGAATTTACAATCAAATTATTGAACTTGAAATCAAAACAGATGAATTTTTAACAACATAGTTGAATTTTCAAGCCAAAAAGACGATTTTTTTATAATACAGTTGAATTATGTATCAAAGTGAGAAGGTAAATTTTTAACAAAAAAGATGATTTGCAACCAAGAAAGCTACATTTTCAACCAAATAATTAAATTGAAAAAGAAAGTTGACCAATCATTTACATTTACAACCAAATTGTTGAACTTTCAATCAAAACACACAAAATTTCAACAAAATAGTTGAATTCTTAATTACATAGTTGAATTTTCATTTCAGGAAGACAAATTTTTTAGAATACAGTTTAATTTTGAAAAAGGTTCTATTTCAACAAAAAAAGATGAATTTTCAACCAAGAATGATGACTTTTCTCAATCTAAAAGAAAAAAATTTCTATAAAAAAGAAAAAATTTTCAACTAAACAGTTAATTTTTTACCAAAAAGATGACTTGTTAACCAAATAATTAAAGTTTTAAAGAAATAATCAAATTTTCAAACAAAAAAGATTAAACTGCAACCAAAAACAGTTGCATTTTCAACAAAATAGTTGAAGTTTTAACCAAAAAGTTTATTTTTCAAGCCAAAAAGACGATTTTTTAAAGAAAAGAGTTGAATTTTCATCGAAAAACTTAATTTTCAACCAAAAAAATACAATTTTTCTGCCAAAATAGTAATATGACTTTTTATCAAAATAGTTCAATTTTACACACAATAATTAAATTTTTAAAAACATAGTAGAACTTTTAACCAACAAGAATTTACTTTTAACCAAAAAAAGTTAGACTTTCTTATTGTGTTCCATTAACTTAGTTCGAATTTAAGCGAAAGAACGAGAAATAGGGGAAGTTTCTTGAAAACAGTAAAAATAAGAGGAATTGTTTTTAAAAAAGTTGAAAAGAGGCAAATAGAGAAAAGGGTGCATAGTCTGAAAATGGCAAAAAAAATCTTTTTCATTAAAAGCACAAATTACAAAATATACTTATTTTAGAAATATTGTTTGAAAAAAAATGATAATTGAAGTTCTGAGTTTTCAATCGAATAAAATTTTTAATTGATTTTTGTTCATTTGAAAACTGAACATACAAATTTCTCAGAGTGAATCAACTTTTATAAAAAGCAATTTTTACTTAATTTTAATTTTATTTTTATTTTAAAATTTAAAGTTTGAAACAAACCTTAAAAATAGCCTGTAGAGTACGGCGCTGAAGGTCTGTGAAAACCAGGCGGGGTTTCTTGGGGGCGGGCTGTTGGTGTTCTGCCTGGGTCGCCATCTCGTCTTTCCTCTTGCAAGCTGTAACGTCAAATTTTATTAAAAATCAGACTTTTATTATTTCCACAAACACAAAAATTGAATAATTTTAAATTTTTTATTTTTTTTATTTATTTTTAATTATAAAATCGACTTTATTGGATACTCACTATAACAATGCTCGACTATATGCAATAAAAATGTTATCAAACAATCAAAAGATTGTTACACGAAATATATATCGAAAATTCTCTGATTTAGTCTTTCTATTGATTTATCACCAGTGCCCTTAAATCGTGAAAAATCATCATTCGCTTTTCGAGAATTTTTTTTTTAATGTTCAATGTATCAGCAAGTTTTTTAAAATAATATAATTATAGATTGAATTAGCAATGGCTGAGTGATACAGATTCTATGTGTAGGAAAGTAAATGAAAATTGACGTTAACATCGAAAATACGTCCGTAACAATTGAATAATCACGAAAATAAATTATACATGTAGAACCGCACATGGTAATTATTCATTCGATACTGTCTGACTTTCTTCTTTATAATTAAATTTAATATTTAATAAATTTGAGAGAACGAATCGCTGCTGAAAATCAGTGCATAAATTTTAAATTCTTTCACCGCATACTCTCTTAAAATATATTATTTAAATTGATTTTTTTTAATCGATCATAGCTTCTCAAGAATATCGAAAAATACATCAATTTTAGCAAGGTAATATATAATTTAATTAACTCTAGTAGCCTAATTGATTCATCGATTAAGGGCAATGGTATGCTTGATATGAGATGGAAAAAAGCATTAGCACTTATAATGAAAAAAAGTACAATTAGCGGAAAAATAATGAAAATAAAAAAAGTGTTACTTACTTCCGCGCTGTGGAATTTGGGCAGCTGAAAGCAGAAAAAAAGAATGTATGTTAGTACCGTTGTGTAAATAAATCAGCCGTGCATTATTGAAATCAATGATTGATTGAATAATCCATAATAAAGATACAAATACACATTAAGAACATAACATGTACAGTCACTGAAAAAAGTTGAGTTGCATACACGAATCCCAACTTAAAACTACTTTAGTAACATTTCACTAAGGGTTTAGGGGTTTTGAGTGGGGTTATACGTGTCATGATGCATTTTATGGAAATGTTCTGTTGTAGTTGTTCTGTTTCGTTTGTGTCGTGCTGCTGCCTCAATCCTGTAGATTTACAATAAATGGAGAGCGGATCAGAGCCACTGTGAAGTTAGCTGACAAACGCAGCTCGGCTCTCACGTGTGGAGATCCCTCTGCCCGGAAGAGAGGGGGTCGCGAAGAAACGTGCGTGCCCGAAGTGCGCGCGCACGCTTACCGCTGGCCTAAGCGGGGATCTCCGTATGTGAGAGCCGAGCTGCGCTCGTCAGCTAACTTCACAGTAGCTCTTATCAGCTCCCTAATGATAAATAATATACTGTATTAACATTTATTAAGAGCTTAAAATAATATCTTGTTTAGTTATCTGTAACTTAAATTGCGTGAAAAATTATATTTCTGTTGATTACAAACAAGCAAAATTGTACAATGAATTCATAATATAATTGAATTCTTTTGAGAGGCATGGTGTTTAAAATATTTAATTTATAACATTATCTTTAAAATAATTCAATTTTGAGTTCCTAGTTCTTGCATGGTTTTATTTTTAAGGCAAACCCTATTTATTTTTTCACAGACTAATTTGGACAAGGGCTTGAAAAATTGAAAAGCTTCTTTAAAGATGTTCAGTTTTTAAAGAGTTTTCCTAATTGTCCAATTGTAATTATTATATACTGCAATAGTTTAATTTCAAATATGTAGCAGTAGTGTAAATTAGTAGTAAATTATAAATTTTGAATATTTTATGCTGAAATTTTTAATTTTAATATCTTGGCGAAAATTTTAAACTTTATTTCAGTTTTGTAGGTTTTAAATGGAATTTTTTCCATTTTCAAGATATCTAAGTAAAAAATATTCACCCTTAAACGTTCAAAATTGAACACTCTTCAATTTTAAAGATTTACAATATAAAAAGTTCTACAATTTTGAAGAGATACAATTGAAAACTCTTCAATTTAAAGATGTATAAATAAAAATTCTCAAATTTGGTTGACTTTGGAAATCAAAAGTCAAGTTTTGAATTCTAAATCTTCCAGAATGAAGAAATTTCGAATGTAAGTCATCAATATTAAAAAATTTTTAATTCTAAAACTTGAAATTTGCACAATTCTTAATTGTAAATTTAAAAACCTAAAAACTCTTCAATTTTTAATATTTTTAATTCAAAGTTCTACAATTTTGAAGCGTTTCAATTAAAAAGACTTGAGTTTTAGAGATGTACAAATAAAAGTTCCTAAATTTGAATGATTTTGGAAACCAGAAGTGAAGTTTTCAATTATAAATCTTCCAGATTGAAGAAATTTCGAATGTAAATCGTCAAAGTTAAAGAAAGTTTCAATGTTGAATTGTCAAAATTAAAAACTCTACAATTTTAAGGATTCACAATTTAAATTTCTACCATTTTGAAGATTAACAATTAAAAATCCTTAAATTTTAGCGATATAAATAATAAAAATAAATAAAAATTCTTGAATTGTGATAATTTTGATGATTTTGAAGATCAAAAGTGAAGAGTTTTCAATTCTCAATCTTTGAAATTGAAAAAATTTCGAATATAAATCATAAAAATTACAGCTATTTTATTTTGAAAACTTAAAATTTTCATAATTTTCAATCGTAAAATTGTTGAAATTGAAGAGTTTTCAATTTTTACAATTTAAAATTTAAAATTCTACAATTTTAATGATTCAGGATTAAAAATTCTTTAATTTTAACGATTTGCAGTTTCAAATTCTTCATTTTTAAAGATGTATAAACAAAAACTCCTAAATTCTGATGACGTTGATGGTCAAAGGGCAAACGTTTTCAACTCTAAATCTTTCAAATTGATGAAATTTCAAATGGAAATCATCAAAATTACAGAATTTTCAATTGTAAAGGTTTAAACTTGCATAATTTTTAATTATAAATTTTCAAAATTAAAAATTCTCTAATTTTCAAGATTTAAAATTCAAAGTTCTACAATTTTGTAGAGTTGAAAAATAAAAAATTTTGAATTGTGAAAATATAGAATTCCAAATCATTCAATTTTTAAGATTTATATTTTGTAGGTACTTAATTTCAAACGTTTTTTGGAATAGTTCAGTTTTGAAGATTTGCAATTGAAAATTCTTTATTTTCAAGGATGTGCAATTCAAAATTATTCAATTCTGAATATTTGCAATTGAAGAATCTTTAATATTTAATGTGTATAATAGAAAATGATGCAATTTTGAATGCTTTTTTTATGGAATACTTCTATTTTGAAGATTCAAAATTGAAATTTATTCAATTTTGTAAATTTTCAAATTGAAAATTCTTCAATTGTTAATAGCACAAAGGACAGCGTTGATTTATTTTTTGAAACTTCTTATAGTTTTAGACGTAATAAGGGTGCCAGTACTGAACTAGATAACCAACAAAATCGGAATTTTTCCGAAAATTTGAAAAAACCTTCTGTAAAATTAAAATCACCATTTAAAGATAAGGCAGAAGTCCACTTTCAAGATGACATGTTTCTGATTTAATCCCAAAAAACTTGATTAGAAACATTTATCCATTTTTGAGGAAATGTATGCGTCAGCTGACAATCTCAAAGTGACACTGACCAAAAATTGGAAGTAGGCTAGGCTGCGGATTGCGACAAAAAAAAGATATTGAGTTTTTGAATGAAGATACAAAAATTTCAGTCTAAAAAAGTGAACCCACTCCGAGTAGATCGTTCAAGAATTTCGAGGTTGAAATTTCACGGAGATATCGGGAAGGTAAATAAGAATAACGAACGTTTGATACAAAAATCTTATTCTTTTCCCACAAAATCAAAATTGGAACAGTGTATGACCAGACAGGCGCGAGGTAAACAACTTCTGATACGGCACTGACTGTCCGAGGGTATATGCTGTCAAGGGACGCTTGGGGGGAGGGCAGAAGCAGTCAAGCTAGAAGCTGACCGAAGATTGGGCGGCCCAGAATCGGAAGTTGAGTGTATTACTTTGAATGATTTTGAAGCTCTAAACTCTTTTTCATTGTCAAAAATCTTCATAAAAAAAATAGTTTGAAAAATTCCAGTTTTCCTTGTGATATTGGAACGACAAGTAAATTCATCTGATTGTAAAGCACATGGATTGGAGAATCGACCACGGCCCTCATAAAAGACACGTGAGACACGTATGTTCTGAAATGCAAAAGCAATCATACCCACGCCATTATAACGCAGTAATGGATATAAAATTCCAAGTGAAGAGCGAATAGAGAGTCAGTGGACAGTTGGGAGGATATGGACAATTGACGTGTTCGTTATTGCCATGGCTTTAAAAAAGTACCCCTTCTGCCGATTCTGCAGCTTCGTTCGTTGGATCGACTGGGTATATAAAGTAAATCCAATCGAAAGGGATAGATAGTCGAATGTAGACAGGACAGACGAGAAAAGTAAAAAAAAAAAAAAAGATTTTGTGCCGAATCTGTGAGCATGGCGTAGATGAGAGGATCCATCGAAGGGCACGTTCGAATGCTTTGATTTGAACTTCATATGAGAATTGTGAAATATACGAGATATTCGAGCATTTTTATGCTCAGAAGAGACGGACTTGTTCAAAGTACCGATGAGAGAGATACAAAAATGTTCCAAACGATGGACTTTTTTTGTGCAGCTGCAACGCTTCCGTATTGAAAATTCCGACGTCGTAAACTGAATAATAAAAAAAAGTTGAATCTTTGACCAAATAGGACTATTTTAACAAAATATTTGAATTTTTAACCAAATAGCTGAATTTTTATCCTACAAAGATGAATTTCTTACCAGGATAATTAATTTTCTACCAAAAGTCGAATTTTTAACTAGTTACATGCATTTTCAACGAAATAATTGAATTCTCCACTACAAAGATAAGTTCTCAATCAAAAATGGCCTAGTTAAACTTTCACTTTAAAAATTATTTTTCAAAGAAAACAAAGAAGATTAATTTTCTACCCAAAATTGGTAAAACTGCTAGTTAAAAATAATCGTTTTCGAATAACAGATTTTAATTCACATTGTAAATAAAAAAATATTGCAATTCATGCCAAATACATTAATTGAAAAATTCAAGTGAGTTACTTTTTTAAGTGGAACGAGTTTAAAGTAGTGAGTAAATACTGGTTTTTATATTTTACGATGTCTCCTGAGTAGAGAACTAAATAACATTTATGAGAAACTTGGCTCTGCTTCAAAACTCATAACAGGTGTCGTTATATCGATCAGACCATATCACTACAAGTACACTTAAAGAACGTTTCTTTATTATCTATATATAAAATTCTTTAAAATTTATAACCAATATTTACAAGAAAGTGTTTGAAATAAAAAAATCGATTCATGTTCAATGAGCTGAGAAATCCCCGGTTCCTTATCAAAATCTAAATAATCGATTGATCACAAGCAAATCACTGAACCTTCGAGAAGATGAATAAGAAATTAACAAAATAAGATAATTGTTCACAAATATTCATAATCCCAAAATAAAAATTAAAAATTCGGAAAAGTCAATAAGATATTTTTTACGGTTCTCAAATACCAAAATAGCGTTTTGCAGAAGGGACAACTTATGAAATTGTTGATCTTAAACCAATCTTAAAGCAAAAAATTGCAGTTATATTTTTCGAGAAAAGAGTCAGATTTTTTCCACATTTTTAAAATAACTTCAAATTTTGAAATCAATTAAAATAGTGAAAATCCTCTCAAAAAAAAGGAGTGCAATGATATGTCTCGAAAATCTCGCAATCATTGTTGTTGAAAACCTAACTGGCTTTACATTACGTACAGTTCTTTTTATATCTTAAATTTGAATTTTTTAACATCAAACCTACAATTAATCCCTTTTTATTTTTTTTCAATACCCCTGCATCATTAAATTAAAGTGTTTAAATTATCTAATAATTTATTGAAAATATTATACATGTTTTATGTTAGTTCTTTCGCTGGAAATTAGCATTTTTAAATAAAAATCATCATCAAGATTCCCATGTTCAACCATTTTAGCTTATGTTACTGTTTTACACCGGAAATGGGTATTTTTTATAAAAAATTATTAGATTTCATCGATTAAACATTTTTCAACAATTTAGGTTTTTCGGTTTTGTTAACATCTTTTACCGGAAATTGACATTTTTAAACAAAAAGCATTAGATTTTAATGTTACACTGTTTTTGGTCATTTTCAGGTTACGTTAGCGTTTTAGACTAAAAAATGGTATTTTAAAACAAAAATTATTATAGTTCGAATAAGATTGACAATTTTTGAACAGTTTTAGGTTTTAATAAAGTTTTTCGCAGGAAATCGGTTGTTCCAATAAATATAATTAGATTCCAAAGAAAATACATACGTTTTGTATAATTGTAGCTTATGTTGCTATTTTACATTGGCAATTGACATTTTGAAACAAAAATCATTATAATTTGAACAAGGTTCGAAATCTTTCAACAATTTCGGATTATGTTACTGCTTTTCTTCGGAAATTGATATTTAAAATTTTTTTAAATTATATTTTGAAAAATATTTACAATTTGTCAACAACTTTAGGTTATGTTGTCGTTTTCACCCCAAATTGGTAACTTCAAATCAAAAATAACTACATTTAAATCAAATGATCTTTGCTTTGAATAATACAATCAACAAGCTTGAGCTTGAGAGATTCATAATTTTTTAACATTTTTATGTTACGTTGGCGCTTTACGGCGAAAATTCGTATTTTCGAACAAAAATCATTATAATTTGAGCAGTATTTTTCAATTAAAAAAATTTTAATTCGAAGAATATTCGCAACTCTTTAACAATTTTGGGTTATATTGGTGTTTTAGACCGGAAATCGTTTTTCTTTATTATAAAAAATCATTATATTTCAAAGAAGATTAAAATTGATTGTGCAATTTGAGGTTATGTTAACGTTTTTCGCCGAAAATCGGTAAATTTAAACAAAAGTCATAACATTTTAAAGAAGATTTACAATCTGGAACAATTTTTTCTTATGTTAGTGTTTTGCGTCGAAATTTTGTATTTTCTATATATAAAAAAATCATAAGATTTATTTTTTAGCTTCAGGTGAAGAATAAATATTAAATATTTTTAAAAAATAGAAAAAAAACTATATATTTTATTATTAATATAAATTTTTTTGCGTCTAAATGTCATATTTTTAATTAAAAAAAGTCCTTACTTGTATTCATCAGCTTCAGATTATCATTCATAGTCACTAAATTCACAATTTGTTGTTTTTGTTGGCGTTTTATACCGGCTATTCAAACTTTGATTGAAAAATAATTTAATTTCAAAGAAGATGAACAATTTTGGAAAAATTGTAGGTTATTTTCGCGTTTTTCATAGGAAATGGGTATAGATTTCAAAGAAGATTTATAATTTTTGAACAATTTTAGAGTATTTTAGCGTTTTTCACCGGAAAGCGGTTATTTTAAACAAAAATAATTTGACGAATTGTAATTAATTGTAACTAATTTTGTAAGAGAACTGAAGGGTAACGTTAGAAAAAAAATATTTCAGTTAAAAATTGTTTATTTAACGATAGTATTTTTGAGTTTCACGTTTTTGCTTTCTCTTTATACCAATTTTGACGGCGAAATTTTTTGCAAATTTTCGATTATCTAATGTTGGTTATCTACGGTTGGAAACATTATTCATTCACACAGTATACATTCAGGTAAAAAGTATTTAAAAAAACAAGGCGAAATTTTTCTTCAGTTTAGAAATTAATTTTTTACTTAGAGCTTATATTTTTGACATTTCCTTATCTCGGATATTTAGTGACATTGGTACTAGATACCTTAGTCCAAAAAATATATTTTCCTAGTGACACCCTAGAACAATTACAATTTCTGGGCTTCTCAATAACTACAAATTTATACTATTTTTTCAGACAATTAATTACAAAATCTGGAATTTGAAAACTTTATAAATCTGAATTTAAAAAACACAACCTCTAATTTGTAAGAAATGCGAGACCATCGCAGAGATGCCAATGTTGACAGTGAAATTTTTCGCAAATTTTCTATTATCAACTATTGGTTATATATTATATTTTAATTAATTACTTTATAATTAAATGTAACGCTACATAAAAGGTCCTCAAATATGTATAAATAATAAAGAACGAACGCTCTGTGTCAATATATATTGTTCATTAAACTTTAAACTTTGATTCTGAAGTACGTATGTTTGAAAATTTTTTTTTTTTGTTCTCACATATTAATTAATTATAATACTTGAACGAAACTTTATCAGACAATACAGTATCCTTGCCGAAATGTTATATTAACAAAAATAATCAACATTTTTCGCCATTTTTCCACTTAAACTTATAAGTTTCTCATTCGAAAAGTATACCTTGGTATAACTAGGGATTATGTTTCTTTTTCAGAAAAAAAATCTGTAGACAAGACCTATAAAAAATCATAACCTTTTGCAGTGCAGTCTTTCGAAAGACATTTGATGGTTTATTCTGTCTTTCCAATAACTTTTATTTTATGTTCAATAATTTAAGATCATAGGAAAAGTTCCTAATAGAGTGTGTAAACTATGATGTTCGAGCGGCACTTTGTGCTCTGGCATCGTGCAGAGGATGCTTTATCGAATGTGCTGGCAAGGGCCGTTATACCAAGTGGAAAAAATCTGATCAGACACATGCTGTCAGTCCAGCCTAATCGAACGTGGTTCAAAGTCGACAAGGCGCAAGGTACCTACCAACACACAACAAAGAGGATGTTCTAATAGTCCCAAAGATAATTTACACTAAAAAATATAACCTTCAGGGTGCCTACTCGCCTGGAAAACATGAAAAACCTGGGATTGTCGGGGAATTTTTATATACCTGGAAAAACCTGAAAATGTCAGGGAACTTTTTTTAAAGACAGGGGATTTTTTCGAGAGGGTGCTCAATTTTTATCAAATTGTAATATTAAATTAATAACAATGTTTTTTTTTATTTGTAAAAGTAGCTTTATATTACTGCATTTCACAATTTTGTTGGACATTTTTTTGGAAATTAATACTTTTAACTGAAAATTTTACGATTATATTTTTGGCTGAAATATCAAATACTACATTATTCGTTGGCAATTCATCTTTTTTGTTGAAAATGAACATCTTGGGTAAAATTTGATTTACTTTGTGAAACAATCTTTTTTTTTTAAATTCATCTTTATTTTAAAATAAATTTTTTTAACTAAAATGTAACTATTCCATTTTTTGTTGAAGATTGATTTTTTTGAATAGAAAATTCAAGCACTTAAGTGAAAGTTGAACTACTTTCTTGTTGAAGATTTAAAATTTTAGTTAAAAATTCATATTTTTACTTGAAACTTCGTTTTCTTTGGTTGGAAATTAATTTTTTTAACTGAAAATTTAACTATTCTATTTTTGGTTGAATTTTTTTTTAATTGAAAATTTAAGTATGTGGTTGAAAATTCATGTATTTTGTTGCAAATTCGTCCTATTCTCTCGTAACTAGAAAATCTTTCTCAGTTGTAAATTCAAATTTTTTTGAAAATTCATCTTTTTGGTTGAAAACTCAACTACTTTGTTGAACATTAAACTCCTTTGTTGAAAATTCATTTGTTTGTTTGGAGATTCATTATTTTAACTGAAGATACATCTCTTTGGTTCCAAATTCATTTTTATTGGTTGAAAATTCGTTTTCATTTGTTGAAAATTAATTTTTTCAAGTAAAAATTAATCTATTTTGTAGGAAACTAGTTTTTTCGTTTAATAAAAATTTATAATTTTTTGTGTAATCTTATTGGTTGAAAACACATCTTTTTGGTTGGAAATTCAACTATTCCAGTTAAAGATTCATCTTTTTGGTTTAAAATTCAACTATTTTATTTGAAGGTTCGT
>CAKNYM010053139.1:469467-479643 GCA_932195095.1 Andricus curvator | reverse complement strand
TCAAAATTCAACTATTTGATTGAAAATTGATATTTTTTAGTTGAAAATTTAACTCTTCGTTTGGAAATTCGCGTATTTTGTTAAAATTAGTATTTTTGGATGAAAATTCAACTATTTGGTTAAAAACTCATCAACCTCGTTAATAATGTAATATTTTTACATAAGATGTTAGAAATTTGAATCGTTTAATTTGGATTCAATATAGTACCCATATTATTTTTAGTTAAAAAATATGTATCCCTATTTTCGTGAAAAATCTCCTTATCTCTCTTTCATTCGAATTATTAATATGTCCAATATGGACTGAATGTTGAGTATACGAAAATAAAATAAATTTTTTTTTAAATTATTATTTAAATTCATCGACTTAAGGAATAAATTCAAGAAATAATCAATTACGTTTTAACCATTATTTATTTTTGTAATGTTGGAATTTTTTCCAGGATTTGAGTAAATACCCTGATCTTCATCATAAAATAATTTTCTAAAGAAAGTAGCGCATTCAAAAAAATATGAACTTCCATTCAAGATTTTCTCTTTAATAATAAGAAAAATAAGGGCTCAGAAACAGTCAATTGAATTTAAAAAGGATTGAAATATGATGCAGATAAAAGTATTCCAGTTTTATTTTCTACAAAGGATTTGAAATTTTTTTTGCTTAAAAAATTGCTTAAAAAAATATATGTATCGCCAAGCTGTGGAAAATGGAGACAAAGTGCTGTTCCATGTTTCTGTGATTTCTCGCGTATTAATTTCAGAGAATTCAGAAGTAAAGTGACAGCAAAATTGACGCGGCTGGGGGTCAACGATCCCGATCACACAACTAAAATAATACAAAATAACGCTTCCGGTTTCCTGTCATATTTTCCATGTCTTAATGCGAAATTCGAGGTTTTAAATATTCACAATTAAATAATTTCAAATCTAACTATCTGATCATTCTTCAAATCTAGATATGGATTTCTAATTGTAAACAACAAAAATTGAACATTTTCGAAAATCTTTCCGAATTCAATAATTTCTAATCAGGATTTTCTCAAACTAGATAATCTGAGCTGTACATGTTTGAAGGGGTTTTTTAAGATTTTGTAAAACTTATAATTTACAGTGTTAAAAAATTTGGTTTTTAATCATTTTATAAGGGAATAATGAATACGAATTGTTGAAGACTAGAAAAAAGCTATCTATATAACGTCTGGATGCGTCGCTTGAGAATTGTAAAAAGATTTTTTTTCTCAATCTAAACAAATTTTTTAATCATTCTAAATATTAGAAAATTAAAAACTTTAAAATCATAAAACTTAACAAGTTTACCTTTTCCAACACCTTCTTTTTAGTTCAAAAGTAAAATATCAGGCAGAAGAGGCCAACAAATATTTGTATTTTTGTCAAAAACTAGAAAAATAATCAAAACGTTTTTTTTCAATAATCGATGTTTCTAAAATTTTGGGTTTTCTACGGAATTATAACCACTTCATACTTACTTTTATGAATGTTTTACAAAAAAATGTGTACCTTTCTGAAAAATAATCAAATCTTTTTTTTTATTTAAATTTTTGGTCGTAATCAAATTGCAGAACGAAATAATATAAGAAGAAATGTATTATGTTGGAACAAATGTTAAATAATAATAGATTCGAATTATTTCCATGAATTGCACTAATTTTTGATGAACTTCAATATTTATTAATTGATTAACTTAAAATATTAGAATAGTAAAAATAAAAAATTGCTACAATTAACATTGAACTTATTATATGTTAAATAAATTTTGTTTCATCAATAAATAAAAAATGTTTGTAAGATTCGATTTGATTTTAACTAGTAATTTTCCGAGCTGGAAAAGGGGTATTGTGTGGCAAAACTTCATCTTCCCTTTTCCAGTTCAAAAAATTACCAATAATCTCTATTTTTGGAAATTTGATAAATATTTTTTCGAATTGAGCTCATCACCTCAAAATACGTTAGTGCACGTGGTTGTAACATAACTAGATAAGAATTAGTTATAAACGGGATTTTTATAAAGATTTTTTTATTTTTTGAGTTTTTTAAGGGGGGCAATATGACATTTTTTGAATCTCTGCCGATTAATATTTTACTTATTGACTAAAAAAAATATTTTATTCCTTTAAATATGTATAATATTTTTATTAAACTGATAATATGGAGGATTTTGAATCGAGACGTTAAAAAATTAGCAATTTTAAATTAGTAAAAGATAGAAATTCTATAGCTTCTGTTTTCAATGTAGCTTTCAGATTTGAAATATGTCAAGTCATATTGTAAATTTCAAAAATTCGCAATTTCATGTTGAAATGCATCACCTTCCTTATATTTTAATTAAAATTTTTTTCATACTGTTTCAGAATTCATTCATTTCAATTTAAAAACGCATAAAATAGAACGATTAACATTTTTATTTTGTTTCATTTTATTTTAAACTGATTCTTCATGGAATTTAATAAAAATTCAAAAACTCAATTCTGAATTCAAATAGTGAAATCTGGAATTTAGATCATTTTTCTTCAAATTCATCAATCTTTGCTGAATTCAAGGGGGAAAAATTGAATATGTATCAACTTTAACAATAAGAATTCAAAATCACTTATATCTATTCATCTAAAAGATATTTTCTATTAAAGCTTTGAATCTGTTGTAATCTTTTTTTTTATAATTTAGAAAAATATATCAAGGTGCCCCCTAATTTTTCTTAAGTTGATATTTTTTGAACCACCCTAATGTACGCATGACAAAATAAAATGATCCATTAATATCTCAACATCAAATGAAAAATGTTAAAGGGTGCGATTTTAGAAAAAATAAAATCTTTCTAGACCAGCCCAATCTGTAAGTAAATTTATATCTAGAAGCTTCTAAAGATGATAAACTCTATTTGATCCACCTCTATCAATTTCCATTAGCTGATGTCCATTGATGTTGTTCCAGGTAATAAATTAATTAGAAGGTGTTGGATTTTTTGGTATACTGGTCCATGAATCTTCTTCCAACAGTGTTGTATGATTAGCTGATGTTAATTGATGATGACCAGGTGAGAATTTAATTAGAAGATGTAGGATTTTTTTCGTATACTGGTCCATAAGAAATTAATTAGAAGATGTTGGATTTTGCTGGTATAGTGGTCCATGTATCTTCTTCCAACCGTGATGTCTGATTTGCTCATGCTAATTGATGTTGACCAGGTAATAATTTAATTATAAGGTATTGAATTGTTTGGTATACTGGCCCATAAGAATTTAATTAGATGATGTTGGATTCTATTGGTATACTGTTCCTTAAGAATTCAATTAGAAGATGTTGGATTTTTTTGGTACACTGGTCAATCAGAATTTAATTAGAAGATATTGGATTTTGTTGGTGTACTGGTCCAACAAAATCCAACATCTTCTAATTAAATTCTTACCTGATCAGCATCAATTAACATCACCTAATCATACAACACGGTTGGAAGAAGATACAACAATGGAAAATGGACCAGTATACCAACAAAATCAAAAATCTTCTAATTCCATCAATTTCCTTTCATCCTGGAATATGCTCTATCTAGTCATCTTAACCATATTCTCAAAAATTGAGATTGAACTATGAGAGACTTTTTGCAGTATTAAAGCCGCATTTGTTTCAAAATAGACAATTTTGATCGAAGTAGAGGGTCGTGCAAGCTTCTGTTTAGAATAACTCAAAAATGATTGCATTTTCTGTCCTGGATTGTGATACGTGAGGTCCTGGCGTCACGTGCTTTCAATAGCCCCAGATATACATATAATAATATAATACACGCCGAGAATATACCGGGTGTACGGGTCGTATGAAATTCTTGACTCAAAAAAAAAAAAATGCTTCAGTTCCACTAGAACCATCTGATACGAGCGCATTCAGGCACTGAGAAGCATCCCTAATTTTTAGCTTAGTCGAGATTTATGCCAGTGATTCGGTTTTATTGCTTATTGCCTGATGTCCCTTTCCGATCTGCCGATTCATGGTGTTTTCTTGAACCAAGCATTCTTACAGGACATCGATTGCCAATACCATTATTTTTTCATTTTTTGAGTTCAGCGACTTCTTAATTTTTTTTTTCTTGTTCTTCAATAAATTATTTTTCTGAAGTAAAATGATAAGAAGATCTTCTAAAAATTATTTAGATCAAATAAATTTCGTTTTCATCCCTTCAAATTTTGAAAAGTTCTTAAAACTCTAATCAGACAAATACAGAATCAATTCAACAATTTACAAACTGAACTGCTCTAAATTGTATGCTTTAGCCACGAAAATTGGAAGCATTACAA
This sequence comes from Andricus curvator, assembly GCA_932195095.1. Lineage (NCBI taxonomy): Eukaryota > Metazoa > Arthropoda > Insecta > Hymenoptera > Cynipidae > Andricus > Andricus curvator. The sequence continues at coordinate 475,339 of CAKNYM010053139.1, read as the reverse complement.
ATGAACGATATTTAAAAATCAAATTATCAAAAAAAAGTTTTGGATTTGAAGCTTTGAACATAGAAAAACTCACAATATTTAATAATAAAAAATGAAAAATGTTTACAAATCAACAACTGAAAGATTTTTTAAATTTCACGATGATATAAATTCAATTTAAATCACTGATCATTGCGGTGCCTCCTCAAATCCTTTTTTTTATTTTCTAAAACCTTAACTTGGAAATTTCTTTCTTTTAGTGAGCAGATATTTTTTCACGTTTTTAAAAAATATTTAGAGGCCGCTATGGAGGTTTTTATTCCGAAAATTCGACTTTTGAAAGTTTTTAAGTCTCCACTTTATGTAAAAATGTTAAATATCCAATCTTGGAGAATACAGGAAATTCTTAAATTATTCTCAGATTATGAAACTTTCAGGAAATATTACTTACTTTATCAACAACAAATTCTACTATTGCAAAACAAAAATTTAAGGAATACCGGTCTTAAGATTAAAAAATAATTATTCAAAAAATCCATCAACTTTTATAAAAGGAAAGTCTATGGTGCCTTATTTTTTATATTTGTTTAAAAAAACAAACATTTTTGACCTAATAAGCAACATATAACACAATTTTTACATTATTTAGCTTCTAATACATAATTTACTCGACATCTCGAAAAAAGCTTTTTAAGAATTTTGAAATTTTGAAGAAAAAAATGTTGAATTTTTTAAGAGATTCATCAAAAAGATTTTAAAACATTTCAAATAATCCAAAAATTGTTTAAAAAGAATCTGGAATATTGTTAAGCCATTTTTTCCATTTTGTATGAGTTTTCAACAATTTTAGGAATAATTCGATTTATTTGAAAAGATATTTAGGAATTTCAGAAGTTTTGAAGAAATTAAAAATATTTTGAAACTTTGTAAGATTTCCGAAAACTTATAAAATACTTTTAAACTTCTTCTAAGCTTCTACAAGTTTCAAATATATATCTCTTAAACTGACTCAATTTTTTTTCTAAAACGTTGTAAAATCCTGTATAATAAAAAAAATATTCTAGATACTTTTTCGAGATATCTTAAATCTTCAAAAATCTTTTTGAATTTTCTTAAGAAATTCAGTAAAATTATATTTATGAAATCTTAAAACCAAATAAACAAATAAACTTGAAAAATGAATCGCTATTCAACATTTTTATTCTGTATTAAAAATTATTTTTCACCTGAAATTATAATCTGCTTGAAACTTTTTTTCTTTCTTGACAAAAAAATCTTTTTTTAGTAGAACATTCAATATTTTGTTAAAACTTCGTCTTTTTGGTTAAATTCAACTGTTTTTGATTACAAATTTTAATATTCTTGGTTGAAATATCAACTATTACATTTTTTTAAATAATAATTTTTTTTCAATAACAATTATTGTTCCCTTCGAACCGAAAAACTACACGTGCGCGCAGCGCACAATTATTGATAATGCTCGTAAATATTTAAAAAATAAATTATTTATTTTTCCGATTTTCGATTCAAGGTTTTAGGAAACTAAAAACAAAGGACTTCATGAGATTGAAAATGTAATCTCCTCGTGAAATTTAGTAACTAATGCAAAAATTTAAACATTCATTTGATTTTATAACCAATCAGTAATTTCTAGTTTATTACAGCCCATATTATTTTGCTAATCAGGTCACCATAAGCGAAAGAAAGAAATAAAAATTATAGAGGCAAAAAGGGTCTTCATAAAAACTGTCTTCAGTGAAATATTGTGCCCAAGGACAATTAAATATGTAGGGCAAGTATCGATACTTAATATCAACGAATCGCCATACTCGCTTTGTACTACTGTCTGACCCAGAAAAGTTATGACTACTGGCGTACGTTAAGAACTGCCAGAGCTTAAATACACAAGGGCTGACAATTTCACCTCTATGTACTAAACTTTTTGTATTTCATTTCACAAATATAATTTCTTAAAGTTATTGCAACTGTACTCGCAATTTTAATTCTAAAAATAATAATAATAATATTGAAATTCATCCTGGTAATAAAGCATACATTTTCCATTGAATTTTCAGCTAAACAAAAAAAAATGTAACAAAATACATGAATTTTCAACCAAATAGTTGAATTTATAAACAAAATGATTAATTTTCAAATATAATTATGAATCTTTAATTGAAATAGTTGACTTTTAAACCAAAAAGATGATTTTCAACTAAAAAAATTAATTTAAAAAATTGAATTTTCATCACAACAGTTCCATAATAATAATATTATTATTAGTATTAATAATGATAATTAATGATAAATTATAATTAAATAAAAATAATATAATAATCAATAGTTCACAATAGTTCAATCAACCACAGTGATGAATTTTTAATAGAATGATGAATCTTCAACTGGAATAATTGAATTTTAAACCAAAAAGATGAATCTTCAAGTAACAAGATTAATTTTTTACCAAGAAAGATGAATTTTTATCATGATAGTTCAATTTTCAACCGAAGAGATGAATTTTCAGTTAAAATTATAAACCTTTAATCAAAAAAATGAATTTTTAACAAAAGAGTTGAATTTTTAGCCAAAAAATTTTAATTTTCAACAAAAAACGTAACAGTTGATAGTTCCACAAAAAAGATTTAAATTTTGAATTAAAAACAGTTTAATTTAACTAAAAAAGAAGATTTTTCAAAAAGATTGGAATTTTCAACTAAAAAAGATTTTTTAGTTGAGAGAGAAAAAAAAATTTCAATCAAACTATTGCATTTTCAAGCAAAAAAAATAAATTTACAACGAAGAAGATTTATTTCATACCAAAAAAATACAAATTTTCAACAAAATATTTGAATCTGCAAACACAACTAATAAACTTTCTGAAACAAATTTAATTAATTTCGAACCAAAAAAATAACAAATTTTCAACATAATAGTGGAATCATTAACAAAAACTAATTAATTTTAATTAAACAGTTGGATTTTCAACCAAAAAAGATGAAATTTCGACCAACAGAGATGAACTTTCAAACCAAAAAGATCAATTTTCTACCAAAAATGGAATATTTAAACTTTCAATAAAAAAAATGAATTTTTACAACAATACTTCAATTTTCAAGTAAATAGATGAATGTTCAACAAAAATGATAAATGTTTGAACAAATATAATCCATTTTTTACAAAATACTTAAACATTGAACCAATTAGTTGAATTTCTGACTAAAAATGAGAAATTTTCAAACGAAAATGGAATAGTTGAATTTTCAACAACAACAAAATTAATTTTCAACGAAAAATGTTGATATTTCGACACAGAATTTTTTTAATTTGAAATAAAATATATTTAATTGTAACCAAAAATGATGAATTTTCAACCAAACGGGTGAATCCCCAATCAAAACAGATTAATTTTCAAGCAAACAGTTCTATTTTTAACCAAAAAGATTGTTAAGAAGAAAAGAAAACTTGAACCAAATTGTTGAATTTTCTACAAAACAGTTCAATTTAAAAAAAAATGTCAACCAACAGTTGAATTTTCAAACCGAAAAGACGAATTGTCAACAAAAAATGTTAATTTTTTAATAAAAGTGTTGAATTTCTATCAAAATTATTTTTAAATATTTTTTACCAAAAAGTTGCATGTTTAACGAAAAAAGATCAAATTACCAAGAAGGATACATTTTTAACCAAGCAAAATTTTTCAGTCAAAAAAAAATCAAAAATGCAACCAAATTGTTGAATTTAAAAAAGAAATTAATTTTTAACCAAATCGTTGAATTTTTCAATAAAATTTTAAAGTAGACTATTCAACGAATAAGAATTAGCTCAACAAAAAATAGTTTTTTCTCTTGTTGAACGTTATTAATTTAGTTCGTATTTAAATGGAAAAACGACAAAAAGGGGAAAAAGGTGAATAGGGAAGAACTGTGAAGCCTGTGATAAAATTTTTTTTTGATAATTCATAGACTGAAGAGTAATATTTTTAATAAACATTGAAGTTCATTTTCAACACTTTTAAAATATTAGGTTATGAAACTGAAACTTTTGCTCATAAGTTAGCATAAATAAAAAAAAATAAGTTGAAAATTGATATTGATAGATACTTAAGAATTGAGAGTTAGGAATTAATAATTATAATAATAAAATCCACTTATCGACGTTGTAAAATCTGTAGCTGTTTAAATCTATTTATCCTTCTCCTGTTATGCAAAACATTTTGCAATCGAGAAATTCGCTTTTCAATACAAAAAACTTTTTACTTTGGCTATCATAAAACCATTCCTGGACCACATAGAAACAAATTTTTGAATAATTCACTGCTCCCAAAAATTAAATAATTGAAAAAAGAAACACTTAGCTTCAGGGATGAAGAAGCAATTATTCACCATCATCATCATCATCATCATCATCATCTTCATCATCATCATCATCATCATCATAAATTTTCTATGGGTTAAATGTCTAAACGGTTAAACATCGAAATTATTAAGATTGTTTAAACATTTAACCGGTCAAGCGCGGAGCACTAAAAATAGTCCACAATCATAAATACATTTATATTAGAGACAATATCGAGAATGATTGAATATCACTCATCTTATTATGAAATGATAAAAACTGATGAAATAGTTGATAAAAATCTATATAGTAAATGGCATGTTTATAAGTGTACTCGTAGAATGTGGATGAAAAATGTGTCACCATTTATTGTTTGTACCTTACCATAATATACTCATAATTATATCATTTTTATCATTAAATTAAAGGAACAATTAACGATAACCCATAAATTATGAGTCGTATCCTTTTTTTGTAGTGTTGGGTACTTTTGAGAGTATGTTGAAGTTGAAGTGTTGATATACATGCTTAATTAGACAAGGGGTATAAAATCTATGGCAAGGGTTAACTAATACGGGTCTCTAGCTGAAACAGGACCTCTGCTCAATAAACTACAAATAGATATTGGTAACAATGGATCTAGGCTTAGGATATAAAAGTGTCTGGTAGGGAAACTGATCGTAACAAGATGCTCACGTGGATTTGACACCATTTGGGCCAAAAATTCGCGAATTCGTGCAAACGAAGCTTGCATATTTCGGAAAATCTGCCAACATTTTTGCTTGATTCTCTCGCGAATATTTAGCTTATTTAATATTCCTCAAATTCCCCGATTACGTCTTCGAGTCATTCTCACCAAGCCAGAATTATGATTCTCTAAATAATTTTATCTAGCTCTTTATTATAATAATTTACCAGTATGTTATCATTAAGGGGCCGCTCATCAATTTCTGACATTTTTAGTCATGTACCTGCAAAATTTTCACTTTCATCAATTTTCAGAACCAATGAATTCCAACTAGAATGAATTTAAGTTCCGGATTGAAAATATATTTTATTGTTGCAAAATATTCAAAAGTGATCAACTTCAAAGTTTTTCTATTTAAAATGATTATCATGCATGTCTTATAAAAAAACATGATTTTTTAATTAAAAAGTTTAAAATTAAAAAAAGAATATTTTAACAAATTTGTTTGTGATTGAATTTTTTTCTTACTGTCGATTTTCACTAGTTTTTAAAAATGGTTGAATTTTAATAAATCATGGCTTATTATTTTCGGGGAAAATTCCCTACTACTCTGACTTTTTCAGTTTTGAAAATGAGTAAATAATCTATTTCAAGGTTTCATTTTTTAAAAATTGCTTTCAATATTTCAGCTATAGAAACATTATAGTTGTAGAGGATGCTTTTCCCGCAAAAATAAGCCATCATTTGATAAAATTCAACAATTTTTCAAAAATTGGTAAAAAGCGAAAATAAGACAAAATTCAACTGCAAACAAGATTGTTAAAATAAATTTAAATTAAAAATTCAAAGATTTTTCGGGTTTCAATCGTG
>CAKNYM010053139.1:456298-469457 GCA_932195095.1 Andricus curvator | reverse complement strand
AAACGTCGGCAACATTCATAGTTTCGCACACGATTGAAACCCGAAAATCTTTGAATTTTTAATTTAAATTTATTATAATGGATCATCGTGAAAGTCTTAAATCTATTATTTAAGATTGTTAAAGTAAATGTTTTTTTGTGGGTTTGAAGCTCTTCCATTAAAAATCATGTTTTTTATTCGAAATTACATCATCTGTAATATAATTCTGATTTTTTAAATCATAAAAAAATATTTCTCCAGAGATATAATTCTTGCCACGACAACTACCTTAACATTGAAACCATTTAAAATTAAAAAGTGGAAAACAGAAGAATTAAAAATTGAAAAATGTAGCATTAGAAAAGATAGATTTTCGTTTTCATAGATATCGAAACTGAACCCTTTGAATTTTATTTAAAGCTGAAGAGTTCTATCTGAAACACTATAAAATTCAAAAATGTTTAATTTAAATTCCTAAAAATTGTTGTCTTAAATGTTGCTTAAATCCAGAGAAATTTTGCCCAATTTAATTCTAAACATTTTTCAATTAATCAATTTCAAAGTATCGTTATTTACATACAATTGGAATCATTAAAAATATAAAACACAAATTTATAGATTAAAAATAATTTTAATTTATAAAAATTATCCTATTCAAAGATTTAAAATATAAATAATTCAAAATTTGAAGCTTTCCAAATGAACCAATTTAAAAAAGAATAAATTAAAAAATTCTTGGTAAAAAACATATTATTGTTGCAAAGTTTTCAAAGTTATACCATTTAAAACTGGGAGCATTCAATTTTGTTGTATTTGAATTCTGCTATTCTATGCTGGCAAATATAAATAACTAAAACTTTGCGAAATCTCCTAAAAGTGTTTACTTTTAAGAACTTCCAAGCGAAAAGTATTATTTCTTTCTTTCTTGATTTTAAACATTTTGGACGCTTTACAGACAATACTTTTTATATCAGAACGCTTTTGAGTTTTTTCCTTTAATTTTGAATGTTTTGATTTAAAGAATAAAAAAATTTTAATTTGTAGTTAATTATTAAAACAAGTTTCTAGAGCTCTACGGGACATTAAAATCGTATAAATTTTCAAATTAAAATGTTCGAAGTTTTGTGTCTCCTGAGTTCAAAAACTTTGGAATCAAAATCGTCAGAAGATTTGAAAATTAAATGTTAAAATTCTGTCATCTGTTTGAAGCGGCGATAGTTTTGAAAATCGCAACAATGTAGGTTTTGAATTTTATTTGAAAATCTCTGCTTGTAAATAATTATTCCAAAGATTTTCAATTACGTGTTACGAAATAAGTTCACAATCCTCTAAATGAGGATTTTTCTTTCTCCATGGTAGCATATATATCAGATCTTGAAGAAATTTTTATGAGCGGCCCTTTATTCATAAATACTCTATCAACGTAGAAATTTGAGAGTGTAAAGAGTCGTAACTCTATAATTCGTAAAAATCGATTCACTGTCAATCCTTCATCTGTCAAAAATCTTCGTGACAACTGACGCGAAGACGTACAATTTTGAGGAGACCTTTTTCTAGAGTTTTTTCTTTAGTATGTTGGCCATGCAACTACTAGCCCGGTGGCGTTTTATTGAGAAATGATCTCTTCTTTTTAATGAACGACCGACCGTGCCATCCCCCTCTTTTTGCTGTTATCTCTCACTTAGTCACAGCGTCTTCCCTTAAAATTAAAATAATTGGTCATTTAGACAAAGGGAAATCCGATAACTTTTTCGCTAATGTATTTCAAGTATCCGAGTTATTATGCATATGGTAGTTACCATGTCTATTATAGTTACCACGCCTGTGGTTGTTACTATGTCTATGGTAGTTACTATGTCTATTGTCTATGGTAGTTACCATGTCTATAGTAGCTACCACCCCCATGGCAATTACCATGTCTATAGTAGTTACCACACCTATGGTATTTACCATGCCCATGGTATTGGAAATATGCTGATCTGAAATTGACGATACCTCCTCGACATCGCGTTTAATCGCGAGACACATTAAACGTCATGAATTTGCAATGAGAAGGACAGAATCGTCGACGTAATTAACAATGATCATTCTTGATGACCCGCAAGGCGTCCCACTTGTAGTGAAAATTAGTGCTACATAATAGCATAAATAACTGCTGATATGGATCGGCTTCATTAATTCTGCAGCCGACCGTAAAAATATTGATTTTTAGATTTTCCTCTATAAATTTAAAATGAAGAGAGACTTGAAATACATCAGCGATATGTATCAACACGTAGCTCTGTCTTCCACATGCCAAATTATTTGTCACTTTTTCTATAGATTAATGTGAAATTGTGAACGAGGAGATGAATTTTTTATTTTTAAAAGACACTTTTCTCTTTTGAAGAGTAGAAAAGTAGAGACTTTTGCAAATTATTATTACAACTCCAGATTGATTTCTCAATTATGAAAACAATGTTTTTTCATTTCTTAAATTCTTGAACAGGAAATCATCAATGCAAATTCAATATTTTGCTGAAAGATACAAAACACATGCAAAAATGCTTTAGAGAATATCTTACTAGTAAATATTGCATGAGATTTTTCACTGGATAATCAAATTAATGATAGAATAGAGTCACCGAATATGAATTTACGAATATGCTAGGTTTTTCTAATTGGAGACCCTAGCATAAATGAATTTTTCAATATGTGTTTGAAATTGCTAGAAAATATTGATATTGTTAAAATGTGAAGATACAAAAACACAAATAGGAAAAAATGAATTAGTAATAAAGAACATAGGACCAGCATCAACGAAAATAAATTATATATTTGATTTTTCCTTAATTTTTAGGCAGTTTTGATAATTATCATACGAACATTTAATTCATATGACCCAATTGTAATTAAACATTAGCCAAATGAACAAGAATAGAGGACAGTCACGTTTGTTTTAAATTTCCTCTTGAATCCTCTTAAAAATACCTCTTTCGAATTCTAGATTTTAATATTTCAATGAGTCTTTAAGATTATGTTTAACTCGACGTATCCAAATAATTCAGAATTCAGAATAAGAATTAATAATCATTATAATAAAAGCTTCTTAGCAACGTTTAAAAATCTCTAGCCGTCCAACTCTAATTAGCCTTCTCCTCTTATGCAAAAGATTTACAAATCAAGAAATTTATTTTCCAATACAAAAAACATTTCACTATTGCTTTCGTAAAAACATTTCTGAACCATGTAGAAACAAATGTTTGAATAATACACTGCTACCAAAAATCAACTAATTGAAAAAACATTCAGCTTCAGGGATGCAGAAACAATTATTCATCATCATAATCATTTCCATTATTATCACCATAATCATCATATGGAAGACAGGCTACACTCTAAAAAAACGAGCGACCCCTTGTCTATATGGCCCCAGAGGGTAGGTCGTATTCTGGAGTCGACGGGTGTTGGGTTTATAAGGTTGGTATACATAGTAGGTGATGTGCCTGGGACGCATAAAGTTAATAGATCTTGACTAAAACAAAAAACCAATGGCTGCAGGAAGGAGACATACCTACCAGAATACCACCCACATCTGGTGATCTGGTGAAAGCAAAAGAATAACAAAAATTTTCGCTCCGTTACGAAAATCGTTAGTCCCCGTCGTGATCTGATTCGCTAGTTTCGAATTTAGAGTGTGTCTACTTAGTAGTAAGACGGTTCGGAGTAAGTTACGCCTTATTATAGCCTCAGCATGAACGTTGCAATGTCTTTGACAATGACGGACCTAGCCGAAGCGCAACGTCAAAGAGATTTTTGAGAGAAAGTGTACGCTAACGCGATGTGCAATCGATAAAAAAAATATCGCATTATCTTTCAGTTTTATAAGTTCAGAGCTGAGTTAAAGTCTACGGCTGCGCAGTAGCGAGTTCGTACTTCTGCGACTGCGCACTGACATTCTATGGTCTCTACTGCGCAGTAGGGCATTTATATTGAATAGAGACTGCCCAGCTCTGAACATTGTCACCGTCCTCTCTTCAACGAATTTCACAAAGGCTAAGGATGTTTGCCAATCTTGATCGTCATCTTCTCAAACAGAGCGACTCGAGCAGCTTCTCAATAAAATGCCTCCGTAAGTGTCACTTGTTTTGCGCTTATATAAGTTTCTTTGCATGTTGTTTAATAACTTCTGGTTGATCTAAAGCTTACGTATAAGAAGCAGCAGCAAAAAATATGTATGCGATTGAAATGAGACTATAATGTAATATATATGGATACGTTTCCTACAGGTACAGCGAACGTGCATGGGATATTTGGCTTGCCTTTCGAACTGATTGACATACAGCTAAAGGATAAAGAACGCAACGCAAATATGTGCGTCCTTTTTATCGCCCGACTGTCGTTCCTAATCCACATTTTCGAAAACGGTTTAAAAAGTGACTAAGACTGAATCTGCTTGCTAGTTCGTTTCGGCACAAATCGTTTTAATTTACTGAATTGAAATGTAAATGCAATCGTTTTAATTGAGAGTTAAACTCTTCTGAATACTCCGTTTTTTAAGTTAATATAATTTTCATTGAAATCAAAATTAGAAGACAAAGTCGATTCATTTGGATTCAATTGAATTAAATCGAATTGAATAAATCTTTAGATATATTCGATTAAATGATTTGGAACCATCTCGAACAAATTCGAAGCAGATCCAGCGTCTCGATTTCTTTTCGAATTGAGAAACTTATAGCCCGGTACCTCATTTTGAACAACCATGTTATCGATTTTCCGCAGTTCGAGACCCTTAGAAGCGAGTCAGTTAGCAACCCACCATTATGGATTGTGGAATAATTTATCTGCATCTCGAGTAAATCATTTCAAGATCCGTAATGGAAAATAACAAGACTGATCAATTTCAATTTTTTTCATTGATATTCGGGAAATTTCAAGATACCTGCATCGTCGGGTATCGAAGGAAGATGTCCTGCGATCGAGGCCTACAATCGCGCAACATCGACCCTTTCGACCACGACTGATGCTTCATCTTTCATTAATTTTTCAATATTTAAGAAATATTGTATTAAAAATCTTAACCGTCGAAATGTTCCACAGCGTACGTCTGCATTACATTTCGACAGTCTTCAACAAACACCGTACAAAATTATTGGGATTCCAACTCCTGAAAATCGACAATTATGGATTCCCTACCAAAATTCCAAAGCATTCCTCCAGATTCCTTGGGGTCTCTTTTTAATTACAATCTGAATTTGCAAGTTCGTAAATTAAGGAACGACAATAGACAGTAATCGAACAAAATCGCGTCTTTCTTCAAAAAGTCATGAAATGATTCCGAGAAAAATGAATCGTTAGTTGTCGGAAGTTAAATGCAAAATTATTCGAGTTGTGGATCTACAAAACTCTAATTAATTCTGGATTCATCAGTTATTGGCAATTGCCTACATGATATCCATAAATAATAAATAAGATAATAAATCTAACGAATCGTTTTTCCCGTCAGTAGGTGTGACGAAAAAATGAAATGTGTGAAAAAACGACCGATTGAGGACAGGAAAGCTACTCAAGGAAATTTTTTCTCTAGTTGGCGCACGACCGTCGTTTATAACATCAAAAAACCACTTAAGAAAAATAGCCAAAAGGAGTAATTCAGGATGTGTGACATTCTGCATTTTAAATAATTTGGACTCAAGTCTGCAGGTCTGATCAGATTTTTATGAATTCAGTTTCCTATTTATATCGACATTAGTAGTTAGATGAGTGAACTCAGACCACAGAATCAAATATAAATAATTAATAGCTAAATCAATCGACAGGTCTCACTAGAGAGATAAGGGTTTGCTCAGATAAATTAATTCTCCCTCCTGGATTAAGAAATAGAACTGTTAAGAGAATATTGAACTCCATTCAAGATATAAATAGAAGAAAATCAAAGTAATTTATTGGATGGTCCTTCGAGCCGGTTATTATCCAATTAAAAATGAACCATTTGAAGATAATAAGTTTTCCAAAAAGTGTTTTGAAGCGAACGTATTTTATTCGAATTGTATTTCTAATTGCAAGGTTTGTTATACAGATGTTGAATTTAATGATCAGAGCTGCGAGACCGGCGTCATCGGGAACGTACTTGGGGCCGGAGGAGAGCAAATAAAAGAGCGCAGGTAGCAGCAGAGCATTTAACCGCATAGATTTGAAAAAGCTACGCTTAGACGTATACAACGATACCAGTTAAGGGGAAATGAAAAAAAAAGAAGAAATAGAAGAGAATACAATAGGTTATGTATATATATGCACGATAGTCGATCGATTCATCCATCAATCAATTAAATAATCAATTAAACTATTAACAATCAAGAATGAACGAAAAACGGACCGTGAAGAGATGCAAAGGCAAGTTAACCGGCAAGTATAACAGATATAGAGGTCGGGTTTAACAATACGTCATATCTCGGTATGTATTACAACAATATTTATTGGTAGTAAAGGTGGAGTTATTACGAACACCGAAACTGAGAGACTCACAAGCAGGAAGAGGAGGGTGTTTTCCTTCTTTTAGAGTTGACTGATCTCACGTTAACATTGCGCATCTGGCAGTCTGCAATGCAAAACACATTGGAAGGTTCAACAACCGACGGCCTTCGAGAAACTTGGGTCACCGTCGACTGATGGGGTTATAGATAGTATTTTTGACGAGCCCCTGCTTCCATCTCTACTTTTTTACTTTTTTCATTTGTTCATTATTACCGTAAACTGGGACTGAATGGCGCATATGTGGGGGAAAGCGGCACACCCTTTATTCCGTCTTTAAAACGCGATATTACTTCTTCTAGGTTTGGCAATTGAAGTTTTACAATTTTTAGTTGCAAGACTGTATATTTTTTACCTAGAGGAAGCAAATATCGCATTCAGAAATGCAGAATCAGAAGGATGCGCCACTTTCTCCCACATGCGCCGCTTAGCCCCAGTTTACGGTACTACTATTATTTTTTCCCATCAAGAACTGACTCAGCCTGGAGACATAGGAAATCTGAAGGTATCATTTTTGCTGCAACGGTATTCATTTGAGATGAAAATCTGTATAAATATAAGGAAACAGAAAATTGTTACATTATTGGATCATTTTCTTGAAGACCAATTTGATACCTTCAGATTTAGTATGTACAGTTCTAGGATCTGTGTATTGGTCCCCCAAAGCTTTTCTCGAAATTGTAGATTATCACTAGGTTCATTGATATTTTAAAATTATCTCTTTTTCGAGACAAGCTCTAGGGATTTGTTGTACAATCTTATTGTTCTTAGAAAATGTATTCGTCACATGTTGGCACGTAGAGAATCAAATCATGGTAAAAGGATGATTTTCATGCAAGTCACGTAGATTTGTTGGTTCAGATTCTAACGCTATAGGCAACTAATTTGTGTTGGAACTGAATCATAAAATTGGTTCACAGATAATATGTTAGGTTTCGAAGTTATAAGAAGATATGTATTTTATTTTTTTAAACTTTCTTTTAAAAAATTCCGGCTAATAAAATATCAGACCAGCTTGATAAAGTATTATTTTTATCCATTTATTAGAGCAATAAAAAATTTTCATTTTCTTTTGTTCTGTATTAAATTTTACGTTGTACGATTGTGAGTTATATGATAATTGAAAACTCGTAATTAATCTTATTTAGTCTTAATTGAAAAAAAAGATAAGAGCACAAAGAACTTTCTAAAACTGACCATTTGAGATCATTTGAGAAGTTCTTTTAATAAAATGCTCACGACCAGGATTCTTTTATCATGATTGTTCATTAAAAGAAGGGATGAACGTGCCAATATGAAATACAACGTAGGAATTCTGCAAAAGGGCTACGAACAAAAGAAAGTAGGAGGAAAGGGATTAAGTATAATGGCGATAACGAAACGTTGGCCATAGCAGGGCCTGTTTCAGACCCTGATTACCTCTCTTACCCGGGTGCCAACTACGAATAGCGTCCACTCTAAATTCGAAACGAAATCAACAGGGTATTTATTATATGACAATATATAACATGTATATATAATGAGATGGGTATCGTCTTCAAAAGCACGAGATCCGCATTAGGGGCTTCTTCATCGTTTTTGCTTCGTTTCGGTTTCAATGAGGGCGTACAGATTCGTGTATTTCAAAAGCAGAAATAATACACATATATATCAAATCGATAGAACAAGCGAAAACGGATGCTCACTTTTGAGACCTTTTATTCTTTCAAACTGTTTATTATTTCAAGTGCTAATTCCGCGCTCAGTTATAAATGTCAAAAAAGGCACGAGCAGAGATCATGAAGTTTCTATCTGCTCTAGTTCTGCAATCCGCTTTGAGTACCGAAACGAACTTGCGATTCTATTAATGCCAATGTTGTTATATTCATCATTTTATGAAGATAACGCTTCTTCTGGAAAAGTCGATAGTCAGGCAGTTTCTGGAATCGTTCTCTTGGTGGCTGCTTCAAAATTCTACTCTAGAGCGTTGCCAATCAATCATTGAACTCGACTCTCAAAAACTTTCCACTGTATATTTAAACACTCATGACACCTAGAAATTCACACAATTCTGATTTGATTGCATACTATAGTTTCATATTCAGTTTTGAATTCTCCTTGATTAGAAACGCTCCAAGTAAAACTAATTTTCATAAGGACGGGAAAACATGTATGACGATTTATATTTCTGGAATGATCTGATTTATGGAACTTGAGATTGATGAAAGCTAAATGGGTCGATATCAATTGATCGGTCATAGAGATCATTCTGTTTTGATTTTCAAGTTCATATTTGCATACCAAAAACTACTAACTCTTTCAAGGTCGATCATTTCTTTTACTACATCATCAAACTTCCAAGCTATAAATTCATATCAAGTGACCTGAAAAGGGTTAATATAGGAATAAACGCTCCGCATCAAATTCGTCTACACAATCCAAAATAGTCTTCTAGACATCAATACCAATTGACTGTTGTCAATCAGTTCAAGCTTCTTACTTATTCAGTTCTATATGTTCTGTATGCAGTGGTTATAAGTGCTTACAATCCGTTCGATTAAAGTGTCCAAGTGCTCATAACTATTCTAATCCTTATCTAAGTAAAGAGAGCTCTAAATGAGTCGTTTTACATAATTCATCAATTTTATAGTGCTAATCTAAATGCGAGATTGATGCCGTTGCGAGAGGAGTTAGTTTCAAAATAACTTTTGCAATAGAATCAAGTAATTTAATCTGAGGCATATAAAATCAAATTCTGCTGATGGAAAATCACAAAGATAACTTCTGAAGTTGACAAGCTGTCCATCCAGAGTCATATTTTCATCAAAAGAAGAGTATAATTTCTTATCCGATTTCCTGAAGCGAAAATTGCAACAAGTTCTCAAATTGATTCGATTATTTTATGAAAGGGTTTTAATGTAAGCTTTGAAAGGGTTTCGGAAACAAGGATGCATTGGAGGTCTTTGATAGGAAATTGAAAGTTAAAGTCAAAAGTTAGCTTCTATCGTTGGAACCGAGTTTTTGACGATTCGTTCACCTGTCCACAACATTTATTGGGTCTGCCGATGCAAAGGGAGGATTTAACCGATAACATATGTATTTCTGTTTCAATTCATACCAGTGTAGAAAAATGAACCTGTAACCCATCATTTCTCTTTGCTGGTAGACAGTCGCTGACTTCGTTATAATTTGCTAAATACCAAAGGATCTTCACCAAAGGGAGATCCATTCGTTTCGTTAATCTAATTTCATGTCCATGGGTAGAAACATATTTTTTGTAGGACAGGATATTTATTTGGAATGAAAAGATTCGGAAAACGTTTTCTCCATGGAAATTGGAATATTCGAAAGCTACATTAATGAGACATAAATCAATAAGCGAAATATGCTTTTATTTATAAAAAGGAGGAGAGAAAAACAATTTGAGAGTGCTGGAAAATATGAATTTTCGGAAATGGAAAATAAAAACAAAATAAAGTGCTAGACTCTAAAAATTGACTTAATTTCAGCAAAAAATTTCTGAACACACTTGATCAAAGATGACCTCGAAATCTGTATTTGAGAGTTGAGTCTAAATTCAGTCAAACGAATAACTTAGAAACATTTAGCGACAAGACCGCATCATCAATAATTTCAATTAAATTAAAATTCAAATTATTTGATTTAAACAAAAAGTTTAAACCGTACTATTACTTTCCTTAAACATCATAAATGTTTGTTAGGCTATACAACTGACGTACTCAGATGCTAAGAGAAAAAAACTTGATCCAGTAAGACCAAAAATACTACTCCTAATCGTGAAAAACTGTCCTTTATAGGGATTTTTTCACGCTCTTGGGTAGTGTGTGGAATTAAGGGAAGAGGAAGTGAGGGGAGGGGCTACATGGGAGCCAGGGAAGTGAGGGAAAGTTAGGGGTGTCAAGGGGAGGGGAAATTATGGGGGGTTAGGAATGGAAAGGGCGGGAAAGGAGGGAAAGTGAGGAGTGGGGAAGTGGAAGTAGGTGGACGGAAGTGAGAATGTTTATGAGGGATAAGTAGGGGAAGGGAGGGGAATGATGGGAGAGGAAAATAAAGTGAGTGGAGGGAGGGGCTGCAAGCGGAGAAAGAGAAGTGACAGGAGAGAAAGGACGGGAAAGCAGCGGGATAGGTAAAGGAAGTGAGGAGAAGTAGGGCAGGGATGGTAATCATGGAAGGGGGAGTATGAGAAAGGAGGGAGAGTAGGAAAGAAAAAGTATGGGAGGGGGAGATTCGAACGATAAAAATTAACTTCCTAATATGCTACGAAACACTTTTTTGCAAACGCGCGAAGCCTGCTTTGACCAAATTTTTTTTTCTATAATTGAGTCAAGTTTTTTGTCGGCGTCTGGTACCATAAGTTGTATTTCCTGCAGAACACTTATTATTTTAACGGAAATTAACGTAAATTAATAGTAATCATAATTTTGGGTCTGTTTAAGGTCCCAGAACCGCGGTTTAAAGTTTTTCTTATGGCGAAGCAAAAATACGCACTTAGTTTTTCACCAAATGGAACAAGTTGAGTGGATGCGTGATGAAAGCGTACACTTGACAATTATCGATGGTAACCCCTACAGATTTTTAATTAAGTGCTTTTCCCATAGAAAGTCCGCTTCTTCGTTCGTAATTTTTTTTTTCATGAAAACTGTAAACTGAAACCTTGCATACTGGAAATTAGCAGAAAATTCGGGATTTTTGGCAGCGTCTGGAATTTTTCAATCCGATGGCCAGCACGGTTGAAATTCACGATCACGTGACTTCGGTAGACTTTAAAAAACGCGAACATCCATGAGGTACCTGTCTATCGATCCGTTCGAGAATAGGAAGCCGAAACGAGTTCGGTCATGAAATAAAAGGTAAAGTCCACGGCGCAGGGAAAAAAATACTTCCAGCGGCTAAAGCTTATAATAAATGTTGGAGAGGCACCGTTTAGGTATGCGCTCGCTCGTCCGTTCGATTTTGTCCAAATATGACGGTTCGAGGTCGAAGCTTTCGGTGAGGAGTTTGGTTCGAATATTGGAAAATGCGGAGCCGGAATACAAGAGAGTTCGAGGCTCGATATGCATATAAACATAATACTTTTCTATCCTGGCTTGTCGGTGAGCTCACAGACGCAAATAAAGAGAACCAATAGAAAGGCAATACTCAAGCTAGTCAGGATATCTACCTACGTGTATATTTTATATCCGCTGAGAGCAACGGAGACAGGGTAGGAAGCTAATCCAAACCCGCGTTTTATACCTACACGGCCAAACTGCAGTTGTGTGGGTCGGAGTGACCGGATTTTCCGTAATTATAATCCTTATTGGCTGCCGTGCATTTACCCACCACTCTGATTTCCTGCCTTCTTGCAGAATTTCAAATATCAGCCATACTTTTCGCTCACGGGTACTTCTTCGTGATTTATTAAAAGTCGAATCTCTCTATATAGGATTTAGGTGGGGCCTTGGCTAGTTTGCCCTTTTCGCGGGCCGAAGAGCGCCTAATTACTATTTAGAATTTTTAATTTAGTAACTTTAGTTAAAGTCCGAACAGTACCTGACTATTGCTCTACTATTTACTCTTTAGACCTTAGTTAATCTGGTTAGTGCCCGACTAACGCCCGATCAACTTCACTATGGTCAGTTCTGTTACTGTTGTTAGTGCCTGATCAGCGTTCGACTTCTTTTTACTGACGTCACAGTCCAAAATGATCTCGAAACAGGGAGAATAGGGTAATTTTTTACGAAAATAGGGAAATAATATGGGAATACATTTGTTTCCTAGAATTATTCTAAAGATACCATATTGCATTTAATAAAAAAAGCTTTCAGTGTGTAATATGTTGAATCAAAATATTTTGTATTTTGAACAAAATAGTTGAATTTTCAAGCAAAAAAGGTTCGTTTTCCAAAAAAAGAGATGAATTTGCAACGAAAGAGTTCAGTTCTAAAGCTAAAAAGTCGATTTTTTTCTAAAAAAACGAAACATGAATTTTCAGTAAAAAAATACGAATCGTCAATAAAAAAGTTGAATTTTCAACTAAAAAAGAGGACTTTTAAACAAAATAGTTGAACTTTCAACAAAATAATTGAATTTTGAACAAAATAATTAAATGTTCAACGAAGTTTTAACCAAAAATGGAATAGTTGAATTTTCACTTTGGAAAATTAATTATCAACGAAAAATGAAACAAATTTTTTAAAAATAGTTAAATTTTCAACCAAAACTGGAATACTTATATTTTTAGTTAGAAAAATTAATTTCTAACCGAAAAAATGGATTTTTAACAAAATGGTTTAACTTTCAACCAAAGATATGAATTTTCAATTAAAACGATGAATCTTCAACAACAAAATGAATTTTTAACAAAAAAGTTTACCCGTCAGACAAGTAGTTGAATTTTCAATGAAAAAATATGCATTTTTAAATAGATTATGGAATTTTCTACCAAAATAATATAATTATCAACCCAAAATGACGAATTTTCAACAAAACAAGAGAATTTTCAACCCGAAAATATCAATTTTTGACAAAAAAGTTCATTTCCAATCTAATAGTTGATTTTTAACCGAAAGAAAGCGAATTTTCAACCAAAATAAAAACAAATTTTCAACAAAATAGCTCAATATTCAATCAATAAAATTAATTTTTAACCAAATAGTTGATTTTTCTACCTGCAAAGATGTATTTT
>CAKNYM010053139.1:435209-456288 GCA_932195095.1 Andricus curvator | reverse complement strand
TTTCTACCTGCAAAGATGTATTTTCAATTAAATAGTTGAAATTTCAAGTAAAAATGATAAATTATCAAGCAAAAATGGAATGGTTCAATTTTCAGTTAAAAAATTAATTTTAACCAAAAATTAAATTTTCAACCAAAGATATGACTTTTCAACTAAAAGGACGAATAAAAAAAATAAATGTATTCTTAACAAAGGAGTTCAACTTTTTACCAAATAATTGGATTTTTAAATAGTTAAATTTTATACCAAAAGGATTAATTTTCAACAAAACTCAGTTGAGTTTTCAACCCGATAATATGAATTTTGAAAAAAAGTCCACTTTCAATCCAATAATTGGATTTTCAACCACAATAAAACGAATTTTAAACCAAAATAAAAATGAGGTGTCAGTAAAATAGTTCAATCTTCGACCAATGAAATTAATTTTCAACCAAATAATTTAACTTACAACGAATTAGTTGGATTTTCACCAAAATAATTAAATTTTCAACAAAGTAGTAGAACTGCAACCAAAAAGAGATGAGTTCTGAACCAAAAATATGATAGTCTTTTCAATTAAAAAGAAGTAACTTCTAACGAAAAATAGTTGAATTTTCTTATTGGGTTCTATTAATTCAGTTCACATTTAAAAGTAGAGAGAAAAAAGTATTTAAAAAAAAGGGGGAAAGGGGAATAGGGGGAAGATAGTGAAATCTGTATTTACTATTGCCAATCCAGATACTTTGGACAAAGTTGGACGACAGTAGATAATTTTTAATTAAAAGCACAAATATACCTAAAATATATATTTATAATTTGAATTTATTAACACATATAGAGTCCTGGCTATTAATTAAATTAAATTGATTGTTTTACATACATTAGTATCCCAAATAATTGATTATTTACTGTACGATCATTATCTATTGTAGGATGGTCTCCCCTACATAACTTTAGATTACGCACGACTATAAATTCGATTTGTTTAAAGAATATTCTGTATTTTCAATAACGTAAAAACTAGAGCTAAAACTTTAAATTCTTGCTTTTTTCTTATATCTTTGAAGTGATATAGACTCTTTTAAAATTTATGCTTAACCGTCACATCACGTTTGATTTGACATGTCCGTAGGAAAGAACCGTTTTCGCAGGAAAAGGTAAGTATAGAGGAGAGATAGGAATTTCGCATGATCCATCGATCAAAGATGTATGTTTTAGGGAAATGAGACGACTTTGAAATCGTGAGATATGTGGCCGACTTCCTACATTACGAATGCCTTGACCTACTAAATTCGTATTTTTATCTTGACAGTTCCTTCAATGGAATACTTTTCAAAAGTCATAGAGACCTCAAAAATTGACTCTAATTGATGATAAAATGCTATTCAATAATTTAAGGATCTTCACTAGTTATTCCACCTCCAATTTTTACACTGGTGTATAGAATCAAGAAAAATAGATACTAGAAGAAAGTAGTTGAACATGTAATTTTTTATTCAACAATAGTTATTAGGGATTTTATTTCGATTCAGAAAAAAAAACGTAATTTTGATCTAATCTTCATCAATGATGACTTATTTTTTTAAATATTACCAGCAATTGAAAACATGAGAATGACAACTGAATAATGACGAATTTGTCGAAATTTTGTTTTCGCCGATTTCAAGTAATTTAGGACCCTATTTATCGATACATATTAATAATACATATACCAAAATTATTCCTCCTGTCACTCGAAAAAATTAATTTTAAAATTATGAGAATGACCACTGGATAAAAGCCATTTGGGTTTTCCGCTCTAAACCACAGAAAATTAAAAAAAAGTTTCCAGATAATTATTATTATCATTAATATTAATATTCCAAACTTATTTTTTACTTGAATCAAGAAATATAGAACTGAATAGGTCCAATCAAATATTTTTTTGATCAAAAGAAATTTTTCTTTTAACAAAAATGATTTTATCATTTGAAAAATATAATTTATCGAGGCAAACAAATATACCATTACCAATGAGATTAATTTTCAACCCAAAAAAACGAATTTCCATCAACAACAAATTTATTTAACGAAATAGTTGCATTAAAAACCATGTGGTTGAACTTTCCAGGAAAAAATAGGAATTTTCTATAAAATAGTTGAACTTTTAACCAATTAGCTCAATTTTATATCCAGAAGTTAGATTTTTTCGAAGGCAGTTGAATTTTCAACCAAAAAGGTTCATTTTCAACCAAGAAAGAACCAACAAAAACTACTTTTCTACCAGAAAATATGATTTTTCAATCCAAAAGGATAAATTTTGAACAAAACATTTGAATTTTCGAACAAACAAGATGACCAAATCCAATCCAAAAAGACGAATTTTTTAGAAGATCGTTGAATTCTCAACCAAAAACAGTTGTATTTCCAAAAAAAATGACTTTTTAACAAAATAGTAGAATTTTCAACAAATTAATTCAATTTTCAACAAAACAGTTGAATTTTTATCCAAAAATGGAATAGTTAAATTTTCAGTTTAAAAAATGAATTTTCAACCAAAAATATGAATTTCAACCAGTTAAATTAAACAAAAAAAAGACGAATGATCAACAAACTAGTTGAATTGTGCACTGAATAGATAAATTTTTTATGAAGAGAAATGAATTTTCAACCAAATACTTCAACTTTCAACTAAAAAAGAAATTTTTTGAACCAAGAACGGAAGTCAAATTTTCAGTTACAGAAATTAATTTTCAACAAAAAGAACGAATTTTTAACCAATTGAATTCAACCAAAAAAGACGAATTCGCAAGCAAATAGCTGAATCCTGGACGAAAAAGATTAATTTTCAACAACAAAAATTAATTTTCTAACCAAAAACACATTTTCAACAAAATACATGAATTGTCTACCAAATAGATCAATTTCTAACTTATAAAAGATAAATTCACAAAAAATTAAAATCTAAAAAATGAATCGTTAAGTCAAAACAACGAATTTTCAACAACAAAACTAGATTTTTAACTAAAGATGTAAATTTTCTATAAAAAAATTGATGTTCTACCAAAAAAGACGAATTCTATACAAAATAGTTGAATTTTCAACCCGAAAATATGATTTTTCAACAAAAATGTTAATTTTCTACCAAATAGTTAAATTTTCATTAAGATAGTTTAATTTTTAACCAAACAGTTGAATTTACAAAAAAAAGTGAATTTTCAACTAAATAGTTTAACTTTTTACCAAATTGTTGACTTTTCAAGCCAAAAAGATGAATTTTCTACAAAACAGTTGAACATTCGACCCAAAAATATAAATTTTCAACTACTCGTAAAATAATTAATGTTCAACAAAAAAATTAATTTTCAACAAAAAAGGTCAACATTCAACTATTTAGTTGAAAATTAATCTGTTTTAGTTGAGGATTCAAGTTTTTTATATTTTTAATTATAATCTTTTTTTGTTGATATATCGACTATTCGTTGAAAATTAATTTTTTTAGGTTGAAAATTCATTCCTTGGTTAAAAGTTGAACTACTTTATTAAAACTTAATTTTTCAATATTTCAATTGAAAATTGAACTATTTTGTTGAAAAGTCAACTGCTTGGTTGAAAATTCATATTCTTTTCAAATTTTGCAAATTCAACTATTTTGTGAAAAATTCGCTTTTTTTTGCTTGAAAATTCAACAATTTGATTGACATTTTTTTCTTTCTTGACGAAAAATTATTTTTATGGTTGAAAATTTAATATCTTGTTGAAAATTTATCTTTTTCTGTGGAAATTTCACCTTTTTGGCTAAAAAATGCAATTTTCTGGTTGAAAATTAATCTGTTTCGGTTGGAAATTAACTTGTTTGTTGAAAATTCAACTGTTTTGCAAAAAAATTGTATTTTGTTTCCCCAATAATATTTTCTGCTTTATACCTAAAATACAATGAAACCTATTTTTCATTCTCTCAAGTGCTAATTATTCTGCGAATTTAGTACATTATTATTTTACACTCGCAAGGGAGGTGCTGTAATAATTTATAAAATTGCGAATGGATGGTAAAAAATGTGAAAAAATAGTCTCTCGTGGACAGCCAGGGAATTCGTTGCCGTCAGGATTGATGAGTATCTAATTATGCGAATAAAAATATCTAGACAGGTGAGGAAGGTGTGTGTATTGGAAAGGGTTGGGAGGAGAAGTGGTGGGGGGGGGCAAATGTGAGCCAGCAAACCAACGAATAAGCCGAGTAAAGTTGTGGCATATATGATGGGTTAGGTGGGTGTTCTGTCGAGGGTTTTTCGCTTTTCGTTTCAAACTAGAGCATCTCGACTCGCGAGTCACATCGAACTAAGCTTTCAGTTTACTGTGCTGCAGATTTCAAAATTTCACAATTTGATGAATGACCGGGACGCGTCAACTGCTTCGTGATTAATTTGAAACGAAGGGATGCCGCGTCTATAAATCCTCAAAAATTATACCAAATAAATCTAAATTAAATTGCCATATTTCACATTTTTTAATTACGTGTTGGGGCTAAGCGGCCCACATGTGGGGGAAAGCGGCGCACCCTTAATTCTGTATTTAAAATGCGATATTGCTTATTTAGGTTTGGCGATTGAAGTTTTACAATTATTATTTGGAAGACTCTATATTTTTTACCTAGAGGAAGCAAATATAGCATTCATAATTGCAGAATCAAGGGTGCGCCGTTTTGCCCCAGTTTACGGTATCAATTTTCATTCAAGGCTCTCAAAAATAAAATAAAAAAAGTTATATTGTGTTTTGAAATATATATTTTTCTATTTTAGTTCTTGAATGAGTTAAGAAGACATGTCAGAGTCAAAGGTGTGTGAGATTCATAGAAAACCACCCTTGAAAAGAGACCCCTTTATATAAAGTTTTAATTAGACTGAAATACTACATTTAGGAGTCGAAAACTACCCTCTATAAATAACTATAATAATTCTGCATGACATTTTTCAGTTCAAAATTGATAATTTAAAGAAAATCACGCTTGAAAAAAAAAACAGGATGACTGAAAAATCTCGAAAAATAAAATTCTCGAAAAAGGAAATATTCGAAACAGAAAGTTCCAGAAATTATAAAATTGCCGACAATTTAAAATTCCCGACAGTTTACGGTATTATAGAATTTGAAAATTCCCAATAATAGAAAATTCCCTAAATTAAATTGCCGACATAAAATATCCGACACATAAAAATTGTTTCAAAAGTAGATAAATAACATAACACACTTTATTATGTTATTTAGCATTTGATTATTCATTTGTTATTTAATTATTTATTCATTATTGAAACTATTTTTTGATTGTTTAGATTCGTGAATTTTATTTAGAATTTCGGCAATTTTATT
This sequence comes from Andricus curvator, assembly GCA_932195095.1. Classification (NCBI taxonomy): domain Eukaryota; kingdom Metazoa; phylum Arthropoda; class Insecta; order Hymenoptera; family Cynipidae; genus Andricus; species Andricus curvator. Next base: position 450,966 of record CAKNYM010053139.1, on the reverse strand, counting down.
CCGGCAATGATATACGGTCGAAAATTTTCAAATTCGGTAATATTATGAACCATCAGTAATTTTATTATTCGGGAATTTAAAATTTTCGAACAATTTCATAACTTCGGGAATTTTCTATTTCGAATTTTTTCTTTTTCGTGAATTTTACACTGTCGGGAATTTTTCGGGATTTTTCAGTCGTTCCAGTTTTTTTAAACTGAAAACACACCCTTAAAGTTGGAAATCTCATAGAAGTTGTGAAACTAAAATTGTATTCAAATAATAAAAAAATATTAAGGCTGTCCAAATGTGTGAGTCTTGATTTTGAATATTAATTATCAAAATCTGAACACGTCAAACTTCTTTAAGAAAGTATATTCTGCAGAAAAACATCTGTACAAAATATTTGAACAAAATCGTATCGTCAACCGGAGAAAAATTTAATATCGTCCAATATATTGATCGCTTTCTTTGCTTTTTGCACACGAGAAGAAGTTTTACTCTTGATGATAAACGAAAATATGTACAGTAATACCACAGATATTTGATAAAAAAAAAAATAAAAAAAATAACCTGTTGAAAGATTAAAAAGCGGTGGGAAGGGTGGAGGGGGTGAGTAGGAGGGGGGAAGGATGAGGGGGTGATTAAACATTTCGAGTCCAATAATATCGTAAGCTGAGGTATATGGCTAGAGGATCGAGGATGATTCGCGTAACATTGGCTCCCTCATCGTCGAAAAAAATTTAATTACAAAAAAGTTCTGGCATTCCGTCAGTTTGGTTTAGATAGTGCACGTATCGTGAGTTACGGAACTCGCTCGCCCTGGGCTCGCCTCGCGCTGCTTCGGTCGCGCGTATCTGTGGTTTATATACAAGCCAGCCCCGACCCCCCATACCCACCCTCAACCCCTTTACGAACTCATTCCTACTCACTTGCACACGAGTCGCTTTTTATAAAAGGTTATGCAATATTTTATTAATAATACAATGCGTTCTTGTAACGCCGTTATCGATCTCCTTTCTAGAGGGTTATTGCAGCTCGTTGGAATTGTGCAATTAATATTGAGTAGCCTTATAGAAAAAATTTACTGACATAACAATCATAATTGTTATGTCAGTAAATAAAAATTAGACTGAAAATAAATAAATCAGTAAATAAAAAATAGACTAAAATTACACAACTCATAATAATTATTTGTGAAATTTTACTCTCTGACATTTTAGCGGTGTTCATGATTTAACCAGGGTGTTTAGCGTCCTGGAAATTCTTGAAAATCTAAAAAAGTCCTTGAATTTGCTCATGGTCCTGGAATTTGTATTCCCTTAGAAAAAAAATATGTTTTTCAACTTTATTCAACCTTTTTAAAAATAGATTTTTTATTTTATCATGGTGAAAATCACGAAGCTAGAGTCAAATAGTATATTATGCACCTAGGGGGAGAAGAGGTGCTTTCTCGACGAGTGTATGTTTTAAGTACAAGTCGTAGGCGTCATATTTTTTATAACAAATGGATGATTTCAGACATTTCTCGAAATACAGCCATGATTTTAGTCCATATTAGATTTTGTATAATGAAGCATGAAATTAATGTTAACCTAATTCATGGTAATTTTAGAGGTGATTTATGGTAACTTACCATAAATTGCCCAAAATTGAATTTAAAAATATCTATAAATTTGCGGAAAGTTATGGACATTTTCGTTCATTTATGGTAATTTTAAAGTAAATATGGTAACTTACCATAAATTACCCAAAATTAATTTTTTTAATTTCCATAAATTTCCGGAAATGTATGAAAATTTTCCGTAAATTATGGCAATTTTACAGGTAAATATGGTAACTTACCATAAATTACCCACAATTCATTTTTTTAAATTTTCATAAATTTCCGGAAATTTATGAAAAATTTCGGTCATTTATGGTAATTTTACAGGTATATATGGTCACTTTCCATAAATAACCGCAAAATTCTATTATCTGCAACCAAAATTTCCTCACAGTTTTTACGGTGTGTGGGCTGATAACCATAAAATGCGAGCTCATAGATGCATAATTTTCATTATTCACCTCTGACGTCACTTTTCAGTCGCTAGGGAGTAAAAAGTACTTTTTACTCCCTAGGGAGTAAAAAGTAGAGCTTTAGCCCCGCTTCATAGGCATCGAAAAGGGCTGAAATCATGCATGTGTCATACAAAATATTTTAGAGCTTCTTATTTATTCCCGATTCTTTCAACTTTAACAACAATATCATTAAAAAAATTTATATTTAATAATTTGTTGCTGTCAATATATTGAAAGTAAGTTCAATTCCGCGTGTAAGGAGAGGAAACCTGAAAATCGGGGGAAAGTCAGGGAAGTTTATTGACCGGGTACTTTGAATAAATGCCAAGCATGATAAATTTTTTATTTAAAAATGTTTTATTCCGTGAATAAAATATTATATATTAAAAATGTTACAAGATTAAGATTCTGCTATTTGAATATTAATGGTAAGAGAAACTAGAAAATTGGTCAGAGTAAAGTTAGAGCATTTTGAAAATGAATTTTGGGGCTACCCTGATATCATATTCTTGTTAGTAATTTATTTGTCTTGTATTTTTATTTATTTATTTTCAGTGGCTTCCTCCTGATGATTATAGTTTCAGTTAAGAATTTTATAATTGGATTATAAATTCAACAAATTTTATAAATGTAATCCTTTTTACTTGAAATATCTACTATTACATTATTCGTCGAGAATTCATTTTTTTTTTGTATAGAAAATTAAATATTTAGGTGAAGGTTGAGCTACTTTATTAAAAAATCTTTTTTTTTGTTGAAAATTCATCTTCTTGGTTGAAAATTTGTTTCTGTTTTTGGTAAAAATTAAATTTTTTGATTGAAAATTTAACTATTCCATTTGAAGATTAATTATTTTTGTTCAAAATTGATTTCGTTTTTGGGAAATTTTACTGCTCTCATGAAAACTCACTTTTTTGTTAGGAAATTAATTTTTTTAACTTGGTAAAATTTGAACCACTCTGTTAAAAATTTATTTCTTTTTTTGACGGTTTTTTATCTCTTGGGTTGAAAATTAGACAATATTCTTGAAAATTCGTTTTGTTTTTATAAAACGTTTTTTTTTATTTAAAAATTCATCCTTATTGGCAGAAAACTAATCTTTTTGGTTTTTTTCTTTCGTGACTGAACAATATTTATTTGTTGAAAATTCGTCTTTTTGATTAGAAAATTTAACTTCTGGGCTGAAAGTTGAACTACTTTGTTAAAGCTTCTTTTTTGTTGAAGATTATCATCATTTTAATTGAAAATTCACCTCTCCAGTTGAAAATTAATTTATTTTGTTGAAAATTCATCTTCTGGTTTGAAAATTGGTCTTTTTTGGTTAAAATTTGACCTACTTTGTTAAAAATTCATTTTCATGGTTGCAGATTCACTATTTTAGTTGAAAATTCATCTCTGGTTCAAAATTCAACTTTCTTGTTGATCATTCGTCTATTTGGACGAAAAATTCTTTCTTTTGGAATTAAAATTCAACTTTTTTGTTTAAGAGTTGAACTAACTATCTTCTGAAAAATTAAATTATTTCGTTGAAAATGCAACTGTTTTTGGTTAAAGTTTAATCTTTTTTGTTTAAAATTGGATCATTTGGTTGAAAATTCATCTTTGTAGGTTGGACATTCAACTATTTTATTGAAAATATAACTATTTTATTGAAAATTAAACTTAAATTAGCTGAAAATTAGATAACTCAATCACTAAATTCATTAAATTTGGAATGAATTTGGAACAATTCAAAGGAATTTACAAGAATTGGATGAAATGCCTAAAAATTCAAGGTCATTTTAAAAGAAATTCATTAAATTTGGAAAAAATTGCTTAAAATTCAAGAAAAATTTAAAAGAATTTAAATGAATTGAAGACAAATTTATAATAATTCGAGGAAATTCAAGAGAAATCGATGAAATTCAAAACGATATCAAGATGTGTAAATTAAAAATAATTCAAGTGAAGAGAACAAAATTTTTAAAACCTAAAATAATTCCAGCGAATTCAAATGAATGGGAGTGAATAGAATTAGTGAATAAGAATCTGAAAAAATCCAAAAGAATTCAAGGTGAAATTAAAAAAGCTGAAAATTCAAAAAAGATCCGTTAAATTAAAAAATCAATAAAATTCAGAAATCCTTGGGTTCTCTGTGTTAATTCATTGAAAGAAATGACTAAAATGATATCTTTCTTTTAAAAATGACTATAGCGACTTTATCGTAAAAAAGTGACTAAAAAGTGATTTGAGAAAGAAAAATGACTAAAAGTGACCTAAGTGACTGTGTAACAGCCCTGACAATTACTGTGCCTGAATATAAATAAAACCAACCGACGGAAGTATCTGGGCGGTGATTCTCGACTCGTCGAGATCTCGGATGTTAAGCATGGACGGGCGCGGTTAGCACTCGGATAGGTGGCCACTCAAAATTCTCGCTTATAGTCGTGTTCTCGCTGCGTTTAACTACTTTCAAAAGCTTAAACGTCACGGATGGATTTTGGCACTCGATGCTATTGATTGTCTACATTCAAACTCGTCTCTCGGTAACCAGCTGTATTCAGGAATTTTGGTTTTCTGCAGTTTTCCACTCCTCTGACCAATTGTTCAGGCGAATGCGACCGCTTCTTATAAAAATACGGCCATAGATATTGCAAAAATATTTTTATTAGTATTTCTGACAGACTTTTCTCTCTGCTAGCTTGGATTTCCCTTTGCCCCAACCTCGTCTTTGTCTAGCTCGGTATAGTCGTGGCGTACATCAATATTAAAAATAAACGTCGATATATATGTATATACATATACATATTTGCATGTGAGGCTCACGTGTGGGGTCACACGAGTTTCCGTAAGAGCGTGTTCACTTTGGGCATGTGTGTGTTGATGTGTAAGGTACATTATGTATGTGTAGGTGGTTATATAGGCGTGGGCCTCTGCAGCGGTGCGCCGCGTTCCAAAGCCACCCTCCCATTCCAGAATCAGCCACCGGTGTTCCTGAGGGTACCCCGATTCCCAGGGACGTTACGTAAAAATTATTAAAGGTTCAATTAATAAAAATTACACATTTTTCATTTATTGGCCTCGAATGGCTCGAACTGGAAAACGAACCTCTAAGTTCCCAAACCGAACTCCATTGCCCCCTCCCCCCCTCTCTCACTCTCTCATCCCTTTTCCTTTTCCTCATTTTTTGTTCACTTTTTTTCTTCCTTCATCCTTTTAATATCGAACTGACTAATTCTCCCGGGGATTGAAATTAACGCTGCTCGCGATTCAAGAGGCGTCTAATGTATGCAAGGTTTTAGGTGAAGCGTGCGCAACTCTTTTATTTATTTTTTTTAAATCAGAATTCTATTCAGTTGACTCTGTCAAAGAGAGACAAAGAATATTATTTAATAATTGAATATTTTAATTCAACTCAAGCAGATTATTAAAAGGAATTAACGAGGTTGATATAGAATTTCAGTTTCTAAATTGTAGGCCTTTGCAGGGCCTATCTAGGCGATTAACAAATTTTTTTTCAGTCAGTTGTGTCAAAACTCAGATATCTGAGAAAAATATTGTTTATATAATTTTAAGAATCAAAATAATATTACTGGTGATGATACTTCAAATAAAATGCATTATTTTTAAATACAAAATTTTTAAACTCACGAAAACATTTATTTTAACAGTGTTTTTGGCAGATGCATTTTTTCTTACCATCGCTTCTTACCAGTTTTTGAAAAATGGTTGAATTAAAAAAATTATGGATTATTTTTTCAAAGAAAACATTAGTTCCAATTTTAAAAGTAAATTCTTCTATGGCTTGAAATCGTTTAAAAAATTTTTTTTTAGGGAATGTTTTCCCCGAAAAAATAAGCCATGATTGATTAAAATCCAACAATTTCTTTTAAACTGGTAAGAAGCGACAGTAAGACAAAATTAAATTACAAAAACTAATATTAAAATAATTATTTTTCGTAAGTTTTGAACTTTTTTCATAAGAAATCATGTTTTTTCTTTAATAAAATTGCTGATAATATTATTTTAATTCTTAAAATAATAGAAACTAATTAAACTCTAACTTCAATTATTCATAAATATAATTTCTTAGAATTATTAGATTTTAATAAATGCAGGTTCTGACATTCAGTTCATTTTTTCAATGAATTTAAATTTAAAAATCTTTAGTACTTAAAATTTCACTGATAAGGGAACAACTGAAAAATCTCGAAAAATTAAATTCCAAACACTGCAAAATTCCCGGAAAAGACAATATTCAAAATTATGAAATTGCCGACAAGTAAAAATTCCCAAATAACAAAATTTCCGATATTATCAAATTATTATTATTATTACCAAATTTGAAAATTCTCGAAATCAAATTTCCGAAATTGTAAGCAATCTAAGCAATTAAAAAATTGTGTTAATATTCAATAAATAATGAAATAAGAAATCAGGTAATTTGATTGAAAAAATGGCGTTTTATTTATTATTTTCTTATAAAAAACAAGTTTTTAATTTTTCAGATTCGGAAATTTTATAATTAAAAAATTGTCCTGTGTCGGAGATTTTTAATTGTTGTCAATTTTATAATTTCGGGAACTTTCTATTTCTTATCATTTAATTTTTGGGACATTTTACAGTGTCAGCAATTTTATTGTTTCATATTATTCAGTAATTTTTCTAATAAGATTAAAAAATGTCATTCTTTCAAATTAAAAATATTGGTAGATGTAATTATTTTTAAACACGAAAACATTCAAATTCTAATTCTCTCTAAATTCGAAAACTTTCATTCCTTTTCAAATTTAAACCTCTACTATTTGAATTCTTATTAATTAGGAAGGATATTTGTGACATGAACTATTTCTAAAACAGAAAACTAAAATTAAATTTGATAAAATACTAGAGGATTCACACAATTACAAATTTTGCAACGCGCAATTAATTTTAAATGGCATCTGATTTATAAATTTTTAATGAGAAATTAATTACAATATTTTCAATTTAAAATCCTTGAACTATATGAACGCTTCCAACTTAAAATGGTAAATTATTCTGCACTTCATTAACGCTTTCAATAATTCCCACCTGAACTCAATCCCCTTATTACTGTTTTTAATTTCAAATTTGAAAAAAATAAATTGTTCAATTTATGAAGTTTCGATGTGAAATATCCCATCAATTTTTCAATTTTAAAACTTTCAACTTAAAATGCTCGATATTTTGAACCTTCTGGATTAAATATTCTCTTCCGGCATATTTGATCGTCAACGTAAATTGTTTACCGGTGGAATTCTAAAGAATTCCAAAGAATTTATAGTGAATTCCAAAAAAATCCTGGGTAATTCCAACAAGTTAAAAAATTTATCTTTTCTTTTATAGGTTATTTCTTAACTCTATATCTCTATTATTGCCCCCCCCCCCCACAACATGGAAACTTGGAAAGGGCGACGTGTGTGACCGAACTCGCGCTTGAATTCTTTGCAGTTCTAAAGAATTTCTTATCAATTTTAAGGAATTCAGGGTTAATTTCAACAATGTTAAAAATTCATCTCCGGAGAAATATGCCGGAATAGAAAATTAAAAAGCGCACTTATTGAGTATCTAACCTTATTTTGTCAATGAGAATACTTTATTTTGGTTTGTTTGGTGTTTTGGTAATTTTCCTACTGGAAGAGGGTTTTGGGGTTTGACCCAGGGAGGAATGTGACAATTCCTGTTAACGAAATGAGGCTAGGTACTCCTCTTTCCGGAAGAGAAAACTTTGCCTGAAGAGAAAAATATTCCGGAAGAGAAAAATGTGCCGGAAGAGAAAAATACTCGGGAAGAGAAAAATATGCCGGAAGAGAAAAATATGCCGGAAGAGAAAAATATGCCGAAAGAGAAAAATATGTCAGAAGAGAATACCAACAATAATTCAATCAACTATCAAGAAAGAATGTTTCATTCATTCTTTCTCACTTGGGACTTTTGTGAAATCACAAATCGCCTTTTCTGTCAAGTTAGTCGCAGATTCAAGATAAATGACGTTGACTAAAATTAACTTGCATTACGTATATTCCGTACGTATTTTTATTCATCTCCAACTCTTACATAATACTACGAAATCGCTATTTCAGATTAATTATTTCCCGCTTTGGTGAACTAACCTCAAAGAGTCGGATCGTTATTTCTGAATAGAGATGGATCGGTGTAGCATTACAGGTAATTTTATAAAAACCTATCGCCGAAGCGTCAGTAATCGAAACCGGAAACAAACGTAAACAGGGAAACCCTGCGTGCGGAAGAAAGTATCTTTGCGGATATGTCACTGGCCTCTTCTAAAATCTACTCAAATTTCCATTTTTCCCCCTTCCGGAATGGGGCAGTTAAAAAATTACGTCATACTGCGGGGGGGGCAGGTTTTTTGAAGAATAATTTTTTTAAATGCTTAGAAAAATGAAAATTAATTTTGTTTATTTCAGAAGTAGAGCATCTAAATGCAGACTTCACACTCTCCCCCTATTCGCTCTTTTCCCCTTTTTGAAAGAATTCCTCTTTTATCCCTGTTTTCAAAAAACTTTTCCTTTTTCTCGTTTTTTTTTTGTTTTAATGCGAACTAAATTAGAAGAACTCAATAAGAAAATCCAGCTATTTTTCGTTAAAAGTTCATTCTTTTTAATTGAAAAGTCTACTATTATATTTTTGGTTCAGAGTTCATCTCTTTTGGTTAAAAATTCTACTATTCGGTTAAAGATTTAACCATTGCGTTGAAAATGCATTTTTTCAGTTTAAAATTAATTTTCCTGAATAAAAAGTTCAACTAATCAATTTTTGGCTGGAAATTGATCCTTTTCAGTTGAAAATTCAACTATTAAATCTTTTATTAAAAATTCATTTTATTTCGTTGAAAATTCTACTACTTGATTGGAGTTGAACTACGTTTTCAAACATTTATTTTAGTGGTTTGAGATGTAACTATTTCTTTGAAAATGCAGTTTTTTTGTTTTATTTAAAACTTAATTTTTTAACTCAAAATTTAACTATTCCATTTCTAGTTGAAAACTGGTCATTTGAAGCTGGAAATTCAAATACTTTGTTGAAAATTGATGTATTTTGTACTAAATTCATCTTTTTGGTAGCAAATTAATCTTCTTAATTGAACATTCAACTGCTTAGTTGAAAATTCGTTTTTTTATTGAAAATCTATTTTTTGAACTGCAAATTTAACTATTCTATTTTTGGTTGAAAATTTATCATTTTTAGGTGAAAATTCAAATATTTAGTTGAAAATTAAAATTTTTTGTAGTAAATTTGTCTCTTTGGTAGCAAATGAATATTCTTAATTGAAAATTTAACTGCTTCGTAGACATTTTTTTCAACTTGAAATTCAATCTTTCGAACTGCAAATACAACCATTCCATTTTTATTTGAAAATTAATTATTTTTAGTTCAAAATTCAACTATTAGGTCAAAAATAAACTTTTTTCTTGAAAATTTATATTTTTGGATAGAAAATGCAACTTTTTTTGTAGAAAATTCGTCTTTTGGGCTTAAAAATTCAACTATTTGATTGAAATTTTTTTTCTTTTTTGAATGAAACAAATTTCTTGGTTGAAAATTCATCTCTTTCGGTAAAATTTTTCTTTGTGGTCAGAAGTGCAACTGTTAGGTTAAAAATGAATATTTTTTGTTGAGGATTCAACTATGCATCATTTTAGATGAAAATTCAACCATTTTCTAAAAAATTCGTCTTTTTGGCTTGAAATTTCAACTATTTCAAATGTTACTGGTTTTGGTTGAAGTTCAATGTTTTTTGTTTGAATATTCGACCAATCGGTTGAAAATTCCTAATAATCTGTTAATAAGATTTTTTCTAATAAAGAATGTCGGCTCTGTCTGGATTTACGTTTGTGAGGGCACTAAAATTGAAGTACGAAATTACGACTGACAATAAACGACATACGGTCTCATTGTAAAAAATACGAGTCTATCCTTTGTTTTAATGAAAACGAGCGCTATTCCAAGGTATCTTTCAATAAGAATAGGAAAATTATTGCCAATTTGATTTTATCGTTTTGCAAAAGAGACTTTTCGAACCGTGCCTTTTACACTTTTTGTTTTATTCTGGTTGCTAATAAAAATGTCAACTATCCTCAATATGAGTCCTTTGTGTAAGCTCAAAGGATTACCTCTCAATAGAATTTTTTTAGTTTGTATGATTTTGATATATTTTATAATTATGACAGGTACAACACTTTTTATGACTTGCTTTAATTCATCGATGGCACTCGAAGAGGATCAGCGGCCGAACAAAGGGTGAGCCAAAGAGTTTAAATTTAAAAAAAAAATGGAAAATGAAAAACTTGGAAGGGAGAAAATGATCGATACCTCAATGGCCCGCGGATGCAAATTCAATGCAAGTGAACTCACCAATTGGCAACATTGAAATTTTTTTTCGTGGACCTCAAATGCCGGACCAATTATCGAATTTTATTTAAATTTGCCATTCTTAATTCTTTCTGATTTTTAAAATGACTTTGTGAATATCTAAAATAACTGCCAACTTGATTAAATATTGCCCAAAGTGTCGAATTATTTTTTAAACTCGATCTGAGGGTGTAACATTTTTTGAAAATTTATTTATGATTTCACATTGCTCTTATTCATATCTATGACTGTAATATAGAAAATTTGCCACGATATTAGCCTATGTAAACAGTTTTTCAACTTTCATATCCAATAACATAAAATATTGGTCGACATCTAATTTTTTGCTCTTCTGTCGGATCTTCTATCAGTAATAGATAATGAATTCTATAAAAGACAACTCTTGACAAAATTTAAGTTATTTTTATTTTTTAAATAAATAATTATTCCTTTTATAAATGTCATTTCGGAATAATGGACGTTTTTCAATTTCCTGGGGCTCATTTTAAAGATAGATTTCCTTTGAATATCCATGATTTATCAAAAAGATTTTATTCTGCCTTCTCTGGATTCTGCCAAAATCTGAACGTGAAGAAAAAAATCGTGAAAATTTAAAGTATAATCATTTATAAAAAAATATATATATAGAAAATATTTATGCTGTATATTTTAGGAAAATTATTAAATGAAATTTACATGATTATCGCATTCATAATTTTTTTAAATCCTTTTTTTCGAGTATAATTTTTGCGACCTTTTTATTTTAAGCTCAGAGCTAATCAATTTCCTCTCAAAGATTTTTGATAAGCACTTCACTTTCGCAAAATTTTGTCATCTTTTATGGTATTTTGAAGAAAAAAAAAATTAGTTTATGCATTATCATTTGTATGATAATACATTGAAATTTTTCCTCATAGAAACACGAAAGCTAATCAAATTCTGCGTCTAATAAACTGATGGTTTAGATATTAATTTTATAAAAAGATCAAGTCTTCATAGTATTTTTCTAAATTACTAGGATATTTTAAGAACTTTTTTTTTAGATTCTATCCTGAGGTCAAACTGGGTGCAAAAATATCGCCAAATTTCAAATAAAGACGGTACTCTAGACATTAATTAAAAAAATTCAAAATATAACAATTTTTTAATTTCACATAAGTACCTACATATTTAAAAATTTTTGAAATTTCACGACTTTTTTGTAACTTGCTTGACCATAGGATACAACCTACGAAAAAAATTATAAAAGATCTTAATAATTAAGAAAACTACTATAAATGCTTATCTTTAAAACGAGAAGAAGCACTTTAAAAAAATTTTAAATAGTTTCAATGTTATTGATATTTTTCGAAAACATGAAAATTGGAGGTTTTTTAGGGTATTATAGCACGAGGCAGAAACCCTTACAGTTTCGGTTGTGGCACACTGGGAATGGAACGTTCAAAACCACCTAGAGGTCAAAAATCTTGACCGAAATGAATAATTTTTTTTAGAAATGTTACTAATTGAATTTCGAAGAGACTCACATCGCCTAAATGTCAACATTAATTTTATTAAATTAGAAAACTTATGAAACCTCATCCCTGAACATTGATTAATTTTTAAAAATTAATGTTGAAATTTAGGCGATGTGAGTCTCTTCGAAATTCTATTAGTAACATTTCTAAAAAAAAATTATTCAATTCGGTCAAGATTTGTGACCTCTAGATGAGATGAGATCGGGAAGTAAAAGAAGTTACTTGGCGAGGGGGAAGAGAGGGGAAGAATGTTAGAGGAAGGGGAGGAGTAAGAGGCAAAAAGGGAGCAAGGAGTAGAAGTGACAGGATGGGAGGGGAAGTTGTGATGTTACGGGGAGAGGGGGAAGTTAGAACAAGTATGTTAGGATGGGTAGGAAAATTAAGTGAGGAGAGGGGAAGTAAGTGTAGAGAGGGGAAGTAAGTGGTGATAGGAGAGTAGGGGAAGTAGTAGAAGTGAGAGGATGGGAGGATGGAAAAGTTGGAGAGGTGAAACTAAGTTAGGGATGGAGAGGGGTAAGTGGGGTAAGTGGTGCTATGGAGGCAGAGGAAAGGATAGTCCACGAAATTCTTTTTTGTACTTTAATTGATTTTTTTAAAAACTTTTTTGTATAATTACAATTTTTCCTTCAAGTTGGACTTATTAGATGCAAAATAAGTATTTTAACAATTTTAGCAGCAGAAAATAAAAATGACAAAAAAATGATGAGAAATTGTAACTAGAATTCAAAATCGTCGGAAAAAGGTCAAATTGGAGGGAAGTTGAAAAATAAGTGGACTTTGGAAATCTAACCGAATGCAGCGCGTGAAGGGAAACAAAAGAGAGTTCGAAAGGGGTGTGGAGTAACCACGGAAAGGGAGAGAGAGAAAAAGAGGGTGGGAGTTAAAAGAGGACGAAAGAGGGAAAGGAGGAAGGAGATCGTACTGTATAGTTGTACAGAGGAGGACATAGAGGGAAAGAGGAAAAGAGAGAAAGAGGGAAAAAGAGAGAAAGAGAGAAAGAGAGAGTGAGTGAGAGATAAAGATTGGTGTTCTCCCTCAACTACCACCCTCCATATCCACCCGCAAACTGAGGACAAAAATCAATATGAACGTGTAGCCATTTCTCTTTAATCTGCCGCGTACCGACTACGAACCGAAGAGAACCGCAACAAACGACATGGAATCGGACTGACCACTGGTCTTTGGTTCCGTTATACATTCGACGCCCGAAGACAGATTAGTGACCTTAACAAAGGACCTGCTCACTAAATTCATAGGTGCTCAAAGCTTCCGTAAAATGCAAATAGCCCCATTCTCCTGCGAGATTCCCAAGGGAGAAGAAAAGAACCAGGACAACTGAAAAATTGTGCCACTTCCATCCTCAGCACGAAATTGCACCGTTTTGCCGAGCAATGGACTACTTTGATTTCCCGAAATCAATTTCGATTCAAGGCGTAAACTTTACTCAGGAGAGACAGTTTTACCCCTGAAGTTCAAATAGAAAGAACATTTACTGCTAGAAAAAAATAATTGAAGCAATAAATCGGGGATGAAGAAAAATCTTTTTTTTATTAACAGAATTGGCAATTCACCTCATTTGCTTTTCTCTAAATTCAAAACCCTTATTTTTATTTGTTTGGAATAAGTTTTTTCATGATTATCATTATTCCGAATTATCATTTGCTCTAATTTTTATATTACTGAATTACAAATTGGTCTGATTTTTTCTCAAATGATGATTTGTCATATAATTATTATTTTTCTCAATTATTATTTTTTGAAACTCGGACGTTTGATGAAACATGTCACGTTACCACGTAACTTCTAATTTTCATCTACCTTCATCGACCACAAAATTATATGTGATTGCAAAATGATTGTCAGTCGCAAGCGTCCGTTTGCAATCGTAATGATAATTACACAGTACTAATTTGGATGAAATTAAAAAACTGTAACAATTTTTAATTTGAATTCAATAAGAAATAAAAAAATGTCATATTTTAGGCACTTGAGATTAATTAATTTTCAATTTCATCAAAAATACCAAATTTTTAAAATTGAAAGTATTTCAGTTTGAGGCATACATTATTGGAAAAGTCAATCCTTCAAAAACAAACACTTTTTAGTCAGATTTTAATTTTTAATATCATGCTTCAAAACAATTTAAAACTAAATATCATCAGAAATGAAAAACTTGCATTTCAATTGTACTTCGAAAATGAAATATTGAAAATGTAGATAATAATTTAAAATAAAAGTCTTTAAGAATGGAAAATTATAAACTGAAAGCTTTTCAATATCCTAAATTGTTTATAATTTAGAATATTAAAAATTTCTTTTAATATTCAATAATTAAAATAAACTATTCCAATATTGAAACATCTATCCTATAATAGCCTATCCTCTCCTATCCTATCCAATTATATCATATGTTGAATTAAGATATCAAAGAAAATTTGTAATGCTATGATTTACTTCTTTTAATATCAGTGGTATAAAAAGTCATCTTTTTTGGTTGAAAATTCAACTGCTTCTTTGAAATATGAACTCTTTTGTTAAAAATTCCTTTTTGTAATTCAATATTTATCATTTTTGGTAAAAAATTCATCTCTTTAGTTAAAATGTAACTATTTTGTTGAAAATTTAATTGTTTTGTAGAAAATTCGTCGTTTGGTTTGAAAATTTAACTATTTGGTAGGAAATAAAACTACTTGGTTGAAAATAACCTCTGTTGATGAAAATTCATATTTTTGGTTGAAAATTCAACAATTTTGGTAGAACATTCAACTATTTGATTCAGAAGTAAACTAATTATTTGAAAATGTAACTATTTAGTAGAAAATCACTTTTTTTGTTTTGCAGATACTCCCTCTTTTCGGCTTCAAAATTCAACAGTTTTATCGAAAATGCATTTTTTTAAAGATTCACTTCTTTGGTTGAAAATTTAACTAATTTCTTTAAAATTCGTCTTTGTTTGGTTTAAATAACATTTTTTATCTAAAGATTTAAATAATTCATTTTTTAATGAAAATTTATTCTTTATAAGTTAAAAATTAAACTATTTAGTAGAACACTCATGTTTTTTTGTGAAAAATTGATCTTTTTGGGTAGAAAATTGATCTCGTTAATTGAAAATTAATATTTTTGGTTGAGGATTAACCTATTTTTTTCAATTCGTCTTTGTATATTAAATTCAACTCGTTGAAAATTCCCTTTTGTTTTGTTCAATAATAATTTTTTTAACTTTGAAAATTCATCATTACTGGTTTAAAGATCGAGTTTTTTTTAGAAAACTGTTGACTTTTCAACTGGTAATTATAAATTTTCGATAACAGAAATTTATGTATCAAACAAGACAATTTATGTATTTTGTTGAAAATTCATCTTTCAGGCTTCAAAATTCAACAGTTTTATTGAAAATGCATTTTTTTAAAGATTCACTTCTTTGGTTGAAAATTTAACTACTTTCTTTAAAACTCGTTTTTGTTTGGTTTAAAATAATTTTTTTATCTAAAGATTCAAATAATTCATTTTTGGTTGAAAATTTATTCTTTATAAGTTAAAAATTAAACTATTTAGTAGAACACTCATTTATTTTGTGGAAAATTCATCTTTATGGGTAGAAAATTAATCTCGTTTATTGAAAATTCATATTTTCGGTTGAGGATTAACCTATTTTGTTAAAAATTCGTCTTTATACATTAAATTCAACTCGTTGAAAATTCGTTTTTATTTTTGTTCAAAAATAATTTTTTAAACTTTGAAAACTCATCATTACTGGTTTAAAGATCGAGTTTTTTCAGAAAACTGTTGACTTTTCAACTGGTAATTATAAATTTTCGATAACA
>CAKNYM010053139.1:410354-421933 GCA_932195095.1 Andricus curvator | reverse complement strand
GAATTTCAGACAAATTAATTATTAATTATTTAAATTAGTACTGAAACCTAAAATGCTTCAGGTTATAATTGTTAATTTAAGTAACTATTTAGATATTTGTGTTCTTTCTTTCATTTTAGACTTATTAAAATTCAAATTATTTTTCGATTTTTGAAATGAATAATTATTCCTTCTATAAGTACTGGACCGGCAAGAAATATGAGATGACTCGTATTTTGTTCAATTCTTAAAAATGATATTGCGAAAAAAGTAAAAATTTTAAAGTTTTTGTAAATTATAAATAACTTATGAAATGATGGATATTTTTTAATGTTCTAGTTCTCATTTAAAGATAAATTTATTTAAAATATTCGTGATGTACATATCAAAAAATTGTATCTTTTTTCTCTGGATTTTATCAAAGGATGAAATAAATGTGATATTTTTATCTTTCAAGGACCTTTCTGTTTTTATAATTGAATTGCGGTTCCTTTCATTTTGTTTTTATAATTGGATTATGGTTCCTTCGATATTGACCGAAATCTCGAGAAAAGGATAAACAAAATTACAAAAAAAGTAAAAAATCATGGAACGACGCATAAATAAAAAATAAAAGCCCCCAGGTATTTATTTTGCACATCATTTATTTTTCATTACTTTTCTGATGCTTCAGATCAAAAATGAGATTTTGGGAAAATAGTTTAGAAAATTCAGAAAATTTCTCGTTTTCGAGAACCTTTTAAAAAATGCATACCTTTTCCACTTTATCTAGGCTCGGTAGAAACCCTAAAAATAGATTCGGATTACGAATTTTAGAATAAAAATAATTTTAAAAATACAAATATATTATTAAAATCTTTTAAAAAATTATCTTAAAACAATCTTCATATATGAGTTAAAATAAATATGATATTTTTATCTTTCAATTTTTTTTTCAAATTGGATTTTGGTTCTTTTGATATTAACCGAAAATTCAAGTAAAGGATAAAAAAATGAAAAAAAGTCATGGAACGACGCAGCTGAGCCATGATTGGAAACTCGTTCGTTCCTGCAACGTGTTACACAAGTACCTAGAAAATTAGGTACCAGCAGATCACACCAGGACATAATGCTGTAAAGAAAAGTTCCATTCTTTGAACGAAATCTCACACCTTAGGAGTCCAACTTACCCATTGAAACATTTTACTACTGTTTCAAAAGTATTAGCATGTTGGAAATTCAATCCCGAGTCCCTCAGAAGCTCCCTTGAATCTCATTATAGAAAAAAGAAAAAAATCTTTTATCTTAAAATCCTTTATTCAAAGAACTTCAATTGTTTGAATTAATTCATGGTTTATTCATATTACCTCTTAAAAATAGAGACAAACTGTAAAAGTTTAAATTTAAAGAGAGCGTTCTTTTCGTTGATACAGATTATAAATTAATCCTATATCTGTTCAAAGGGCCAATTAATAGAATAACGAACAAGACTTTACACTTTATGATGACCCGATTTCAGGCTAACAATAATTTATAGATTGTGTCTATTTGACGTTTGATGTGCGTTCCAATTTGGTAAATTTATTTAAAAATTTATTATAGCAGAATATGTTACTAGCATCCAGACTTATTTAAAAAATTATTTATTAATGTATGAGTATCCAAAATGAAAGAGAAATAATAATTAAACCTCTTTAATTATTTTTAAAAAATATGCTAATTAAGACCTGTTTTCGCTGTTAAAATGACTTATTATACTATTATACACATTATATCATTATTTATTTTATTTAAATTTTATAATGTAATATTTAATATTGCATAAGTCCAATAAATATAGAGTCAAGGAGGTAAAACATTCTTCAAATCTGGTGTATGCCTTTAATAAAATCTCGTGGAATTCCTCGAAATCTTTGCAATCTATTGAAATCCTGTCAATTCTTATGAAAATTTTATAAATCCCTTTCAATTTTTTAAATCATGTAAAAATTCTTAAAATCCCTACACAAAGTGTGAAAGTCTTTGAAATAGCTTGAAATCTTACAAATCTTATACAAATTCCTTGTAATCCTTTAAAATCCCTGGAAATCTCTTGAAATTGGTTGCAATCCTTAAAATTCCGTGAAATGCTTCAAAATCTTATGAGATCGCATGAAATTTTTCAAATATCTTCAAAATTCAATGAAACCTTTAAAATATGTGAGAATCTTTCCAAATCTCTTAAAATCCCTTACAATACATTAAAATCCATTAAAATTTTTTGAAAGCCTTTCAAAATTTTTAAATCATTAAACCCCTTTATATCTCTTATAATCAGTTGTAATATTTTAAAATCCTTTAAAATCTTTGCAAATCTTTTGAAATTCAATATCTTTGAAATTTCATTAAGCCCCTTCAAATCTATAAAATCTCATTAAAATCTCATAATATCCTTCTAAAAAATCTTTTAAAATACCTTAAAACCTGTGAAAATCCTTGAAATCACTTGAAGTTTTCAAAATCCCATAAAAATCATTTCGAATCCCTTAGAATGTGTGAAAAATGCTTAAAATCCTTGAAATTCCGTGAATTACATCGAAATCTTATGAGATCGCTTGAAATCTTTCAAATCCCTTTAAAATTGACTGAAATCTTTAAAATCCATGGAAATCTTTCCGAATCTTTTAAAATCCCTTACAATTTATTAAAATTCATTAAAATCGTTCAAAATCCTTTTAAAAATTTTAAATCATTGAAACCCCTTTAAATCTCTGAAATCCGTTAAAATCTTCTAAAATCCTTCGAAATCCTTGCAAATATTTTGAAATCGCTCGAAAACTTTTAAAATTTCTTTAAATTTCTTCAAACATTTGAAATCTCATTAAAATCCCCTGATATCCTTCAAAATTCGTGAAAATACTTCGGTATCGCACAAATTCCTTTAAAATCCTCTGGAATCCAGTGAATACTTTTTAAATTCCTTAAAATCCCTTAAAATCACCTAAAACCCTAAAAAACGGTGAAAACCCTGAAAATCACTTGAAATCTTGAAAATCCCACAAAAATCTCTTAGAATTTTTCAGAATATGTGAATATCCCTTCAAATCCCTTAAAATTCTTGAAATGCTGTAAAATATTTCAAAAGCTTATGAAAACGCTTGAAATGTTGCAAACCCCTTTGAAATTCATTAAAATTTTCAAAATCCGTGGAAATCTTTCCAAATCTCTTCAAATCCCTTACAATGTATTAAAATCCATTCAAATCTTTCAAAAGCCTTTTTAAAATTTTTAATCATTGAAACGCCTTTATATCCCTTAAAATCCTTTGAAAGCTGTCAAAATATATTATTCGGTAATCCTTCCCTCTAAATTTGAATCAGTTAAAAATTTTACTAATTACAATCAGTGTCTGAAAACTGGCTATGGATCATTTATTTTGACAAATTAATTAGTAAGTTCTACTGATTGAAATACTAAAACCCCTTAAAATCTATTAAAATCTTTGAAAATTCCTTGAAATCCATTAAAATCCTTTATATTATTCGGTAATCTTTCCCTCTAAATTTGAATCAGTTAAAAATTTTACTAATTAGAATTAGTGTCTGAATTCTGGCTATGGATCATTTATTGTTATTGATGAATTAGTAAGCTTTACTGATTCATCAGTAAAGAGTAACTGATTCATAGCTAGAATATCGTCCCTGATTGGAATTAGTAAAAAACTTAACTGATTCAAATTTATTGAATTCTATTGAATTTAAGAAATCTTTTGAAATCTTCCGAAATCTCTTTAAATCCCTTCAATTCTCGAAATGCCATTCAATTCTCGTTATACTTCACAATTCGTGAAAATACTTCGGTATCACATTAAATGCTCGAAAATTTCTTGAAATGCCGTGACTTATTTTTTAATATTTCGAAATTCGTCAAAAACCTTTGGTATGTTTTGAAATCCTTTGAAATCCAGTAAAATATTTGAACATCTGGTTAAGCTTCTTAAAGTCCCTTAAAACCTTTTTAAATTCTTTGAAATCTCATAAATCCCCTAAAAAGCTTTGAATTCCGTAAAAATTTTGTAATTATTCGAAATACTTTGTAATCTTTTCAAATACCTAAAAATCCCTTGAAATCAGTTGAAATACTTTCAAATCCCGTTTACAGTGAGAATAATTGATTTTTTTCACATATTGAGTAAAAAATATAAGATCTTACGGAAGAAGGCGGGAGATGTCTTAAAAATCTTACGAATCTTTGCAATAGGGTGAAGGGGTATACAATTTCAAAAATCATCTTTACGTAATTACTGGACGTTTCCTTAAATCCAAACAAAAATATTTTATTTTCTTGAGAAAATATTGCCTTGAAGAAACCTATTCTGACTCTGAGAAAGCTTTGATCGATCTGGTTTTTTTACAACCACACCTTCGCCTTCTTGGCTGGTACGAATTCTTCTAGGCAACCGCGAAATAAGTATAAAACACGAAGACGTTTTAGAGGAACACTTTAAAAAACATTTTTCAGATACCTTAGTCCGAACATGCTTCTCACACTACTTGCTCGTCTCGTTCGACGAAGTATCTGCTATCCAAAGAGGAAACGACACTTCATTATCGAGAAATTGATCCTATTAAGCACGAACTTCAGCCGATTGCAAAACTTTCTTTACACCTTTTGTTCTTTCTCACGCCACACTCATATATGGGTATAAACTTCTCCTACCAAATACTTTTCACCAATGTACATACTTCTCAAAACTTGGATTTTCAGACACGTTTCAGTTTGATAAGTGTTTACAATTTACAACCTTTTCCCCTCAATTTCTAATGGGGTTGCTTCATATTTTCAAATATATTCTTTTCCTAGTGAAATTAAAAGAGAACTAAAACTTTAATATAATTACTTGAGGAATGTTTTTTTAAAAAAGTATGAATATTTGTTTCAATGTTTAAAAAGTATACTTTTTGAATTTTTCGCGTGAAAACGAGGCATTATGATTGGGCCTTTGGAAGTAAACATCAGTTTGATTCGCGCAGTTGATGGGGGAATTAATATGGCTGCTAGTGATCAGAGTAAACGTAACCTATTTTCACGTTTATTGTTTAAAACGTGCTTAAAAACTATCTAGAAGGGCCCAAAAAAGTATTTAAAATGCTTAAAATTAGTGATGCATTCGAGACGATTTCGAGAAAAATCGAGATTTTCTCGAAACATGTTCAGGTTAACTCAAAACTTCATGAAGATTGAGAATCTCGAATAAAATGTTTCGAGATTCTCGACTCGAGATCTCGAAATTTTTTATTCGAGATTCTCGAAATCGTCTCGAATGCATCAATACTTAAAATTGCACTAAAACCGGGATTTGCAAAGTGTGGCAGTGCGAATGAGCCAAAAGTCGACATGTGGATCAGCTGGATACTTCGTTAGACAATAGAGCCACTGCATACCATTATTATGATTGGTTCAGCGTTTTGCGGGATGTGGCGTTTCAAGGTCACAGAGTTATTTGAATAGGGTTTTCGATTTTTTTTACATTTTCATTTCCTCAGAAGTAAAGTATTCAAAATCTCTTTTAAATGTACTAAAATGTTTAGAATTTTATGCAGTATTTAAAAAGTATATTATCTGAAATTTGTGCAATAACCCCATTCAAATTATAAAAACGGTAGAGTTTGAAAACTGGATTTTCAATATTTCAAGACCTCAAAGCTCACTATGATCTCAAAACAGGGGAAATGGGGTGATTTTTCACGAAAATAGGAGCAAATTTATTTTAAACAAAAGTAATGTAGGTACCAAATTTCGAAGATTTAAAGTCGAAATATATTGCATTTACAACAAAATAGTTGTATTTTGAACCAAAAAATTTGAAATTACAACAGAAGAATTAAATTCTTGACCCAAAAATTTGAATGTATCAGAAAAGATTTGACTTTTAAACCCGAAAAGATGTATTTTGAACAAAAGCAGTTACTTTTCAATGATGAAAGATTTTTAAGTGAAGAAAGAAGAAGAATTCAACCAGATAGTTGAATTTTTAAGCCACAAAGACAAACAGTTAAGTTTACAGCAAAAAAATTAATTTCTAACCAAGAAAAAAACGAATTTTCAACATAATAGTTCAATTTTAGGCAAATAAATGAATCTTTAACCAAGAAAATTAATTTTTTACCAAAAAAGACGAATTCCCAAAAAACTACATGAATTTTTAACCGAATACTTGATTTTTCAATTAAAAAACATGATTTTCAACCAAAAATGGAATAGTTAAATTTTTAGTTAAAAAATGAATTTTCAACTAAACCCCGGATTTGAGTTGAATTTTTAAGCTTGAAAGTTGAATGTTTAAAAAAATATTTTGCTCTTAAACCTGGACCAAACTCAAACAACTTTTTGAATTTTCAAACCAAAAATACACATTTTCGGCAAAAATAATTAACTTTGAACAAAAAATAATTGGAGTTTCTTATTGGGCTCTATTAATTCAGTTTGAATTTAAGCAAAAAAAAAAAACAAGAAAAAAGAGAATTTTCTTGAAAAACGGGAAAGAAGATTTTTTTTAAAAAGGGAAAAAGAGAGGAATGGGTTGAAGAGAATTAAGTCTGCATTTTTATAAGGAATGTCACCATTTCTAATTTTGAGAAAATGCAACAAAATGATAGATTGAGTTTCGAAAAATGTAATATAAAAACAAATTAATAAACGTTCTGTCCATAAAGTTCTCCTCATTTCAATAATAAACTATACACATGAAACTAAATTTAGACAAATTTTTTGTGAATAAATAACGATTGGAATGTTCTCTGTTCCGGCGCAGTATTTAATATAAATTCTATAAACATTATCGATTAGATGTCAGGTATTTGGCTGCGGGCAATTTCAAGAATATCTGAAAGTTGTTTTTGTCGAAGAAATGAGGAGAAAATATTGAAATTCTATGGTGAAGCATGCACAGTATTAATTACTTCCTTCAGTAAAATTAATTTGCTGTGGTATAGACAAAGCTTTGATGCTAAATATTTATCTTTAAAAGCATCAAAATTCTCTTGAAAACATTGTTAAAATATCTTTTCCTAAAGTTAAGTTTCTTCATGAAGTGCATTTTCTCCATTATGAAATAATTCCTCCAGGCCCTGCATTTTATAGTTATTAATAAGAATAAAGTCTCCTTCAATTTCCTGTATTCACCATCATTAAAATCCACAAAGTATTTACTCCCTTTGAGCATGAAACAGACAAGAATCTTAAGAATATTACTTGGAACTGCTGTATTTTTTTTCAAAGTAGAAATGGCGTAGAAAGATTTCTCTTTTATAAATGAAAAATAATTTAATTTTTCAATACATAACTAATTGAGGATATTTTTACGAACAAAGGATCATAGATGCGTCAAATTTGAAGAGGATTTTTTGCATCTCACTATCGGATGAAGTACCAACATCAATTTCGAAAATATGCGATAAACCTTTTTCCAGACCATTGATTCGTCAAAAATTGGGTTCACAATTTTCACTGTTTGCAAAAAAATCTGTTCTATATCGCTATTTTATCTCTATTTCTTCCATTAGTAAATATTCTATATATTTTCTCTTATACTGTTCGAGATAATTGAAAAAATAAATAATAAAGATTTCAACTTTAATCCCTCAAGTAGCTTATTTGTAATTATTTAAAAAAAAGAGTTATTCTCACAATTTCAAACCATGTGAGGATTGACGTTCATATTAAACAAATTTTGACCATCCATATTCCAAACAACATGAAATTTTCAAACAAAACAGATTTCATTACATTGACCGAAAATTGATTTTCATTTCAAATGCCGATACGTAGTTTCATGAAGAATTGAATAATCCTCAAATTCACCAATTGAACCGTCCAATAAAGTTCAAAATCATTTGATCGAAAACTGTTTTCAACTGTTCAATAAAAAATATTCCGCTTTTTTTAAATAAAAACAAACTAATTTCAGATATTATTTCTGGTCCTTCGAGCCGGATATAAAAAACTGCAGAGTGGGGCGAAGTGGAGTAAAAATCCGTAAAAAAATGTTTCTCGAAAATTCGCTAATCTCTTCTAATTTATAAATTCATGAGACGAGAAAAAAATTTACGAGAAAAAGGGCAGGAATGGTATGTTTCTTAAGAGCGGAGAAAAAATTTGTTTTCGTGCTAACAATGAAAATCAATAAAAAATTTGTTTTCGTGCTATCACTTAACCCAAAAGATGACTTTTAATCCAGAAGATTCATTTTCTAAAAATGGAATAGTTAAATATTCAACTGAATTTCTGACCAAAAAAGATGACGTTTGAACAAAATATTTGCATTTTCAACAAAAGAATACAATTTTCAACCAACCACTAGAATTTTTAACCAAACGACGTGAATTCCGAACCAAAAATATAATAGTAGACTTTGCAAAAAAAATTAGTTGATTTTTCTTGTTGGGTTCTATTAATTATTAATTTAGTTCGCATTCAAGCAAAAAAACGAGAAAAAGGGTATTTTTCCTAAAAATAAAGAAAAAAAAAGGAATTCTTTAAAATTTATCATCATTAAACATACTAAATGTAATCCTAATGTTATTTCTGTCGACACCCCCCCCCCCCCTCCGCCCGGTTACCAAGAGTAGTTTTTAGTGTGACCCCCCCCCCGTGCCGATTGGTAACGTAGTTTATGGACCGCCCCTTTTCCAAATTTCCGACGTAGTTTCCGACGTAGTTTCCGACGTAGTTTCCGACGTAGTTTCCGACATCGGATTCTACGTCGTTTCCGACGCACTGTACGACCTCGTTTCTAACATAGTGCCCTTAGTTCCCTACGCAGTTTACGACGCAATTTGCTACCAGGGTGTCCAGCGATTCTTAGGAACAAAATTCAAGGACTTTTCCCGGTTTTCCAGGTCAAGATATCAAGTTTTTCCAGGTCTACTTTTTTTTACATCAAATAATCAAATAACTGTTTGTTATACATGTAAAATATGAAACATTTTATTTTTGTATTGGCTAACAATTTCTAGAGAAAGCAGAATCATAAATAAACAAATTCCTAATTTTTTTCGAACATAAGTCGTCCTTGTGAAATCTTTGGGAATATTTTTAAATCTTTGTAATGTCTTTGAAATCCTTGAAATTTTTGCAATCTTTGTGAAATCTTTGAAATCTTTTGAAATCTTTGTGAATTCGTTGAAATATTTTACATCAAATGTAATCTTTTGACATTTTTGTAAAATCTTTGAAACCCTTGAAATCTTTGAAATCTCTGTGAAATTTTTTGAAATATTTTTAAATCTTCATGAAATATTTGAAATATTTGTGAAATCTTTCTTTTGAAATTGATTGAACCCTTTCAAATCTTTTGAAATTTTTGAAATATTTTGAAATCTTTAAAAAAAAATTTTAATTCTTAAAATCTTTTGAAATCCTTATGAATTCTTTGAAATACTTGTGAAATCTTTCCTACATCTTTTATATGTATTTATTTTAAATCACTGGAATATTTGAAATCATTTGAAAATTTCTAAAAAAATGTGAACTCGTTTAAAATCTTTGAAATGTTTTGAACTTTGGCGCACTGTGCCCTTTTTGAAATCTTTGAAATTCTTGAAATCTTTTGAAATCCTAATGGATTCTTTGAGATATTTGTGAAATCTTTTGTATTCATTTGAAATCATTGAAATATTTGAAATGTCTGTGAAAACTTTCGAAATCTTCTAAAAAAAGATGAAATTATTTAAAATCTTTGAAATGTTTTGAAATCTTTGAAATCTGGTGTACTGTACCCTTTTTGAAATCTTTGAAATTCTTGTATTCTTTTAACATCTTCATGAAATTTTTATGAAATATTTGACATATTTGTGAAATCTTTCTGAAATCTTTTGTATTCATTTGAAATCATTAAAATATTTGAATTCTTTGTGAAATTTTTTGAAAAATCTTCTGAAAAACTTTGAAATCGTTTCGAATCTTTGATATACTCTGCAATCTTGGAAATCTGGTTTACAATACCCGTTTTAAAATCTTTAAAATCCTTTAAATCTTCTGAAAGTTTTGAAATCTTTGTGAAATGTTCAAAATTTTGTGAAATCTTGGGAATCTTTGTGAAATTTTTTGAAATCTTTAAAATATGGTGTACTGTACCCTTTTTGAAATCTTTGAAATTCTTGTATTATTTTAAAATCTTCATGAAGTTTTTATGAAATCTTCGAAATATTTGTGAAATCTTTTGTATTCATTTGAAATCATTAAAATATTTGAAATTTTTGTGAAATGTTTTGAAATTTTTAAAAATGTGGGTAAAATCTTTGAAATCCTTGAAATCTTTGTAAAATATATTTTGAAATCTTAATGAAATCTTTGTAATATTTGTGAAATATTTCTTTAGTCTTTGTTGGTGAAATATTTTTTGTTTGTTTGAAATCATTGAAATATTTTGAATTCTTCTCAAATTTATTGAAATCTTTTGAAATTGTTTAAAATCTTTAAAATCTGGTGTAATGTACCCTTTTTGAAATCTTTGAAATTCTTGAAATCTTTTGAAATCCTTATGAATTCTTTGAAATCTTTGTAAAATGTTTCTGAAATGTTTTGTATTCATTCAGAATCATTAAAATATTTGAAATCCTTTGAAATCTTCTAAAACATTTTGAAATCGTTCAAAATCTTTGAAATGTTTTGAAATCTTTGACATCCTTGAAATCTTTTGAAAGCTTTAAAATCTTTGTGAATTACTCCAAATCTTTCTGAAATCTTGTCTGCGTGCCTCTTTTAAATACTTGCATTCTTTGAAATCTTTGTGAAATCTTTTGAAATCTTCTAAAATATTTTGAAATCTTATGCAATCGTTTCAAATCTTTGAAATGTTTTGAAATCCCTGAAATCTAGTCTACTGTACTCTTTCTCCAATCTTTGAAATCCTTTGAATCCTCAAAATCCGTGAAATCCTTTGAAATGTTCAAAATCCTTTTAAATATTATAAAAGCTTTGAAATATTTCGAAATATTTTGAAATATCTGGAATTATTTCGCAACCTTTCAAAATCTGGCGTATACGCAAAAACCGTGTGATCAACCCCTCGAAAAATCTGTTGTATAGCCATGGTTCATTCTAATTCTGAATCTGAATTAACATCACAATTTTCAACTAATAATTTTTATAATTTGTAAGTTGAATATCACGGAAAAATGTATGCTTTAACATTCTATATTAGCGGAGAAGAAATTAAAAACTTATAGAACTATTCACAATATTAAAGTAAGTTCATTGCAATCTATAAAATAATTATTACGGTCTACAAAAAGTGCCCTGAAATCTCTTTATTAATTCTGTAATGAACAAAAGATAAATTATATCTTGATAAATCAAAAACTTTTCAGTAGCAAGATTTCTTCTAAACGAAATGTTTCTTTCATAATAGACTAAAAGATTTAAATTACTCTTCACATTTGAAAAAACTAACTGTTTTAAAAGCAAAAAACATGATTAGAATTCAAGGTTCTCGTGAAAAATTCAAGGAGATTTCCAGGTTTTCAAGGTTTGAAAAAAGTTCAAGGCGTATTCCAGGTTTTCAAGGTTTTCAAGGTTGCTGGACACCCCGACTACACTCAACTCCCGATATAAGAACGGTTTCGGGCATGGCTCACAGT
>CAKNYM010053139.1:357986-410344 GCA_932195095.1 Andricus curvator | reverse complement strand
GTGTGGGTGTTCAGCGTTCATTCGAAGTCTGTAAGGGGCTCGGGCTCAACTTTTGTACGCGTCAGATTGAAATTTAGCGTAGGATTTGAATGAGCTTCCGAAGTAGCGAGATTACCTCGGTGACTTCTTCGATACTACCCCGGATCCACCTAACTTCGCTTAGACCAGGCGTATACCTATCAAGACATGAATTCGGTGGGGCCGACTAATCTCCATTGACAAATGACGACGAGCTTCCGATTCCTCGCTTTTCTTAAATCAGCGTCTCTCGTTTCCGGATTCTCGACTTTGCTCAACCATCCCCTCGCCTCGTCTCGGTGGACAATGTGGACAATATGGGCAATGTGGCCATAGACAAGTTTTTCATTTGCGTTGCATCTACGTGCTTTCAAATCCCCCACGAAAATGTTCAAAAATTAAATGGAATTTCACTTCTTCGAGAAGAAGAAACTAGTACGTAATATTTGATATTCCGCAAAGAAAGGGCCTATTTCGTCAATCGTAGTTTAGGATATATTCATTTTTTTTGTGAACAAAGGTCAAAAGTATCGATTATGAGGTTTTGATCGGAAATCATATTTTGATCTATACTCTATCTTTTGACATTATACTTATGTCCCGGAAGTGACCGAAAGTGGGTAAAATTTATGTTTGAGCCAAAAATTGTACACAAACAGTGCGCCGGCGACTCATTTTTCAAACTAGAGGATTCGACCTAGGCTTAAATTGTCGGGAATTTATCCGGCTATATGCCCCTATGTTTACCTCCATACCGCATAATGGACCCTTTTTTTGCGGAACGTCACATATATGCAGTTTAGGTGACTTGAACATTTTGTATTAAGGCAGGGTGGCCGCAAAACTTCATTTTTCAAAAATCTCCGACATTTCCTCGCGATTTTTCCCTAATTTTTCATTTTCCCTGTCTTTTAATTTTTAATTCATTTTTTATAATTATTTTTTTAATTAAGAATATTTTATGAATGGAATTAAGCAATTTTAAATTTATATATTTTCAATTCGTTATTCTCAAAATTGGCATAGTCTAATTTATAATGAAAAAGTAACCAAAAGTGACTAATAATCATTAATAATGTTACTAATGTTCTATCGATTTTAAAGAAATTCAGAAGAATTCGATTCATTAGATTTAAAACAATTTCAAGTTAAATGCAGAATAATTCAAATACATTGGGAAGAATCCAAAAAAATGAATAATTTCATTAAAATTCTAGGTAAATTTTAAAAAATGCAGTTAATTAGGAAGAATTCAGAAAAGCTAAATAATGCATTGAACTTAGTTAGTTTTGAAATTTCTTTTGAGTCTTTTAAAATTCCCTAAAATATTTCAAATCCTTTTAAATCTTTTTAAATCCATTGAAACTTTTCGAAGACCTCGAAAATGCCTTAGAATCTTTCAGAATACCGTAAAATATTTTTAATCATTTCAAATCTTTTGAAATTCCTTGCAGTTCCTTAAAGCTCATGAAAGTTCCTTGGAATTTTTAAAATTACCCTAAAATATTTAAATTTTTTTGAAATCTTTTTAAATCACTTGAAACTTTATAAAGCTCTTGAAAATTCCTTGTAATGTTGAAAAATACCCAAAAATATTCAAAATCCTTTCAAATCTATTGAAATAATTTGAAATTTTGTTGAGCTCATGAAAATTCCTTGGAATTTTTCGAAATACCCTGAAATATTTCAAATTTTTTGAAATCTTTTAGAATCGATTGAAATTTTGAAAGCTTTTGAAAATTTCAGAGAATTATTAAAAATATTGTCAAATATTTCAAATTCTTTGCAATTTTTTGAAGTCCTTTGAAACTTAAAAAATTCTCTCTTTAAAAATAACTTCAAATATTTAAAATCCTTTCAAATCTTTTGAAAACCACTGAAGTTTTTCAAAGTTCGTGAAAATTCCTTGGAATTTTAAAAAATATTTCAAATTCTTCGAAATCCTTCGAAATTTTAAAAATCCTCTTTAAAATACTTTGGAATTTTCAAAATACCCTTAAATATTGCAAATCGTTTCAAGTCTTTTAAAATCCTTTGAAATTTTTTAAAGCTTATGAAAATTCCTTGGAATTTTAAAAAATATTTTACATTCTTTAAAATCTTTTGAAATCCTTTGAAACTTTGTAAAGCTCTTTAAAATTCCTCGGAATTTTTAAAATGCCATAAGATATTTCAAATCCTTTAACATCTTTCAATATCCCTTTACATTCTTTAAACCTCTTCAAAGTTCCTTGGGATTTTTAAAATATCCTAAAATCTTTTTAAAAAAATTGAAATCCCTTTAAATTATTGAAATTAATTGAAAATTGCTTGGAATCTTTTAAAAATATCCTAAAATCTTTCAAATTGTGTCAAATCTTTGGCAATACCTTGAAATATTTGAAAATCTTTGAAATCCTACGAAATTCATCAATTCTTGTGAATAAATTCTTTGAAATCCATTAAAATATTATAAAATTCCGTCATATAATATTAAATCTGATATTTCCTGAAATCCTGGAAAATTGATTAAAATACCACGAGAGCTTTTAAACACCCTTAAAAACATTCAAAACCTTAGAAATTCCTTGAAAATATTTTAATTTCTTGAAAATTCCCAGAATCTTTAAAAATACCGTAAAATATTTCAAGTCTTTTTAAATGTTTTGAAATCCCTTTGAACAATTTGAAGCTATTTATAATTTCTTGAAATTTCAAAAAATACCCTTAAATCTTTAAAATCCTTAGAAATCCCTTCAAATTATTGAAATGTATTAAAAATGACCGGAATCTTTTAAAATACCCTTAAGTATTTCAAGTCCTTTGCAATATTTTAAGATCCCTTGAAACAATTTAAAGCTCTTTAAAATTCCTTGGAATTTTTTTAAATACCTTTAAGTCTGTAAAATCCTTTGAAATTCCTTGAAATAATTCAAGTCTATTAAAAATTCTTTGGAACCTTTTAAAATACCCTAAAGTCTTTAAAATCCTTAGAAATCCCTTCAAATTATTTAAATCTGTTAGTAAATGAAAAATCGATTTAAGAAAAAAATGTGACCTAAGGTGACTGTGTGGCAGCCCTGATTATTCTTGACAGTTACTAAAAGTGCTTTTTATCGAAATTTCTTACCTTTTGCTATTTTTTTCAAAATCCCTAACTTTCCCTGGCCAACAAAATTCCCCGAATTTTTGCGGATTTCCAGGTTTTCCCTGACCTGCGGCCACCCTGATTAAAGTGATCAAATAAGTAATAATTCTTGTTTCAAATTCTATGGATTTATACTTGAGGTATTTTTAGGGAATTGCTAAGGATTCATTTTCGGCTGAAGTTCAAATTAACCCAGATGAGTAATAAACTGGAATCATAACTGAATTATCTGATCTGGATGACTAAGCGAACTTTGGTAATCAGAGTATGTAATATTCGACAGAAATTCGAAATTTAGAACTCTGTCTGAAAATTCTTTTATATTTTCAATAAAAATTCAGGCGAGACTGAAAAATAGATCAATCCAAAAGTAATCCTTCATCTTCAATAGTAGATGGAATCGCAGACGGCATCAAACTCGCAAATCCACTACCTTTCTCGCTCATATTGTTTGACTTTCAGGTACTCATAATTTGCACCTTATTATCAACGAAACGCTTTCTTTCGTTAACTGAAGTTTTTTTCATATTGACTTGTTTTCACAAAAAAAGTCCAGACAAATAAAAGAACCCAGGTAAAAATATGTTTACGGATATAGAAAAGGTAATATAAATTGTAGAAGCTCAAAGGATAATTTAAGAGCAGAGTTTGTTGAGCTTATTAATTTTAATATGGCTAAGTGATACTTTTACCTGGGAACTCTTTTCCCTGAGACAAGGATTGCAGCGGCTAGGGGATTTTTTTAAAAAAGGTGTCTCTTTTTATATTTTCAAAAAAAGGTTTAGTTGTGAATAAATTATCCAATTAAGTAACACCTGTATTTTGTTACAAAAGTTTACAAAATGTGCTACTAGAAAAGTGAGTAGCTTCTTCTAAAAAAGGGGAAAGATTTCCAATCAAAAGAATCTTAGGGGAACTTAAGGCCATGTGACGAGTGGGTCACGTGACCGGATTCCTACCTAACCGACACTTTTTTTATTTGTAAACTTATTTTCACAGGAATAGCCATATCGAGTTGAAAATTTGGGATACTAAATAAGAAGCACTGAGAAAGGTAGTTCTGGTCCTAAATTTTAATAATCATGAAAAAAGCAAAAAAGAAATTATTTACAAAAAAACTTTTTTCAAAATTATAAAAATGTAGGACCAGACCCACCTTTCTTAGTGCTTCTTATTTATCATCCCAAATTTTCAAGTCGATGTGGCTATTCGTGTGAAAATAAGTTTACAAATAAAAAAAGTGTCGGTAAGGTAGGAATCCGGTCACGTGACCCACCCGTCGCATGGCCTTAAATGGAAAATATAGCGACTGTAATCCTTGCTGAGAGTATTATTCTTCAAATAAAAATTTATGGTTCTATATCTAGGAAATGTTGGGAGCTAAATTCGACATTTCAACCTCGATTGAGTTAGTAATAAAAAATGATGAGTTTGATATTACCATATGAGTTGTGAAACTGTTGGTGGTGAGACTCGATTCCAGATCCAGGGTGATGGATATCCAGCATGGTGTCCACGTCACCGCCGCTCTCAGAGCAGTTGCTCAGCGCTAAAACCAAACCGATAGACACACACCTTGCATTTTCGCTTTACTTCATTTTCGTAAACCTCCCGTTTCCGGTCCTCTCAACGTCTCACTAAACCACGTCCCTTAACAATCTAGGGCCCGGATCAAAGAAATGGTTATAACTTTCTGGCGCTTGAGTGGGGGGCCCCTGAACGTCGCTTAAATTCAAGCGGTCAGGGGTCTCTTCAGTATGAGCGCCAGAAAGTTATAACCGGTCCTTTGATCCGGGCCCTCAATTCCCGCTTTCAGTGCTTCGATTCCTCCCCTCAATAAAATTTACAAAATAAAATCCAGTCTCCTATTTTTTGTAAATAATCAAAAATGCTCTTCCCTCACAATCCAAAGATTTAATCCAAAATTTTTCTCCATTCTTCCAAATTTTATTACTGTGAGCTGGAACTAGGCGGCGCACTTTCGATTCTACATTTCTCAGGGCGATAGTTTCTTAATCTTTGGATACAAAATATAGAGGCTTGTAGCTAAAAATTGAGCACCCATATCAAACTTTCTGGCGGTAACTTTCTGGCGCCCATATACTCCAGGCGCCAGAAAGTTACAAACCGTTCTTTGATCCGGGCCCTCAATTTTAAAATTTCAACAGAAAAACCTAGAATGAGCAATATCTGCATATCTGGCAATATCCCAGATATGCGCCGCTTAGCTCCAGCTTACGGTATCCTTCTGGAGTAAACAAATTATGAAAATAAAATTCATTCTACGGCTAGAGGAATAAATAAATATTTTCATTAAAAAAATAAATAAAAATAACTCAAAATTGGAAAATATATTTTTCATTGTGAAAAGTAAAAGACGATAATTTAATGGAGAAGAGATAACGAGAGGAAGGTAGCGGAGCACTGACTGTTTCGACATTAAATTTTTTATGGGCGTCAAGGGGTTAACACCTTATGTGCGTCATAAATCAGTGACTTAATCCGGATTGAAAAAGTCGACTTTGTAAAGCGGCGTTGTGAGTCGTGAGGTGACTATACGTTAGGGTGGGTCGAATAACCCGAATTTTTGAAACATGTAACGTAATAGTGCGGAAAAGTTGCCTTTTAGAAAGACAAATCGGGGCCAACCAAAATTTTTGAAATCGGTCTATATGTTCAAATCGCGCATGACCTTCTAAGTTTAAATTTTTGACCAAGTTTCTATGGCCCATAA
The DNA here is from genome assembly GCA_932195095.1 of Andricus curvator. NCBI lineage: Eukaryota > Metazoa > Arthropoda > Insecta > Hymenoptera > Cynipidae > Andricus > Andricus curvator. Next base: position 404,465 of record CAKNYM010053139.1, on the reverse strand, counting down.
AATGATGGCGAATTTTTTGCAAGTACAGTTTTTGTTAGTGAAAACAATATAAAGGTAAAAATTGAAAAAAACGGTTAATCTTAGGATTATTTGAAAATGCGCTGCAAGGTGCGAGAATCGCTAAAAATGCCAAAATCGTGATTTTGTCCTGATTTTGATATAAAGAAAAAAAATTTTCTCGTTCTGTCAATATAAATCTAAATTATCAGTTAAATCAGAAATAAATTCTGTCAAAAAAATTGAAGAAATTTTAAACCCAACATTTTTTTTTATGTGCAATTAACCAGATCCAAAAAAGTGTTTTTTTGCGCATTTTCAAATAATCCTAACTTACAAAAAATTCGTCATCATTTTTTGGCCCATAGAAAATTATTCAAAAATTGAGGGTCCGGATCAAAAAAACCGGTTATAACTTTCTGCCGCTCAGAGTGGAGAGACCCACTCTAGGTGCCAGAAAGTTATAACCGGTTCTTAGATCCGGGCCCTCAAATGGGATTTTGAAAGCCATGCGCGACCTGAAGATATTAATCAATTTGAAAATTTTTTTTTGCCTCGATTTGTCCTCCCAAAAGGCAACTTTTCCACAGTATTACATTTCGAGTTTCCAAAAATCGGGTTTTTAAATCCACCCTACTAAACTTATACATTGGTCAATGAGAAAGAAACGAAACTTTGCGATATGCATTCTCGCTCTATTTCGTTATGATTGAACTCAACAATAAAGCAAATAATCAGAAAGCTTAATTTAAAGGAAAATAAATTACGTAAATAAAACACAAATAATATCAATAAATAATCACACAGCGATCTAAGGCACACAACTTACGGAACTAATATAGAACTAAATTAACCAACTTTGCAGCGTCTTTACCTCGTGCATTGCAAATCAAAATAATTGTACGATAAATCAGAAAAATGTCAAACTAAATAAAACATTGTCAAATATACTTTTGGACAAAACATAAGTTTTATAAATATATTATTATTAAAAACAATTGATTTGTTAGTTGCAACATTCAAAACAAAGACACTGCGAATTAAAATTCAACTTAGGATCGCTCGGTATACGTAACACTTTCGATTTGGGAATTTTAGGAGGTAAAAGGGAGGGATGGGATGAGACAAGGATGAATCTCCTACTGATATAAAACAAAAGAAAAAAAGAGAAAAACTAACAAAATCCCGTGTTCAATCGCAGCGAAATATTTTGTTTGTTTCCAACGACCAACTGAATTTCGAATTTCTATGTCCAATGACTCGACTGACCGGAAGCGCGAAATTCGGTGCACTTGTCCATCCATTTGGTTTCAATATCGGAACTTTAGCACGGGGGAATTTTTAATAAGAATTCAAAAAGGGTCAAGAACACGTGGATGAACTGGGAAAAAATCTCGATGGCATTGTGTCTTTGTTTTTTTGCGAGAAAGTAAACAACCCTATTATTGACTCACATTGTTGATTATTATTTTTTTTATAAGGAAAATTTATATGAAAACGAAAGAAATTTTGACCAATCAAAAGATCAGTAATAGGGTTGATTATAGTCGAAAAAGAAAGATGAACGTTGTTTACGATAGTCTTCTTTAATCTTCAGTGTAGATTTCCGCTGGTATTGGATTTTGATCTTCGAAGATGAAACATGAAGGTATTTTGAAGAACACATCTCTAGCTTAAAATCCACCATTTAAAAACAAATAATTCGTGACTTTTCAACATGGATTTATGACTTTCTAATCTTAAGCCATTGCCAATAATTTCGAAAAAAAAAACTAATACGGTCTGAAGAAGAATGCAACATTCTGTGAATAAAATCGACTAAACCGCAGTGATAATAAAAAGATAGCAACGCGAGAGAGCTAATGGTGCGTAAGAAAACATCGTCTTACTTCCTGAAATGAGATGCAAAGAAGACCAAATATTTGATTTATTTTTTAGACCAAAATAACTCCCTATTGAGAATATATTGATTGAAAGTAGACGCTGCAATTTTGTTTTTTAATAAATAAAGATTGTCGAAAAAGAAGAAGGAAATGGCAAATTTAAAAAAACGTTTGTCATTTTTAATAATCATATTTTTAAACCAATAAATCAGAAGGTTCTTTTCTAAATATTTGTATTTTAGCACTCCATCTTTTCTGTTGAGCCACCCTGTAACTGATTAAATTTTTAATAAATTTTAAATAATTGAAAAATTTTAAATAATTGATTCTAATCCTAAACTTCCAAATTTAAAAGTGTTTAAACCTCTTCTAGAAGGCATGGTTTTTGTAATCTCACACAATTTTTTCGAAATTTATTTTTCATTCTCGACAAAAGTGTTTTTGCTTCTACCCGCATTAATGTTCAATAATCAAAATCTCATAATATTCACTTTTAAAAAACTTTCAATAAACAATAAATTGCTTCCATGTGTTTGAAATACCAGGAATTTATCTATAAAACTTTGGTGCATAAAAACAACTATTTGTTAATAAATTTCCGTGAAAAATACAATTTTATGTGAAAACTGAACGAATCAAGTTTTGTATAAAAACAAATTGTTAAATTTTTTATTTAGTTTACATCAACTATGCAGTGTAATTTTTCTCTACAATTTACAAAAAAATATTGTCACCTATATACCTGATTCAAAATTTTGAAAAGTGATACTGATTTGACATTTAAACAACAATTTCACATTTTTATACAATAATAATTTAAAGGACTAATTTTAATTTTAATTCATGATCCTTGGATATTGAACCATATTGTAGTTTGTAAATGGCACATCGTATGTAAAATCCTTATAGAAAAATGTGAAACAAGTGAAATAAAATTATTATTTTCTTTAAATATGAGTTTTTAAATTTTTTATTGATTTATGTACAATGACGGTAATGTCAAAGGAGACTAAAAACTAAAAATGTACAACTGAGGCCAATGAAATCTATTTTTGTACGTGTAAAATAAGGCAAGACTTATTTTTTTAATTACCTAGCGACATTAAAATTTTTTTTACGAATATTTAAATTTTTTAATGGTAAGTTTTTGTGTGCAAATTTTACATTATAAATCGTGCAATTTTTGTGATATTTAGATTTTTCTTGTTACAGTTTATCCAGTTTTTTGCACTCTTTCAAAATCCATAAAAAAGAAAAACTGGTAAAGTTATTCCAATTATTGGAAAAAAGAGCAAAAATTTTTCTCAAAAACCCCATTTTTCTCCCCTTTCTTCTGGAATTTTGAGGAATAGAAGATGCTAATATAGTCTACTTACCATGAATTTTCCATTTGGTATTTTTACGTTTATAGGGAGAGAAAAAATTATTATTTTTTTTTTTTCCAAAAGCTTCACTCTTCCAAAACCGATCAGAAAAACGAAGAAAGAATGAAAAATTGTAAAGCTTTATGCATTTTTTTTTTACTCAAACAAGAAATTATATCGCATTATATCGTTATTTTCAATAAAATAACATTTTTCTTGTTTGAAGTACAAAATAACACTAAAATACAATTAATGCGAGAACAGTAAGAAAAAAAGAATTTTACTTCTCATCGCTTTCAAAAGAATGAACAAAATTTGACAAACTAAAGGAAGAAAAACCTTAAAATCTCAAAAATTGCAAAAAAGGAAAGGGTTTAGACAAAAAATAAAACATAATTGTTTTCTCCCGAAAAACAAAAAAATATCAAATAGAAAATTAATGGCAAGTAGACTAAATCAAAATTTTAATAAATAATTCAAATTATAAATAAATTTCAGAGGGAAAAGGGTGGTATTTTTTAGATTTTTTATTATTCTTCAAATTGAAATAACTTTACCATTTTTTTGTGGATTTTGAAAGAGTGCAAAAACTGGATAAAGTGAAACAAGAAAAACCTGAAAATTTCAAAAATAGCAAAAGGGCAAGGTTTTGAAAAAAAAATCATTATACCCTTAAAATTTAAAAATTTCTGTAAAAAACGTAAAAATGTTGCTATGTTAATTAAAAAAAATACGTTTCGCCTTATTTTCCACGCACAAAGATATATTTCATTGGAAAGCCAATCCTGGAAATGTCTTCCGCCGACCTGCATTATTTGAAATGGATTCGGTCATGTATGTTTCATAGTAGTCAAATAGTCAAATAGTCAAACATTCAAATATTCAAACAGTCGAATATTAAATAGTAAAATAGGTCAATATTTAAATAGTCAAATAGTCAAACATTCAAATAGTTAAATATTCAAATGGTCAAATATTCAAATCATCAAATATTTAAATAGCAAAATAGGTCAATATCTAAATAGCCAAATAGTCAAATTTAACTACTAAAATAGTGCGAGGTAGTTTAACAATTGAATTAGTAACATTTGTTGACTAACTTCTAGTAATTTTGACTATCCCATTGACTATCTGGCTATCTCATTGACTAGCTAATTCAGACTTATGGAAACAAGCCCGTGTAGAAAATTATCGGCGAATTATTCGGGGCCAGGATAGACGGTCCTGACCGCTAATATGGGGCGGATGATGAGGAAAAAAATGAATTTTTTAGTGTTTACTTTACATTTTTGATACTTTTAAAGACCCTGCCACTTTTTGGAAATGTAGAACAAAATATTTGGATAAGACACTTAGAAAATTTGTTTTATATGTCAAGTTATCCAGCACACGATTAGAGCCCTAAAATACTGACTAGATGACAAAGAAATTCATTTCTTTAATGTTTATTTTTCATTTTTGATACTTTCAAACACTGTGAACTTTTTGGAAATGTGAAAAAAAAAATTTGAGATAGATACCTAAAAAAATGGTTGGTTATTACGGGCTAGCCAGCACCTGATTAGGGCCCGAAAAGAGTGACTAGAAGATGAGAAAAACAATTCAATTTTTTAATGCCCATTTTCATTTTTGATACTTTGAAGCACGCTGGCTCTTTTTGGAAATGTACAAAAAAATATTTGAATGAGACACTTAGAAAATTTTTGGCTCTGACGGGCTAGTCAGCATTCGATTAGGACCCGAGAGGACTGTCTAGATGATGAGGAAAAAAATGCATTTTTTTAATTTTCGCTTTTGATTTTTGATACTTTTCGAAACCATGTCACTTTTTGGGAATGTACAAAAAAATATTTGAGTTAGATACCTAGACAATTGTTGGTCATGGCGGGATAGCCAGCACCCGATTAGGGCGCCAAAAGTCTGACTAGATGACGAAAAAAATTCATTTTTTTTTCAATGTTCATTTTTCATATCTGATACTTTCGAACACACTGGCTATTTTTGGAAATGTGCAAAAAATATTTGAATTAGATACCTAGAAGATTAGACGGTCTAGACAATGCCCTAACTGGAGGCAAGTCTACCCCGATCATTTTCTACACGGAAGATTCCTAATTCAGTTATAAATAAACCGAAATCTCAGTGAGTATTTCAAAATCGACAATTGTTTGTAGTATAATATTATTATGTTTCTCCATCGCTATACCTAGAACAAATTTCACAAATTCTGCATATCTAGAAATTGAGATATTTTATCAAGTAAGGTGCACGATACTCATAAAATCGTATTCGAAGAGCTATATACATATAGACAGGACCGTAAACACCATCAGAAGTTTCACTATTCAGACTGCACCCTCCCACCACACCACCCCTTTTAACATAGGGTGCAGAACTGCATACTAGTCAGTGGTGCTTGCATGCAGCTCTGTGCATGCAAAAACACATAGAAACAGATACATGTGTGTGAGTCCTTTTGCATCACGTGAAGGATGAGTCAGCCAATAAAAAGTAGAACATTACTTTTTTAACTTTTTTTTAATCAGTTTATTTTTCTTCAATTCATTCTGAATTTCTTTTTTATTCTCGAGAAATGTGTTTTTTCTTCTATCCGCACTAATATTGAATAATTTAAACTGATAAAATCCACTTTAAAAAACTTTCAAATACAATAAATTAATTTCATATATTTGAAATGCCAGGAAATCATCTGTAAAATTTTCGTGCACAAAAGTAACTATTTGTGAATATTATTATTATTAATATTAATTTTTCAGTCAGACAGTTCAGGCTGTTCAATTGCAGCGGAAATAGAGGATTTTTTCTTCAAAAGAAAGCATTTTTTTTAAAGAAATAAACACCCGCGCGATTCTTATTTTGTTGTCTCACGCAATTGTTAAATTAAAATATATAATTATTATTGATATACAATTTTTTTATTTTATAGTACCTTTTATATAAAATAATGGAAAAGAAAGCAAAGACCATAGTTTTGATAATTGATGAAAACTGATATCTTCTCTTCAGAAAAAATATTTTTGGATAGACGATCAAACCGTTGCATTTTCATTGAAAAATAACAATTGTCAAAAAAAACACTAACGAACCTAAAGTTCCTCAAAGCTGTAAGTTTAATTCTTAAAGTCAAATAATTTTTGTTTAAAACACGTTATTTCCGATGAAAACGCCAACATACCCTATTATTGATAAAATATTGTAAATATTCTCTGAAATATAATAACTCTTATTGACAATAAAAATTTCAGACAAAAAAGGCTAACATAATGTAATTAAAAATTGTTTGATATTGTAAATCCTCTGTTAAAAACGCGAGCATAACCTAAAATTTAAAAATTTGTTATTTATCATTTTTGACATCCGCAATGATTTTTTATTGACAGTCCCGATTTCCAGCATAAAACACAAAGAAAAATTGTTAAAAAATTCCGAATTTAATAACTCTGAATGATAATCTGAATAATAATGAGAAATATTTTTATTTACTTAATTTCCTTACTAAAAAAAACGATTTCCAGTTTAAAGAGCTAAGGTGACCTAAAATTTGTTCAAAACTTGTGAATCTTCCTGGAAATGTTTGAAATATAATTTGGTTCAAATTAAAAATACCAATTTCCGACGAAAAACACTAACATAATCCAAAATTATTAAAAGATTCCAAATCTTATTCAAATTATAACGATTTTTGTTTGAACATATTAATTTTCGATGATAAAGAACCACCTAATCTAAAATTGCTCAAAACCTATGAATCTTTTTTAAAATTTAATTATTTTTAACACAAATTTTAATTTCCGTCAAAAAACACTAACAAATACCAAAAAATGTCAAGCTTGTTTATTGTATTATTTTAAACAAAAATCATTTGATTTAAATCTAATGAGTTTTATTAAAAAATAATTTTTTTTTAAATTGCAGACCTTGTTCGAACTATAGAGATTTTTCTTTTGACATAATCATTTTTGGCGTAAAACGCTACGTAATCTAAAATTGTTTCAAAATGATCAAACTTTAAAATCTAATGATTTTTGTTTTAAAATGTTAATTTCCGATATAGAAACGTTAACGAAGCTGAAAACTCTAAATTGTTGAAAAATTTTTAATCTTTGAAATCTAATAATTCTTTATTAAAAATATCCCCTTCTGGCGTAAAACGCTAACACAACCTAAAATTGTTGAAAATGGGGAATTTTAATTCTTCTTCGAAACTTTCAGATTTTATATTCAAAATCTTTTTTAAAACACTTTTTTTTTAATTTGGTCAATAATTTATTATATTTTATCATTTTTTTTCGCAAATCGTTGACAATTTGCTTTCTTCTTTTTTCTCTGGATCGTAGTTTCCCTAATTTATTTATAATTTCTTTATTAATGACTGCGAGTTCCTTATAATAATTAAAAAAAAATTATTTGCAACTTCAAAAAGTGGAATAAAAATAGGGATTTATGAGATTTTCAGAAAGATAGGGGAAAGGCAATAGGGGATTAACTGTGATCCCTGCTGAGACTAAAATTCTAAAGATGTCACTTGCATTCATAAATATTGAAACTCACTTAAAACTTTTGCTTCAATAATTTTAACGTTAAAGAATAAAATAAACATTTAACTTGTCTCATAATATAATTGAGCGTTTGACATCATAAAAACTCATTTCATTTTACGTAAAATATTGTTGAAAATTACAAATCAGTAAACAATTTTATAAAAAAGTACAAAAAACTAAAACCATTTTTACAGGAACCTACAAATAAATACAATAAGTTAAACCAAAAATTACAGGAAAGTATAACTTTTGTCTATTATTTGGACGAATTTTGTACTTTTTTTTATACTGTTGTATCTTATTGTAATTTTAATTTCCTACAAGAATTTACAAAAAAGTACAACTACAAAAATCTACAGGAATTTACAGGTTTTGCAGTCAAAAATATTTATCATCCTAGATCGAAAAAAAACATTTGGCTGAAAAACCTGTCAATTCCTGTAATTGTGCTTTTTTTGTAAATTCTTGTAGGGAATTAAAACTAAAATAAAATATAACAATATACAAAAAAAATACAAAATTCATCTGAACGATGGACAAAAGTTGTACTTTCGTTTCATTTTTGTTGTTATGTATTTAATTTATTTGTAAGTTCCTTTAAAAAGGTTTTAGTATGTATATCAATAAAAAAAATTGCAAATTTATGATCGGGCGTGATTAGTTTAAATAGGGCAGAAGGAATAAAGGAAAAATAAGAAAAGTTGAATCTAAATTAATGTTACAATATTTCAAATTCAAAGGTTTTTTATCACAGATAGAACGAGACCACTTATGAAAATTTCATTAGGTAATTAATTAAATGCCTAATGTGTGTTAATTGAGTTTATATGATATCAAAAGCCAATAATTATTCCAATTAGTTTAATTCCAGGTAATGAAGCATCTATTATTCGTTCCCCAATCAATAAAAAACATTAAAAGACATAACTTTTTCCACTTCCAACTTTTTAAATCTCTTTATATCAACATTTAATATTTTTATTCAGTATGAAAAACGACATCTGTAATCTCTAAATCTGAATCTGTCAAAATTATTGACATTTTAAGGGATCTGTATTCATTCAAAGGGATTTAACTAATTCTCAGCAAATTGATTGACTGCAACATGGGCGGAAAAAATATTTATTTTTAACAGAAAAATGTTTAACAAGTGATTAAAAAATGCAGTTTCAAGAGTGTAAAAGTCATAATATTATTGAAGAAGAAGAAGGAGAATGGCAGGTGGAAGTCCGAGAAGAGCAATGGACTGCTTATCATAAAACATACCAGTGTCACCTTTCAGTTATCAATGCTCTGATACAACTTGAATTTGATCCGCAATGTCGGTTACTACCTTTATGGGTACACGATGATTCGTGATTTATAAAAATGAATAAGATTTTGAAAAAATTATTCCTCTACCCAATATTTTTTTGTAATAAAGACAAATTTTCCGACTGATATCGTATATTTTAAAATTGGCAACATTCAGAATAAACAAGTAACAATTATAAGACTTGAAAATTAAAATTTTCAACTCCTCTCAATTTTAAAGCTATTAAATTATAAAGCTTCGGGTTTGAAAGTATCCTTAAAATTTTAAATAAACCAAATTTAACCTAATTAATAATCCAAAACGGATTGTAATTAAGCATTCAAAACTGAATAATTACACAGGTCGAGATTAAATCTGAAAAATTGATTAGATGTATCTGTTCCAATAGATTTATACTGTTGAAAAATTAATTACAGGTTTATAAGTTATAAAAACGATTTTTAATTTTTATTAAAAACTGCAAGTAACCTATTTGTCTATGAAAATAGAAGCCTTTATTTGTTACAAACTGATCTTTTTTTTTATACAAAAAATTGTATAAGACCTAGGCCTGCAATACTTTAGTAAACAACTAATGTTTTCCGATTTTAGTTGTTCTCTTGTGAAGATAAAAGATTTTTCTTGAATTTCATTCCGAATTAACAATTAAAATTTGGAAGACTAAAAAATTAAAATTTGAAAATCCTCTGAATGTTAAAGCTATTAAATTATAAAGATTCGAGCTTGAAAGTATCCATAAAATTTTTATGTTGTTTAAACAATTTTGCCCCTGTAGATCGTGATAAGTTATTATTTTTTGTAATGAATGACACAATTAACGAATACTGATAGTAATATATTTTTTAAGGATATTTGGCAATTATTTAAACAATTTTCAGTCGTTTAAACAATTTTTTTCACTTGTTGCATTAAAAAAAATTAGGAAAACTTTAAATTATTTTAAAAGGTATTTCAAAGTAATATCGAAAAATAATGTAGAAGAAAAAAAATCGAATAAGTTTGAGAGATATTTAGAAGTTTTGAAAGGATACACAAATAATTTAAAAATCAGAAAGATTTTAACAGATTTCAAACAAAATGTAGATTTTTGACGATTTCGAATATAAAACGTAGAAGCTTTTGAAGAATTTTCAAAGGTTCCAAGAGAATGAAAACATTTTCTTAAGATTTCTGGGAAAATTTTAAATGAATTTTTTATTTACCAAAATTTATTTTAAGAGATACTTAAAATGATTTCAAAAGATTTCAAAATATTTCGAAAATTATCAAAAACGAATCTGGAAGATTTTAGGGCAGTTTTTATACTTTTGCAATATTTTAGACAAAATTTGAATCATTTTGAAATATATTTAGAGGATTTAAAAATATTTCGAAAATAATTTAAAATTTCTAAAGATATCGAAAAAATTAAAAAATGTAGATTTTTTAAGCTTTTTAAAAAAAATTTGAAGTTTTTAAAGATTTAGAAAGGTTTCAAGATAATTAACAAAGTTTCTTAAGATTCCTGGGAATATTCAAGTGATTCTTTATTTAAAAAAAGTAATTTTAAGAAAATATTTAAAAAGATTTTAAAACATTGAAAAAAATTTGAAAGCGTCAAAAAGTCCTAAATATGTTTTAAACTGACTCAAATTTTTTCTAAAATTTGGTAAAATTGTGTATGATAACAAAACTCTTAGAAATTTTCTAGATACTTTTTCGATATGTCTGAAATCTTCAAAAAACTTTTAGATTTTTTCTGAGAAACCTAGAAAACTTATATTTATGTAACCTTAAAGCAAACGAACACGGAAACTTAAAAAATAAATTTTTTATTTTGTATTAAAAATTATGTTTCAATTGAAATTATAATTTGCCTAAAATTTTTTTTCTTGACTGGAAAATCTTTTTTGGTTGAAAATTGAACAATTTTTTCGAATATACGTCTTTTTGGTTTGAGAAGTCGTCTCTTTTGGTAAAAATGTCATCATTTTTGATTAAAATTACAACTGTTTGGATTAAATTTAAAATCTTTTTTTGGTTGAAAATTCAACTATATTGTTGAATATTCGTTTTTTTGTTGTGAATTCAACTATTTTTTATTTAGAATTAACGTCTTTTCAGATTAAAATATCAACTATTACGTTTTTCGTTGAGAGTTGATCACTCTAGTTGAAAATTCGTCTTTTTTGGGAGATGATTATTCTTCTTAGTAGAAAATTTATATATTTGGTTAAAAATTCAAATATATGGTTGAAAATTCATGTTTTTGGGTTAAAAAATAAAACTATTTTGTAAAAAATTGGTCTATTTTTTCAAATGTTTAATCTTTTTTGGTTAAAAAAACAACTGGCCAAAAATTACTCTTTTTTGGATGAATTCAACTGTTTTTAATTAAAAATAAAAATATTTTTGGATGGAAATATCAATTATTACATTGTTCGTTGAGAATTCATCTTTTTTGCTAGAAAATTCCACTATTTGGTTCAAGATGAACTTTTTTGTTGAAATTTTTATTTTAACATATATCTGAAATGCTTAATTATTTTTTTAATTTTATCAAATAAAAAAATCTAAAAATGAATAGTTATAATAATCGCTGGGAGATTGTACATCAACAATTCCTACAAAAAATAGTTTTCCAACATTTTTTTTTTACTAAGAATTATTTTTCCTCTGAAATTGAAAAACTGCATGTGCATGAGGATTGCAAATAGAGATAAATTTTTTTGTTAATAATAAAGGGTCTTGATAAAGAAGATATAAATTCAAGGTGTTAGTCATGTGCATGGGTCAATAACCTTTCGTCACTACAGCATTGATATAGAATACACATGAGCCTTTCGCGAAGAACTATGCGGGCTCTCGGACTTTTTTCGTTGTCAGCTTTGTTTGTAAACTACACCTGAATAATTAATGATAATTTTGATACTAACACTAAAAACCAATTCGCAAAACTCTAATCATACAAATTTCCAAGAAAAGAAAAGTGTAACCTATGATATTTTTCCCATCAGTTTTATATTGCCCAAAATTATCAAGGTTTCCCTAATCAGCTCGTACTGCGAAATCTAGATATTTTTCCACAAAATCGATCCTCAAATGTGTTTTCAAATTGTTAGGATTTTTGTCAAATTTAGTTGAGGACTGATATTTAAAAGCAGTCATTAAAAGAGCCTGAGAAATAAGGAAATATTTTTTCAGCCGTCCTTTTCAAATAGACGACGCAGCTGCATTACAATCCTGCCATTCACTACGTCACAAATACAGTATGAGCTGCATTATGAATATTTACGTAGGCCTAGAATCAGAGATAAAATTTTATTCACGCTGCAGGGATGTCGATCGCACATATATATTATATATGTAACACATATATAGTACGATCTCTTTTAAGAAAAGAAAATCCGGAGTAAGAATTTCTCATGCAGCATGAAATGAAAAATTAAATTACAATCTCAACATGCACAATTGGAATGCTTAAACAGCAGTGTATTATAAATCGACAAGAAATGTAAAAGCAATTTTCCAAAAGAGATATAAAAAACTATACCAAGACTAATAAATTATTAAGAAAAAACCGAGGCAAAAATACTCATTAATCTCTGAGATTAAAGCCTTGCAAGTAGAAAAATAAAAAAAATTTGAATCCATCAAACTTAGTGTAGTAATGTTTTTAGGGAAATATTCGATTTTAAATACTTGGGCCCGATAAAAAACTACGTCACGCTATTTTGAACACTTTCCACCCCTTTTAAGTCAAATTTTTTTCTTCGATTTCATTTGATAAAAGTAACATAATATTTTAACAGGCTTCACAGCACAAAATGCTCTCAAAACAGGGAAAATAGGGTGATTTTGTAATTGTAATAATAGGGGAATAATAGCGGAACAAATTTTTTAAAGTAAAATTAATGTGTACGCACTATACTGAATGAAATATGAACGCCTAATATTTTAAGGTTTTAACAAAATAGTTAAATTTTCAATCAAAAAAGATTAATTTTCTACCAAAAGAGATGAATTTTGAACGAAAAAGTTCAGTTCTCGAGCTAAAAAGTCGAATTTAAAAAACAAGTAAACAGTTTTAGTAGCCAAAAAGGGGAATTTTTTAAAAGACAGAATTTTAACCAAGAACTTTTCTACGCAAAAAAGATGAAATTTCAATAAAGAAAATATGGATTTTCAATCCAAAAAGATTAATTTTCAATGAAAAAGTCGAATATTTAACAAAGCAGTTGAATTTAAAGGAAAATAGTTGAGTTTTCAACAAAATAATTAAATATTTATTAAAATATTTGAATTTATAAACACACATTTGAATTTTCGAACTCCAGAGATGAATTTTTTTAAAAATAGTTGAATTTAAAGAAAAAATGAATTATCAACCAATTGCCTTTACAATCAAATAGTTAAACCTTCAAGCAAAGGGAAGAATTTTCAACAAAAACGATAAATGTTCAATAAAACAGTTATATTTTTCAACAGCATAATTTAATTTTCCAGAAATAGGTTTAATTTTTAACAAAATGATTAAATTTTGAACCAAATAGTTGAATTTTCAACAAAAACGATGAATCTTAAAAGAAAAATTTAATAGTTGATATTTCAACCAAAAATGATTTCAATTTCAAATAAAAAACAGTTGAATTAAACCAAAAAATACGATTTTTCATAAAAATGTTGAATTTTTGACCAAAAAAGATCAAATTTCTACGAAACAGTTGAATTTCCAATAAAAACGTTATTTTTAAACCAAATAGTTGAATTTTAAACTAGAAACGATCAATTTTAAACCAAAAACGGAATAGGTTAATTGGCAGTTGACAAAATTGATTTTCAACCAAAGTATTTTAATTTTCAATCAAGAAGATTATTTTTGTACCAAAAAAGACGACTTTATAACAAAATACATACATTTTTAACCAAACTGTTGAATTTTCAACTAAAAATGATCAATTTTAAATCGATAATGGAATAGTTAAAATATAGTTAAAATTTTTACTTCAAAAAAATTAATTTTTAATACAAAAAAAAACAATTTTCAACAAAATAGTTAAATCTTTGACCAATAAAATGAATGTTTAATACACAAGTTCAATTTTCAACCAAATAGATAAGCCAAAAAATACTAATTTTCAATGACAAATTTAATAGTTGAATTTTCAACTAAAAACGATCAACTTTGAACCAAAATAGAACAGTTAAATTTTTAGTAAACAAAACTAATTTTCAACAACAAACAAAAACGAATATTCAAGAAAATAGAACAATCTTCAATCAAATAGTAGAATTTTAGACCAAAATAGATGCATTCTGAACCAAAAATATAATAGCAGACTTTTCAATTAAAAATAATGAACTTTCAACGAAAAATAGTTGAAATTTCAGTTTCAAAAATAAATTTTATCCCCCCCAACAAAAAATTTTCAATAAAATACTTGATTTTTTATGCACTGTGACGTAGTTTTTGAACGGCCTATTTCCCAAATTTTACTATCCCTAATTTTTATTTTTCTGAATGAAAATTATGGCAAATCGACGTAACCAAATGACAAGCTTTTATCTCAGTATGTCCATATTGAAAGATTCTATCTTAGGAGTCCGAACAATAAGGTTCTATCTCGATGGCAAAATCTGGAAGCTTGCAAACTGACGTTTACAATTAGTATGGCCCATTAGCGCTATATCTGAGATAGAATCTTTCTGTTTACATGCTCCGAGATAGAACCTTTCAATTTGGACACGGCGAAATGGAAATGAGGTAAATTGATAATTCGGAAAAATCTTCAATCAACAAAAATCGGAAAAATGTTATTCGGAAAGCTTAATTTGGGAAATTTCCCTTGAATTATATAAAGAAGCTAATTTCAGAGGCCACATTTAGCCCTAGGGCAAATAAATTTCAGGTGCGTGTCAGTGGTTTCGAAAACTGGCGACAAAGAAGCGGGAACTGGAGGATCCTTTTTCAACTTTGTGTGATTCTGCAACGACAGGATATCCCGTGGAGGTGAAAAAAAATGGTAGTGCGGACATTGTACCCACACACGTGTATCTTTCCATATGAATATGCATGCACGTATTACGGGAACGCGTAAGGCCTCTTCGCTATCGGCAGGGGTGTCATATTTCGGCGCGTGCTGTCACAACGACCTCAAATCACCTTTCAGTTTCCTTTCCAATCTTAGGCTGCGCTCTTACTAAATTAAACTGCATTTTAATTAAGTTTAGAAAACATACAGTAGGGTTTCCCAACACATTTTTTTGATTTGAGTTCAAGTATTGAATCATTTTCAAGACTAGCTATATGATGGCTTGTGAAATTCAACCTATTAAAAGTGGATTTAGATTGAAAACAGCTAAGATGTTCATTTGTTTATAAAAAATTTTTATAGAAATAATAAATGTCGTTAAGGTAGAAAAATGATTCAGTTTATGCATTTGTTTATAATAATTGTTTATTGTCAATATCTCGTAAAAAATTGTCCTGTCCAATCCTATCTCGAAAATCCCGTAATCATTGTTGTTGAAAACCTGATATCTTAAATTTTTAATTTTAAAAATTTGATCTACAATTAATCCTGTTTAATCAGAAATTTTTTTTTTAATTGTCCTTTTTAAATATTTTCACACAATTCAATAAAAACTTTCAAATAATTTAATAACTTTACGAAAATATTATACATGTTTCATGTTAGTGTTTCTCATTGGAAATTAGTATTTTTTAAAGGAATTTTGAAATAAAATCATTAAGTTTCGAAAAAGACTTGAAATTTCTAAAAAATTTTAGCTTTTGAAAATTTCGTTGACAAATTTCATTCACATCAACGTGTTCAAATGACAAAGCTCTATCTACAGACATACAAATTGAAAGGTTCTATCTCGTAGAGGGCGCTAATGCGCCATATAATTTACATTGCAAGTTACAAGCTTCCAGATTTTTCCACCTAGATAGAACCCTGTCACTCGGACCCTCACGATAAAACCTTTCAATATGCATTTACCGAGATAGGACCTTATAACACGTGCTAATATTTTTTTAGCAAAGTTTAAATTACTTTTGAGTTGAAATGAGCCTATTTTCCAGAAAAGAGGCCGTGCCTAAATTGCTTAAAGTTTTTTTCTTAAATTTTGACCCCCCCCCTGCCCCTATCTTACGTAATTTTTGCCGACTAATTTTTTTTTGTGAATTTATTTAGGGGCCATCCAAAAATAACGTTTAACAAAACATAATTCCACTTTAAACCAAATAGTTGAATTTTCAACAAAAAAGATGAATTCTCAACAAAAATATGAATTATTAACAAAAAATGTAATAGTTGATATTTTAACCAAAAAAAAAAAGATTTTATTTTTATTTAAAAACTGTTAGATTGAACAAAAAAGACAAATTTTGAACGAAACAATTGCATTTTTAATCGAAAAATATGAAATTTTTACCGAAAGAGATGAATTTTCAATCAAAAAGACGAATTTCTAACAAGAGTTCAATTTTCAACCAAAAAAGATTTTTACGTCAATAAAGAAAAAAATTGCATTCAAAGGGTTTAATCTTCAAGCCAAAAAAACGAGACTTTTATAAAGCAGTTGAATTTTCAACAAAATAATTGAATTTTCATCCAAAAAGATAAACTTTTAATCAGGAGGATTTATTTTCTGCTAAAAAAGACGAATTCTCAGAAAAATAAATACACTTTTAACCAAATAGTTGAATAAAGAATAAACTTTCGAAAACAAAAAAAGAATTTGTAACAAAGTAGTTCAATTCTTAACCAAAAAGATGAATTTTCAACAGAAATACTCGAATCTTCAACTAAAACAGATTAATTTTCAACCAAACAGTTGAAATTTTAACCAAAAAAATAGATTTTCTTCCAAAAATAAGAGTTTTTGACAAAATGCATGAATTTTCAAGCAAACAGTTAAATTTTAAACCATGAGGATTGATGTTATACCAAAAAAGACGAATTTTGAACTAAAGTCATAATTCTTTAACTAAAAAATGAATTTTTAACAAAGTATGTAGTTAAACTTTCGACCAGATAGTAGTTGATTTTTCGAGCCGAAAATAGGAATTTTGTATGAAACAACTTAATTTTCAACCTGAAAATGTGAATTTTCAGAAACCTAATTTTTGACAGAAACAGATTAATTTTTAAATAAACAGTTGCATTTTTAACCAAAAAATATGAAATTTCTACAAAAAGAGGTGAATTTTCAAACCAAAGAAGAAAAATTTCAACCAAATTGTTGAATTTTCAAGTCAAAAAGACGATGTAAAAAAACAGTTGAATTTTCAACCAAAAAGAATGACTTTTTAACAACATTTGAGAATTTCCAACAAAATAAATAAAGTTTAAACCAAATACTATAATTTTCAACCAAAAAATATTAATTCTCAACCAGAAATTTTAATAGTAGACTTTTCAACCGAAAAGAATGAAGATTCAACCAAAAATAGTTGTGGCGGATCTACCGAAGAGGCAACGTAGGCAGCTGCTTAGGGCGGCAACTTTTTAGGGGTGGCAAAATCGAAATTGCGAATTGAAAATGTTTAATTATTTGGAAAAACGAGAAAAAGGGAAAATGTGTAAAGCCTGCGATATATAAATAGGAATTTTGATAACTTATAGACTAAAGAATAATAGTTTAAACAAACATTGATGTTCATTTTCAATACTTTTAAAATATTAGGTTAGAAAACTTGAAATTATGTTTAGAAAATAAATTTAATTTGTCAGTTAACACTTCTTAATGTCTGACTACACACTTTTAGGACCTGAAGGAATTATAAAATTGAACGTTTGTAAAACTAAGTACATATTTTTATTAACACATTTTTTTCCTAAACTATTTTCATCAAAGTTTCACGTTTATTTAATTAGTAGAGATTATATTTTATATGTAAGTTTGTTCCCCAAGTTTTTTAAAACTTATTAAGATTTTGGGGGTGAGGTGGGTGGAAATTTCAGAAAAACACATTACGTAATTTGTGGATGACCCCTTATTCTTTGATTCATTTATTATTATTTCGTGACTGGACTTGAAAATATCTTAGGTAAGAAATGGTTTTGACTACGTACTCCCCCCCCCCCTGCAATACAGCATAGTAAAATCGTTGACATCCCGCCACCCGAAAGACTGTACGCAATTTATGCACGGTCCTTAAGAAACATTAATTGTCAATTGACCCTCCGGATGGTATAACTCGACATAAAATATTTCGCCTGAAAGTGGGGGTCGCTTGGGTTTGAGCGACGCAGGTGTCCCCCCCCCCCCACACTCTCAGGCGAAACATTTTATTTGGGGTTACACTATCTGGCAGCTCACCGGATAGTATAACCATAACCCCACATAAAATATTTCGCCTGAGAGTGGGGAGGCCATTGGTCGCTTGGGTTTGAGCGACATTTAGGTGTCCGTCCACTCTCTGGCGAAACACTTTATGCGGGGTTATACTATCTGGTACCTCATCGGATAGTATAACTCACGTAAAATATTTCCCCTGAGAGTGGGGAGGCGCTTGGGTTTGAGCGACGTTCAAGTGCCCCCCCCCCCCCACCACTATCAGACGAAAAATTGTATGTGGGGTTATACTATCTGGCATCTCACCGGATAGTATGAACGTAAATAAAATATTTCACCTAAAAGTGGGGAGGCCCTTGGTCGCTTGGGTTTGAGCGATGTTCAGGTGTCCCCCCACTCTCAGGCGAACAGTTTTATGTGGGGTTATACTATCCGGCGGCTCAATTGTCAAATCCATATTCTACAAACATCTGAAGATGTTTCATCCAGAATCTGAAGAAAGGCAAGTGGCGGCAGTATGGAGACTTCGTGTGAAGACACCCTTAAAGTGAAGGCCTGGTGATTAGTTGGAAACCTCTGAATTTCTTGAAAGCATTCCCTGCCCAGCCTTTAGCTCTGTACGACATATGATGTGGGTATCGCTAAGGGGTGATGACGACATCACAAACACATACATACGAAAGTACACAGATAGCGAGCGCACTAAGAGACCTACCTATTCAAGGTAGGTTCACTTTGTCTACACTCTTGGTGTGCTCGCACACCAATAGACCAACACGCGTATAATATCCTCGCACATGCCCAACCAAGGACCATCCAGCGCCCTTTTAATACGAGAATTCTAGAGCTCGCTTGTGCCAGCCAGCACATGCGACCACTAGGAAACCGTTCGTCGGAATATAATTATTCCTCCAATTATTCTCTTAATTCTATTTTACTCAAATTATTATTATTAATTTGAAAAAAATGTACATCTGTGAGGAATCGAACCCCCATCTCCAGTAAACATATCCTAGGAAATAAAATAGCTTTGGTATTAAAATAAAAAAGATGTTTAACAAACTTCTCCTTTTCTCTCTAAATATACGATGTTTGAAAATACAATATTTGAACTGAGAGGAAAATATTCTGAATGTAGTAAATATGCATAAGAACTGTAATAACAATTACTCGTTTTACATCTTCAACATTATTTCATTCAAAACTATAATATGCTACCACGTGTAGTGAAAGTTTAATATTTTGTTTAACTCACATAATTATCCATTATAATTAGTATAACTAAAAATTAACTCTTTTGTTACAGCTATAATATAGCTGTAATAATAAAATGTATTGATAGAATATTGAGGCACTTTAATAAATTATTTGAAAATAAGTTAAGTGCAAAAGAAAAATATATATAATTAAACTTACAAGTATCATGATTTAATTATCAATGGTGGGATTTAAAGAAAATATTCTTGATTATAAGAACGATTTTAATCATATAAAAATTATTTATTAAACATATATATTTTTTTATTTATTTTTTATATCACCGTGAATGGATTTCCAACGACCTAAGTACCTATATCCAATTCAAACAAATAATAAATTCTTTAATGACAGAAATCATTAAAAAATCATTTAACATTATGCAAAAATATAACATTTCTTATAAAAATCGATAAGTCTATAATTATATTTGTAGTTTATAATTCATCTCTTTGAGTTGAAAATTTAATTATTTAGTTGAAAATTCAACTATTTTGTGAAAAATTAATCTTCTTTGGTCGAAAATTCAACTATTTTGTTGAAATTCGTCCTTTAGATTGAAAATTGATCTTTTTTGGTTGAAAGTTAATTCTTTCTCATTGAAAAGTCTATTATATTTTAGGATAAGAATTCATCTCTTTTGGTTGAAAATTTGATTATTTTGCTAAAAATTCAACTATTTCTTTGAAAATTGATTTTTCTGACTGAAAGTTCAACTGTTTTGTAGAAAAATCGTCTTCTCGACTTGAAAAGTAAAAAAATTGGTTGAATTTGTTTTCTTTTCTGACTGAAAAATCTTACTTGGTTAAAAATTAAACTATTTTCTTGAAAATTCGTCTTTTTGCATTGAAAATACATCTTTGGTAGAAAAGTCATTTTTTTGCATGAAAGCTAATTGTTATTAATTTCAAAGTTTACTATTATATTTTTGGATCAGAATTCATCTCTTTTGGTTAAAAATTTAATTATTTTATTGAAAATTTAATTATTTTGTTATAAATTTAATTATTTTATTGAAAGTTCAACTACTGGGTTAAAAGGCGAATTATTTTGTCAAAAAATCATTTTTTTGGGTTGAAAAATCCATCTCTTTTGATAAAAATTCCATCCTTACTGTGAAGAAGTTAAGTGTTTCGTACAAAATTCGCCTTTTTAGCTTGAAATTTTTAGAGTGTATGAGAAAATTCAACTGTTTGGTCAAGAATGAACTTTTTTGTTGGAAATTCATATTTTCGGGTTCAAAATTCAACTGTTTTTATAGAAGAGTGGTATTTTTGGCTTCAAAATTCAACAATTTTATAGAAATGTAAAGTATTTTGTTGAAAATTAACTTTTTTGTTAAAAATTTGTATTGCGGAGTTGAAAGTTCTACTGTTTTTTAGAAAAGTCATCTTTCTGCTTGAAAATTCAAAAGTTTTATGGAAATCTCAACTTTTTTCTTAAAAATTAATTTTTTTGTTGAGAATTCATACTGTGGAGTTGAAAATTCAACTGCTTTGTAGAAAATTGAACAATTTTGTTGAAGTTTTTTTTTCTTGACTGAAAAATCTTTCTTGGTTGAAATTTCAACTATTTGATTGGAAATTAATTTTTCTGTGTTGAAAACTAACTTCTCGTGGAAAATTCGTTTTTTCGGGTTTAAAAGTGACATTTTTTTTTAAACTTGACTTTTTAACTTGCAAACTCAACTGTTTTGTAGAAAAGATGTCTTTTTGGATTGAAAATTCAACAATCTTTGTAGAAATATAAACTATTTGGTTGAAAATTAACTTTTTTTTTTTTTGAAAATTAATATTTTCGGGTTGAAAATTTAAATTCCTTTTGGCTTGAAAATTAAATAATTTGGTTGCATTTTTTTCTTTCTTGAATGAAAGAACTTTTTTTGTCGAAAATTCAACTATTTTATTGAAAATTCGTCTTTTTCGTTTATAAATTCATCTTTGTAGGTTGGAAATTCAACTATTAGGCTGAAAATTCAACTTTTTTGTAAAAAATTATTCTCTTTTGTTTAATGTTGAAATATGGTTGTAAATTCAACTGATTGGTTGAACATTGATTTTTTCTGGTTAAAAATCCAACTATTTCATTAAAAATTCCTTTTTCTTGGTTAAAAATTAACTTTTCAGCCGGAATTTCATCTTTTCGGGTTAAAATGTCAAATGTTTTCTAAAAATTCTACTTTTTCGCTTGAAAACACAAGTCTTTTATTGAACATCCGTCATTTTCGATCGAAAGTTCGTATTTTTGGTTGAAAATTCAACTTTATATGGGATTTTAAAGCTTCGAGAGTTCGCCACGCGAGTTAACACCTTTTCATTTAGTCTATCCGAGATGGAACCTTGTCATTTTGGACACGTCAATATAGTATCTACATTAATTTGATTGAAAACAATTTGTTCCCCTATAAATCCCCTATTTTCGTGAAAAACCACCCTATTTCCCCTGTTTTGAGAATATTTTGGGCTGTGAAATCTGGATGGCTGGATGGATAGATCCGATCTGTCCGGTTGTTTTCCTTTGGATCTACTTTCCGAGCTTTATTGGAGATAATATTTTTATTTTTACTTCGAAGTGCTTTAATGAGACGTCAAGTACTTGCGGAGCAACGAACGGAACAATGGAGAATTCTAATCTGAAGGGCACTGGATCGAACCCTTCTGCAGCATTGTCTCTTACCAACTTTTTCTACTACCTCTTCTTTACCCTCCAACCCCTTAGGTTCTATCTTTCTTACTGCCCTCTGAAGGCTCAGAATACCTATAGAACAGTTATGCTCATGCCTCCTCAAGATTATCTTTCCTTCAAAATAGGTAACAAAAGCGCGAGTCTACAAGCAGAGGAAGATGAAGGGAGCAGAATAGCTATAGGAAAAACAATACTGATTCTTGTGAATAACAAAATATCTTCAGCCAGTTGGTTGATATAATTAATAAAGACCTCACAACCCAAAATGCTCTCAGAACAGGGGAAATAGGGTGAGTTTTCACGAAAATAGGGGAATAATATGGGAATACATTTTTTTTAAATATGAAATATATAATATAAAATTAAAAATAGTTCATTTTCAAAAAATAGATGAATTTTCAACCAAATAGTTGAATTTTCAACGAATAATGATTCATTTTCTATCAAACATTTGAATTTTGAACGAAAAATATGAAATTTCTACCAAAATAGATGAACTGTCAAACCAAAAGGACGAATATACAACAAAAAAGGTAATTTTCAAACAAATAGTTCCATTTTCTAACAAATTGTTAAATTTTAAAGTCAAAAACACGAACTTTTAATAAAATAGTAGAATTTTCAATCTAAAAATACGTGGTATTGGATTTTTTAATCAAAAAGTATGAACCTTCAACAAAAAAAGTTAATTTACAAAAAAAAAGTTGAATTTTCAAGCCAAGCAGACACATTTTTTACAAATAGATGATTTTTCAATACAAAAAGACAAACATTTAACGAAAAAGGTAATTTTCAAACAAATAGTTGAATTTTCTGCCAAATTGTAAAATTTTCAACTAAAAAAAGATAAATTTTGAACGAAAAATGCAATAGTTTATATTTCTAACAAAAAAAATTTTCACTTTAAATCAAAAACAGTTTGAATGCAGCCAAAAAAGACGAAATTTCCAGAAAATAGTTGAATAGCCAACCAAAAGAGATGAATTTTCAAATAAAAATAAAGCGAGTTTTCTACAAAAAAATTCAATTTTCAACCCAAAAAGACGATTTTTGAACAAAAGAGTTGAATCCTCAACCAAACCTCTTAATTTTGAAGCAAAAATTTGCATTTTTAACGAAATAATATGAAATTTTTACCAAAATAGATGTATTTTCAAAACAAAAAAATGAATTTTCAACAAAAAAGGTAATTTTTAAACAAATAGTTGAACTTTCTGCCAAACTGGCAATCTTTCAACCTAAAAAGACGATTTTTCTACAAAATAGTTGAATTTTCAACTCAAAAAGACACACTTTCTACAAAAGAGTTGAATTTTCAAACCAAAAATATTAATTTTCAACAACAAATTTAATTTTCTATCAAATAGTCGAATTTTCCACAAAATTAGTTGAATTTTAAACCAAATAGTTTAATTGTTAACTGAACAGTTAAATTGTCCACAGAACAGTTGAATTTTCTACCGAAATAGTTGAATTTTAAACCTAAGATAACGAATTTTTAACAAAACAGTTGAATTTTTAACCAAAAAGGATGATCTTCTAATTAAATCGTTTCATTTTAAACAAAATAATTGAATTTCTAATAATTAATAATAATCATTTTTAACCAAAAAATATTAATTATTAACTTAATTTTTAGTCGAAAAAGATTACTTTTCTACCACAAAAAAGATGAATTTTTAGTCCAAAAGGACGAACTATCTACCAAAAACACGAATTTTCAACTAAGCAGTTCAATTTTCGACCGAAAAAGATTAATTTTTAACAAAATAGTCGAAATTTAACAAAAGAATTATTTTTCCAACAAAATAGTTGAATTTTTAACCAAATAGTTGAATTTTCAACATACAAAGATGAATTTTTAATTAAATGTTCAAATTTTCAAGCCAGAAAAACGAATTATTTAGAAGACAATTGAATGTTCAACAAAAAATTTCATTTTCAATCAAAGAAACTTTTCTTTGACTGAGAGCCAATGATTTTTTCATTTATATCCTGAATAACTTTTTTAAATCATTTGAAATTTTCTGAAATCCTACAAGATTCTTTGAAAACCCTTAAAAATATTCAAATCTCGTTAAATTCAACGAATTTCTTTAAATACCCTGAACTGTAAAATTCTAGAACAGGTGACTATTACTCGTATCTTTTCATGATAACAGAACAGATTTTCAGAATGCTCAGTTATTTCAGAGATGTTCTTTATTTGTAGGTTTCTATAAACAAATAATATTACAGTTATCATGTGTAATAATAACGATTTCGGATGAAAAAATAAATAAGTTAAATTAAAATTTATAGTTATTGATTAAAATGAATGTTTAAATAAAAAACATAATTTTTATTGCTACTTAAAAAATTGGGAAAAACTCTGTTTTTCTGAATTAGCAACAAGTGTAACACTAATTTACTCGAATGATAATTTTCAGTAGAAATTTACGTTACGCTGGTGAAATATTGAAATTTAGATACGGTTTTACATTCAGTGAAAAATATTTAAAACTTTGTAAAAAATGTTTACTTATGTTTAGTTTACTTTGGAAGTAAATTGTAAAGGGTTCCCAGTCGTATAGTTTCAAATTTGAAATTTAAAATTGCCGCAAAATTTTACTTTTAAATGAAAAATATTCCCAATTATGTAATTTCAAATATTAAGGGTTCCTGGACAATTACACTTTTAAATTATTTAAACTAGAATAATATTATATTGAAATATTGAAAATTGTTTGGTTTTCATTTAACCTTTCAAAATTGTAGAATAGTTAACAAAGTTTAAATTCAAACTTTCACAAAACGGTATAGTTTCAAATTGAAATTGTTCAAAATTGTAGAATATCAAATTCGAATTCCTCTATGAAACTATTACAATTTTTTGTTTCAAACACTGAACAATTTCAAACACGAGAAACTCAAAATTGGTCCAGATCTGAGAATTATAAATTTTGAATTAGATTCTATCAACATTGTGTCATTTAAAACTAAAAAATGTCGGGAAAAACATTTAAAATTAACAATTTACAGGAGTTTTTACTTTTATATTCATTTTTTGCATTAAGTTACTGTTTATTAACTGCCAGGAAGATAATTAAAAAAACAACAGATTTTATGGTAAACAGATGAAAGAGCTTGATAAAAAAGCATTTACTATTGACTGTGTGAGTTTTCTAAAACTAAATTTAAGTTCAAATAAGTATCTAATCAGTTCTAATCACTATTATTAATATTTAAAAATTGGAAGCCCGCTGAACAATTCCGAAGAGACATCCAAAAATGTACGTCATCAAATTTTGTTATTTTCTGATTTAAACAATCAAACCTTATATTCAAAATTATTCTATTTTCAATCTCAAAATGTTTAAAATTTACAAATCGAAATCCAACAATTCCGAAAATACATTAAAACTCAAGTTCAAAACTGTACACTTTTTAAATTGTAGCCTTCTGATTCAAGCAATCAAACCCTATATTTAAAATTCAGTTGTTTTTAATTTGAAAATATTCCAAATTTACCATTTAATTTTTTTTTTAATTCCAAAGAAAGAGTCAACACTGTATGTTTTTAAATGTGTATCTTTCAAATTTAAAAAATCAAACCTTGTTATTCAAAATTGTAAAATAGTTGTTAGTGGATTTGTCTTTGGGGTACATCACACATAAAAAACATCCAATTTGTAAACTTGTAATTTGTAAAATTCCTGATAATAATTTATGTAATTTTTTACAGAATTATTAAATCCATTCGCCCGAAACGTTTGTTTCAATTAGTAACTAATTGAATTGAATTATTTTGGACCCTAAAGCCAAATTCACCAACAACCATTTTACAGTTTTGTTCCCAAGGGTCAATATAAGTGCCCACTCATATTCAAGTCAATTAGTTCCCATTGCCAAATGTTCCAAATTGAATCTTTCAAACCCTACCTTATTAAATTAGAATGCAATATTTCGCATGTGTATAATAATTCTAGTCTTCTGATAAAATCCAAAAGATATCAAGAAATTCATAGTCCATAGTGTCTATACCTTCACTAAAAATACTGAAACTTATAATTTCTCAAGCTCTCTCTAAGTTTTGCCTTCCTATAGATCATAACTAGAAACTGGCTCTTGCTAAAGTTTCTTTAAAGAAGAATTATTAATATACGGACATAGGCTGCATAGTTTACAATGCGTTGGTAGGATGGACGCTTAGGGACGAGAAGATAAGGACAACGGGGGTTGAAGAAAGGGGTGACAGCAGCGTGGCGACGGCGGCATGGTGATGGCGTCCGCCGAGGTCGCGTCTGCGCCGCGATAGTCACACCGCGTGACCACGATCAATACTACGTGCTGTTGTGTTGGGCAAAGGATGTTGAATTCGAAAAGTGTTATTCCGCGCGTCTATCTCTGAATGATATGGAAGGGAACGCCTCTCCACGTGGGAACCACGTGTGCGCTTTCGCGCTCTTCAGCGACACGCGCTCATGACAATTCATTCCGAATCTGATCTGATTGTCAGATTGAAAGAATCCGATAGTCATCACAACCATAAACTTCCTCTCCATCCCTATAGCAACCTATCGATGAGAATACACTCCCTCCGCGAATCACCCAATGGCTCCAATGGAAACGATTAGGAAATTAGGAATCTTTAAGTTGATGGAAAGTAGACTTATTGGATAATAGAAGATGGATCCTAACTGACTGTTTCATCCTAACTAACTTGCACGTTTAAAATAAGAAGTAGAAATAGATGCGTTATTCTAATAGATGAAATTACTACATGACGAATTCGGTGCGGAGCGTTTGTGAGGGATTCGTGAAGACGATTCCCACATTTTTTTGTAGTGGCGAACCGTCTTCAGGAAATGTAGAGGTTACAGGCAAAGATATAATTGTGACGATACTCCGCAGATCTGTGTCAGGTGCTTTCTCTAGTTGGCAAGGGATAGTTGAGTTAAAAAAAAGGTGCAAGGTTCGTCGAACCATAAAGCGTAGACTAACCTGCGAGTCTCAAGGCAGACATTCTCTGAAACTCGGGCTCCTGTAGCCACTTCCACATCCGCCGGAAGGTCTCTCGGCCACTCTTGAGCTTGGACCAGGGTTTAGGGTTGCGCAGGAGGTCACTGAGGGTACCCTGGCTGCGACACAAGACCCTCTGGGCGAATATCGCCTGGGGTATGCTATACCTCTTGAGTTCGGCACTTATCCGTTGGGCTAGTTCCTTGGTGTTGATCTCCTCGACTTCACCGGCTCCGTTGCCAGCCGAAGAGACAGTCTTCATGACGACCGACGTGTGTTGCACATGTTGTGTATGGGATATCGTCTGCTGCTGAATTGTCTGCTGTTGTTGCTGCTGCTGTTGCTGCAATTGCGTCTGCATGGGAGGAGGTGATGCTGGTCCTGATAACGCGTTTGGGGAATGATGTGAAGGCGCGAAACTCGCGGCTGCTGACACCGGCGGCGAAGGCGGACTCAGAGCAGCAGGACTCTGTTGTAACCTTGGCAAAAAGGCTGGC
Organism: Andricus curvator; assembly: GCA_932195095.1. NCBI lineage: Eukaryota > Metazoa > Arthropoda > Insecta > Hymenoptera > Cynipidae > Andricus > Andricus curvator. The sequence goes on along the minus strand of CAKNYM010053139.1, from coordinate 376,619 downwards.
TCGTAGTGAGGACTTGCAGACTTGTGAGGTGAATTTAGCGCACTTTGACTGTAAGCACTCTGCGGTGATAAGGGACTTGGTTGGAGACCTCCGCCAGGCGAAGGATAATTGTGCGGAGGTGACATACCCATCGAAGCGAGTTTATCGTATGCGTAAGGCGAGCCTCCCATACCTCCAAGGGAAATGTTTCCAAGGCCGTTGTTTTGCATGACGGCAAAACTGCCGGTGACACCACTGCCGGCGTGTCCTCCATAGACAAATTTGTCACTCATCGTCGAGATTGGCGGCAGGGGTTGAAGCGGCGTCAGGGTCGCGTACGACGATCCAGGGCTAAAACCCGGCGGCGACATTCTCTCCGCCACCGAGGTCAGGGTTTGATAAGTTGGTTCAGGCTGCATCGCCCTAAAGTCCGTCGCGTCGATCATACTCGCGACGGAAACACTGATGCCGGATGTCGGCGAGAGCTTGCCAGGACTGAGGAGTTCCGAGTCCCGCGAGTCCACGTCGACGTCCTGCGGGGGTACGATGACCGAGAGGGACTCCCTCGCGTTCGGCCGACCCGCCGGCGGTTCTTGGGACGAAGACAGATCCTCCGCGGCGGCGAGGTCTCGCTCCTCCTTGACGGAGCCGAGCGCACCAGCCGCGAACAATTCCAGCGGGATTCTCGCGCACGCGATGTCGGGGCTTTGCGAAGCCGACGAGCCGGACATAACCTCACCCCCTCCACTGCTACCACCCTCGTGGTGCCTAATACCCCCACCTCTTCCACGTTCACCATCACCAACACTGATACAACCACCTCTTCGCCCACCACCACCGATGCAGTTCCCATTCGAACCTCCCCCACTGCTACTGCGGCCCTGCGTAGAAATCGCCGTTGGGGAATCGACCGAGTCCAGTAATTGCTCGCTATGCGATTGATGATCGGCTATGTCCCCTATACCTTCCATTTACGCACATCTAGTTCGGGTGGCGCACTCGCGAGGCGTGGAAGACACCGTCCTACTGCACACCGGGGTTGCACACAACCACCCACACACAAATCCCGAATCGATTTCCTATCAGCTCAGCTGATCACTATCGAGACCGGCAACTGACACGCTGATGATCTCCACGTGACAAACCTCGGCACTGCACTGTCAACATCACCCGCGAAACTGTAACTCGAAGACACCACTTCTACTTGAACTTCTCTTCCACTTTCCGGTCGTGGGATCGGCATAGGGATCCGGTTCCAGAGCGGTTTTCTCCTTGTCATCCACCGTGCGTCCATGACATACGCGGAGCGAGTGAGCGCACACTCTGCACCCGAGTGAGTGCGAACGCCAGGAGTAGAGGGGTGCTTGTGCCACCGCTTGCGAGGGGCTACTCTCGTACTCTGTGCCCACCGGTACCCGAGGTTAGCCCGGACCCCTCTTATTTCTTCTCCCCTCTTACCCGCCAAACCCTGATTCTCGTCAACGTTCCTTCCTTCCTGCCTTCCTTCCTCCGGTCCAGGTGTAACACCTATTATTCCTCTTTCACCTTTTCCTATCCCCTTACCTCATCCTCAATCAGTCCTCGCCGGTCACACACATTTGGCTACTACCCCTATGCCGTACCTGCGCCTTCCTTCTCTCCTTTCACTCGCCCTCACTCTCACTTCTACCCTCTCCTTTCCTTCCGGCTTCCAAGCTACACACGTGAGCTATCGAAGGGTCTTCGTACCTCGATCCTGATTATCGATAATCGCCAACAATCTTCCGCAATTATTAACTCTTATTTTTATCAATACCCGGAAACGACCGCGATTTATCAGTTGCGCAACACCCAAATTTTGATCCGGACCGTTTCGTTCTCACATCCGAGCAAAAGTGACAACGCGCGATTCACCCCCACCACCCCAGCCAGCACCACCACCACTATAGTTGCTGGCGTCAGTCAGGTTTCTATCGATTTTCCGATACCTCGTGACCACCGTTGCTCGATGCGCCGATACTTCGAGCACAAACATCGACTCACGACACCCTCTAACGACCCCCAATGATTCCGATATCCTAGATTCACAATCAAACTTAACGATTATTCGGCACTTTTTCTTGTCCTTTTATTTTTTAATCCTTTTCAGTTATTAGTCCCTTTCAGTTTTTAGTCCTTTCCATCACCTTACCCCTAAAAAGGTCAATTATTTAATCAATAAGATTTTTTGGGTAGCCATCTTGAATCCAATTTTCCAGTTTTCAAGGGTCGGATTAGGGAATCAAGTATGAAAAGAAAGAGGCGCTCATCGAAGCGTCGATAAAGAGATCAATAGTCCGATTATCACTGAGAATAAAATGGCGGTTTTCGATGCCTCGCGCGCAGATTTTCACTCGCGGAAATCGTTTGCTTGTTCGAAGTACGTGCGCGATATGGAGATGCGTAACAAGAAGTAGAAGAGAGATCCTTGGTTGAGGGTCTGTGGTCTCCCCGCGCAAAGTCTGCACCCCCTGTTGCCCCTGTTCTTGATATTCCGTTCTTCGTGGCTGCTCGCGGCCAAGGCGCAATTCACACATACGCGTGCGCACAGTCGAAATCACCGAAACGCGTGTAAGTCGTACCAACACATGCGAAAGAGAATAGCGGATCTGCTTTCTAGTTTATTTTTTTTTCTTTTTCTTTATACGACCCCTCAAAGTGGACGCACTCTCGTTAGACGAGGTTTGAGTTTGCGTATTTGTATTCTAGAAGGCTTGTATATATTATTTTGCCAAGCGAATCGGATTGAAATTGGAGGGATTTTAGTATTAGAGAGGAAAATATTGATTAGAATATCGATGCAATGATAGCAGAGTCTTTTAATGTTTCAAGAGGAGAGGCTAGTGAATTTTTAGAAGAAAAAATATATGATTGAAGTGATTAAAAATTGAGGTGAATTTTTGTATTATTTAAGCAAGAAATGATTATTATTTATGAATTTTTTTTTTTAATTTACATAAAAAATTGTTAAGGACGATTTGATTTTGTTTGACTTATTTATCATATTTTTTTAAATTATGCTATTTTGACGAGTTATAGGCACGAAAAAACAGGTCTTGGGAAAAATATATATGTATATACTTTTGAAAATTGCAATATTATTACTCATGGTTTTGTTTCAAGGAGAAAATATATTTTTCATGAAAAATAAATAAATTTAAATTTCTTATTGAAAGGACCCCGCAAAAATGTACAGAAAATGTATTTTTGTCAAAATGTCTAATTATACATTTTTGTGTAATTTTGAATCTTCTGATCAATAATTCGATAGAAAATTATCAGAAAAATGGACAATTTTTACTCAAACAATTGTCAAACTTCCATTTTTTACATGTATTTTTAAAGGAGAATTCGTCTGATTACAATTTTATTCTTCTCAAAAACATGTTGTTAGATTTTGCTGGATGCCTCATATTTTGTAGATCAAACCCACTGAAACAAAAGTTTAGTACTAACTTTAACAATCATATTTTTATTTTCTTACATTAAAAATGTAAACAATTTAAAAGTCTATTGATAAACAAATTTTTAAATATTATTTTTTAAACATTTATCAATCAATAATTAATAATTTTGAATTGAAAATGTATCATTTCAAACAATTTTAGATTAGGTAACATTTTAAAAAGTGGAAAAATTATTTCGAATGGAATAAAAAAATTGAACTTGTATCATTTCTGAATAAAAGCGTTTAACATAGAATGATTTGTAATTAAAAGTTTTTAAAATTGAAAATTTTTTCATTATTCTAATTCAAAACGTTCTAAATGAAACAATTTTATTTTTAATTAAAGAATCTCGAAATTGAATGATTTCAGACTAAAATTTTGAAAATAGGACAATTTCAAAACGTTAAAAATTGAATATTTTCAGATTTGAAAATTGAATCAATTAAAATTCAAAGGAATGGAAATTGTATTATTTCCACTTAAATGCATTTAAAATTGAATAATTAAACATTTTTAACTTTTGTATTTAAATAATTTTCAATTCGGAGGTATTCAAATTTGAAAATTTTAAATTGAATGTTTTAAAGTCGAACCTTCTGAAATCCTAGAATTTTAAATTGTCATTACATGAAAAATATATAATTAGATCTAAGATCAAAAAATATTTTCACCTTTGAAAATGGAATATTTTTTAATTATAGAACTTTAAAATTAAATTATTTTTAGAAAAGTTTCTAAATAAAAAATCATTTTAAATGCGAAAGAAAAAAATTGTGATATTAAAAAATTTTTACACTCAAATCCTTAAAAATTTCAATTATTTTAAGTAAATTGATTTCGTTTCAAAATTAAAAATTGTTAATTACTTTTCAAAAAATCAACCATTTCAATTTTAATTGCAAAATTAAAACTTATGAAGGAGAAAAATTGAAATATTAGCGTTCATCGAAAAATTCCGAACCCTCGAATTATAAGCATTTAAAATTTTAAAAATTATTAAATTACTCAAGTATCGATTTCCGATATTTCAATTTTTATCTGTTTTTATTTGAAACAACAATTTTTAATTTTTTTAATTCAAATCGTTTAATTTTTACCACTTTATTTAGAATTATTCATTAAAATTGAATAATTTGTAATTTAAAGTTTTTAAATTGAAATTTTTTTCATTAGAATCTTCTTCATATTATTCATTACTGAAATCTGTCAATAAAATAATATTCAATTTTAAATGATTTATTTTTTTCAATCTTAAATTTTTTCTAAGTTGAGTTTGAAATGTTCAATATTTTGGAACATTTTCAATTTAAAAAAAAATAATAATGTTCAATAATAATAATAAATAATTTCTCTTAATTTTGTAATATTTTGAATTTATTCTGAAGGCATTTAATTCAAAATTGTTTATTTTATATATATATATATATATATATATATATATATATATATATATGTATGAATTTCAGCATTTTGCAACAATAAATTAAATTATTTAAGTCAAAAAGAATACTTTATCTATTTAATAATACCATAATTAATCTTTTTTTTTTATTTTTCTGAATTTTTGGCAATTCCGACTAGGTCCCTGGTGGGCATCCCATTTATTTTTTCCTGTAAAAATTAAACAATGTTGAATTTTCTCAAAAACAAAATAAGAGAGATTATGTAAAGAATACTTCAAGAAGTTAACAACAATCTGCTGTCAATAATATTAATTTTTAAGCATAGAAGAAGCATCTTGAAGTTTTACTACAAAAATCGGTCAACAACGACAACCATTCACTGGAAAATTCAACCGGGAAAAATTTGAAATTCGTCCCACATCGCCCATATGGCACTTTCAGCACCTGCGCGGCGGAATTTTTCTGGTACCCTCCATATGGCCGCATCCAAGCTTGATTATCAATTTTTTATTATTTTTCATTAGTAAAGTTCTAAGTAGCATATTTTACAAAAGTTTACTAATTATTATCATTGGGCTCAGTTTGAACTATATACATTTTTTGTTGGTTCACGTAATTTCTAAATTAGCATATGAAATTAATATTAATGCAATATTTTTGTATTTCATATTATCTATTATCTAAAATAATAGAAAAGAAACCAAATTATTGCTCAAATATTGTAAATATACTTTGAAATCTAATGATTTTTTTATTAAAAATAGCAATTTTAGACTAGAAACTAACATAACTTAACAACAAATTATTTAAGTTCTTAAATCTTCTTTTAAGAATTTTAAGCCTTATGTCTTTTGTTGAAAATTGAATTTTCAATTTTCTTCAACTTTCAACAGTTTAATTTGCAACTGTTGAAAATTTAATTGTTCGCGACGAAAAATACTAAAACATAATGCAAAATTGTTCCAAGATTCCAAATATTGTTCAAATTATAAGTATTTTCGTTTAGAAATAACAATTTTCGATGTGAAATGCCAACATAACCTAAAGTTATAAAATAATTGTAAACATTCTTTGTAATCCAAGATTTGTTACAAACATTTTTTCCAAATTGTAAATCTTCTTTAAAATATAATGATTTTTTATCAAAAATACCATTAATTTTCAACAAAAAACGTTAACATAACATTAAATTCATCCAAAATTATAAATCTTTTTTAAAATCTATATTGAAAACCGCTGGCTTAACTTAAAACTGTACAAAATATTTTAATCTTTTCGAAAATCTAATTATTTTTTACTACAAATACCGATTACTAATGTAAAACGCCAACCTACCCTAAAATTGTTGAAAAGTTGTGAATCTTCTTTGAAATCTAGTTTTTTTTAAATTAAAAATATCAATTTTTTACGAAAAACACTAATAAATTTAAAATTTTTAAAAAGGTTCTAAATCTTGTTCAAATTATATGGATTTTTGTTTGAAAATACCAACATTCAGTATAAAACGCCAAGGTAACCTAAAATTGTCCAAAAATTATAAATCTTCTTTGAAAACAAATGATTTTTGAATAAAGATTTCCATTTCCGAAGAAAAACACTCACACAATCCCAAAAAAGAATAATTCTCAACAACAAGTGTAATAGTTGATAATTAAACTAAAACATATTTTTTACTCCTAATCAAAAAGATTTGAATTCATCCGAAAAGACGAATTTTCAGCAAAATGATTAATTTTCAACGAGTTGTATTTTTAACCAAAAAACATCAAATATTTTCCAAAAGAGACGAATTTTCTACAGAAAAATGTAATTTTTTAACGCGAAAATAAGACTTTTCGACAAAAAATTCAATTTCCAACTATATACACGAATTTTCTACCGAAAAAGACCAATTTTTAACTAAAATGATAAATCTTCAACAAAAAAATGACCTTTTAACAATGTAGTTCAACTTTCAATCAAGTAGTTGTATTTTCAACCAAAGAAGATGAATTCTTAACAAAAAATATAATAGCTGATATTTCAGTCCAAACAAATTTTTATTTCAAATAAAAAAGAGTTGCATTAATACAAAAAAAATGTGAACAAAAAATTTAAATGTTCATCCTATAAGATGAATTTTCAGCCAAGAAGAATATTTCATGCAATAAAAAATATTTATTTTGAACTGAAATTATAATTCTTTAACCAAAAAAGTGAATTTTTAACAAAGTGCTTGTACTTTTAACTAAGTAATTGAATTTTCAAACAGAAAAAAAAATAAATTCAAAAAAAAAACATTTTTAATTTTAAATAAAAAAGATTTGAAATCATCCAAGAAGACGAATTTGCAACAAAATAGCTGAATCCTCAGTCAAAAAAGATTTTAATTTTAAACCAAATATTTTAAGATCTGGATTTGTTTTTGAAAATCTTTTATAATGTTTTATAATCTTTTCAAATATTCTCTTAAAATTAATTTTAAACAAAATAAAGAATCGCTTAAGAATATTCTCAGGAATTTTTTTATTATTTTTGAAATTTTTTAAAAACTTCCATATATCTTTTAAAATGATTCGAATTTTCCCTAAAATTTTGAAAAATTTCCGGAAAATTAAAAAAATTGTCTTCAAATATTCCAGATTATATTTTGATAATTTGGGAAATCTCTTTGAATGTTTTGAAATCTTTTTAATTATTCTCTTAAAATAAATATTGTGAAATGAAAAATCATTAAAAAATTTCCGAGGAATCTTAAGACAATTTTTTTACTTTCTGGAAACCTTTCAAAATCTTCAAAAATGGACATTTTGTTTTTGATGAACTTATATTTGTATCCTTTCAAAACTTATGAATATCTCTTAAACCTATTCAAAAATTGTCTAAAATTTTGTAATCTTGCAAAATTGAAATATTTTGCTTAGAAATCTTCTACATTTTTTCAAAAATTTTAGGAAATCACTTGAAATCTTTTTAAATATTTTCTCTAAAATTATATTTCAAGCAAAAATATAAATTAAAAATTTCCCTGGAATCTTGAGAAAAAATTGTATTATCTTAAAATCTTTAAAAAGTTTCAAAATTGTATTTGAAAATTTGAAACCGGTAATTTTGTGGATACCGGTACTGACTAATGACAATTTTTTGATAGTTACTGTTTGAATGGGTGAAAAATTTCACAAATTATAGTCTGGTAGCAAAATGTTGAGAACAAAATTATTTACCAATATTAAAAAACATTTATAATAAAAATTTTCTCTTTAAAAAAAATTCTTAATCTTCATTAATAGATACATACATTATTATAACTTCATTTAATATGGTCAAGGGGTTATGAATAGAATCCTTTTGTCATTTTTAAAACATTTGGTTGAAACGTTAAGAACAGAATATTGTACTCCTTTCACAAAATAAAAAATTGAAAAAAGGGGAGATGGGCAAATAAGGTTTAAAAAAATTATTTGTACACCCTCAATAATTATAAACATTTCGAATGGATTCTTCAACATTCATATTATTATACACCCTAAAAAATAAATAATACATAACTAACTTTTTTAAATTCTTTATTTAACGCATCAACATGTGATATTAAAATCTATAGAGGCATTAATTTAATTTTAGTTTTTAGTTTTCAGTCCAAAAATGACCATATACAACGTTTCGATCCGACTTTGGTTCACAAAACGAAATTGGTTTAAATTTTCGTAATTCACTTTTTTATGGTGAAGAGCAAACTAAAGTTCAACTCTACAGTCTACAGGATGTGCTGCTATTTCTTCTCGGTTCATTGTAACAATATGAGATAAGAATGATATTTTTTTAATTTTAATCCGTACGCTAAATGGCGGTTTTTTAGATGATCTATATAAACCACGAACAACAAGGTCATGGTCAATTATTGCAACGTGGTATCCATCCTGAGCGTCTACCCAACGAAAAGATGGATCTAATCTAATATGTCTACCATCTTTGTCTTTCGTGAAAAAAGGTGGGGCAGATTGATGAGTAAATCCAGATCCAGAATATCCTAAAACTGTAAAAAATAAATAAATGACTCAACTGAAACATTAATCAGAGCGTCTAATATAGGGAAACCTCAAAATGAATTTACAACAAAAAAAACAATAGTAATTCCAATACTGAAACAACATTCGTGAAACCTTTCTAACTTCAAAAAATAAGGTAAACATTCTATCAAATTAATAGTATATTATGCACCTAGGGGGAGAAAAAGTGCCTCTCCACCTTGGCGCATACGATATTTTTCATAAAAAATGGATGATTTCAGACCTTTCTCGAAATACAGTCATGATTTCAGTCCATATTAGATTTTGTATAATGAAGCATGAAATTAATGTTAACCCAATTTATGGTAATTTTAGAGGTGATTTATGGTAACTTACCATAAATTGCCCAAAATTCAATTTAAAAATATCTATAAATTTCCGGAAATTTATGAAATATTTTCGTAAATTATGGTAATTTTACAGGTAAATATGGTAACTTACCATAAATTACCCAAAATTCATTTTTTTAAATTTCCATAAATTTTCGGAAATCTATGAAAAATTTCGGTTATTTATGGCAATTTTAAAGGTAAATATGGTAACTTACCGTAGATGACTTAAAATTCATTTTTCAAAATTTCCATAAATTTCTGGAAACTTATGAGAAATTTCGGTCATTTATGGTAATTTTACAGGTAAATATGATAACTTACCATGGATTACCCAAAATTCATTTTAAACAATTTCCATAAATTTCCGGAAATTTATGAGAAAATTTCGGTCATTTATGGTAATTTTACAGTTAAATATGGTTACTTACCATAAATTACCCAAAATTCATTTTTTTAAATTTCCAAAAATTTTCGGAAATTTATGAAAAATTTCGGTTATTTATGGCAATTTTACAGGTAAATATGGTAACTTACCGTAGATGACTTAAAATTCATTTTTCAAAATTTCCATAAATTTCTGGAAACTTATGAAAAATTTCGGTCATTTATGGTAATTTTACAGGTAAATATGATAACTTACCATGGATTACCCAAAATTCATTTAAAAAAATTTCCATAAATTTCCGGAAATTTATGAGAAAATTTCGGTCATTTATGGTAATTTTACAGGTATATATGGTAACTTACTCCACATTCATTTTTAAAAATTTCCATAAATTTCAGGAAATTTATGGAAAATTTCGATCATTTAGGGTAATTTTATAGGTAAATATGGTAACTTTCCATAAATAACCGCAAAATTCTATTCACGATGGCCTTTAAAAAAGTTAAATGCTATTCCATTTTTGATGAAATTAAAATATTTCCCTGAACGGAATTTTTTTTGCCTGGAAAAACCTATTTGAGATATTAAAAATCAGTAAAATACTATTTTCAGGTTAATAAGACCATATAATTACGTTTATATAAAGGAATTATATGTAAATTAGAATTACTAACGAGAAGTTAATCAATAAATAAACAAAAGAAACGATTTTTTAAAAATTGAAATGAATATATTTATGAATATTTCATCAAAAAATTCGTATACATAATGTTCAAGTTTCAATATTAATTTCTCATAAAAACTATAGTAAGTATAATATACATAATAATTTAATGTTATTGTAGAATACATAATGTGTAATATAGAAAATATAAAAGTAATTATATGGCCTCATTAACTTGAAAATAGTATTTTACTGATTTTTAGTATTTTAAATAGGTTTTCATCAAAAATGGTTCCCCAGAAGCATTCAAAACAATCTCCTATTCATAACTTTGGGGTACCTGAAAATATCATTCAACTTTTTTAATATCATCTGCAACCAAAATTTCCGTACAGTTTTTACAGTGAGTGGGCTGATGACCATAAAATGCGAGCTCATAGATGCATAATTTTCATTATTCATCTCTGAAGTCACTTTTCAGTCCCTAGGGAGTAAAAAGTAGAGCTTTAGCCCCGCTTCATAGGCGTCGAAAAGGGCTGAAATCATGTATGTGTCATAAAAAACTAATTTTTAACTTCACCAATTTTCCTATTATAATCAACACTATTTATATAATCGAATCTATAGCTTCCAATACTGACAAGTGACCATAAATCCAAAATTTAATTTTAATTGTCCATTAGTTAATTTCCAACAAAATCATTGAATTTCAAAGCCAAAAACTAATTTACTACAAAAAAGTTGAATATTATACACAAATATAAGAATTTTTTACCAAAATAATTGAATTTTCAACCCAAAAAAAGAGGAGATTTAAATAAAATGAAGAAATTTTAAATTCTCTACTAAAAAAAATTAATGATCTTTCAAAAAGATGAAGTTTCAACTTATCACATTACTTTAACATTTCTATGAGAAAAGATGTATTTTCAACAAAATACATAAATTTTTCACCGAAGTAGTTCAACTTTGATACAAAAAAGATGGATTTTCAACAAAAAGAGATGAATTATCTACCGAAAAGACAAAGTCCTAAGTAATCAGATTACTTTTTTACAAAAGAAGATGAATTTTCGAAAAAATACAAAAAATTGTGAATTAAAAAAATTAATTTAAAAAAAAAACGACAAATTTTCGAAAAATATTGTTACGAATACGGACGCTACAATATTTTCTTGATATACGAAAATATTTCTTGTCTCAAAAAAATGTTCTAGATTGAAGAAACTTCATTTTTTTAAATTCTGGTACATTAGGGTGGTTCTTATTTATACTTGGTGGATTTTTTTTCTTCGAATTTCTCTGCTCTTACCTCCCAGTTTTGTTCGAATGCCCAAAAAAAAAATCTCCTCCAAATTTGAGCAAAATCGGTTAATATTTAGGGGTGCCGCAAAGACCATGAAGTTTCCCATTGATTTAACATGGGAAAAAGTCAGCTGTTTGTAAATCTAATATTTAAACGCGATAATATGTTACAAATAATTCCGTCTTTTAGTATATTGTTCAGAATTCGTCAGAGAATAAGAATCAATCATAAATTTTGAGGTTGAATAATTTTAAGCCACTCTTATGGGTCCCCAAAGAAAACCCCATAAGTGACAAATTTGAATTTTACGTAATATTGCGGTTTATTGACGCTTTTTAAAAGTTTTTTGAAAATAAATAATCATTAATCGGTAATATGAAAATACCCAGTAATTTTTTAACTAATATTCAATTGTTTCAACAATTTTAATTTGTTAAAATTTTTTTTTCATTTAACTCGCGAAATGAACGTATTTTCTAGACTTTATGAGTTATTTAATCAATAATAACAACAAAATAATTTGTTCAGATAAGTTTACAATTATTTAAATAATACTTATGGGGTTTTCTTTGGGGACCCATAAGAGTGGCTTAAAATTATTCAACCTCAAAATTCATGATTGATTCTTATTCTCTGACGAATTCTGAACAATATACTGAAACATTTTGGTACATATTCTTAAGTCAAGACAAATTTTCTTAGATCATGAAAATATTGTATCGTCCGTATTCGTAACAATATTTTCTTGATTCAATGCTAATTTTTTTCAGTGTAGATATCAAATTAAAAGGCTATACAAATAGGAAACGTGGAAAATATAAACGTTTCATAAAAGAACGCAATTGTGTAACATTCTCAGCTTTATTGAAACAATAAGAAGACAATAATGAGAAACTTATCAATATATGTCACAATTTATAAATGATACTGGATCATATTACACGTCACCTCTGCCAACATAACGTATTTACAAGTTATTGCTTCGTAGAGGAAAATTTTGAATTATTTACGCACTTCATCTATTTCACCTTACTTTATTTTCACTTTAAAAATATAAAATTGTAGTTTGATTGTAATAATTTCTCCAGTTAGAACAAAAAAAGAAGCTTTGTATATTTAAATTCTTTTTTCCTTCATAATTTCATTATTAAGGCACAAGAAATTTATCTTTAATTTCTAAAAATTTCTTCATACCAAATTACCTTTTTTTTGGCCGCATAGCAATGGAAAAATATGTTTAATTGAAATAATTTTTTATTTTTATTAATTTTATTAATATTTTACAACGAAAGATGAATTTTCAACAAAAAATTGAATGATTAATATTCTACCACAAAAGACGAATTTTCAACAAAATACATGAATTTTTAACGAAATAGTTGAATTTTCAATAAAAAAGTTAATTTCCAAGCAAACAGTTGCACTTAAAAGAAAAAATTATCAATTTTCAACCAAAAATTAAATAGTTAAATTTTCAAATTAAAAAATTGATTTTCGACGAAAAAATCAACAAAATAGTTGAATGTTCAACCAAAAAATATGAATGCTTAACGAAAAATGTAATAGTTGATATTTTAACCAGAAAATATTAGAATATCAAACCAAAAGCAGTTGAATTCAATCAAAAAAGATTTTTTAGTCAATGAAGAAAAAAAATGTCATTCAAAATGTTGAATTTGCAAGCCAAAAAAAAACGAATTTTCTACAAAATAGATGAGTTTTTTACCAGAAATTGTGAATATTTAACAAAAAAGTTAATTTTGAACCAAATTATTGAAGTTTAAAGCCAAAACACTAATTTACTAAAAAAAGGTTAAATATGACACCCAAATATAATAATTTTCTACCAAAATAATTGAATTTTTAACCCAAAAAAGACGAGATTTAAATAAAATAAAGGAATTTTCAATTTTCGACTGAAAAAGATAAATAATTTACCGAAAGATAAAGCACCGAAAATATGGAGTTTCAACTAATCAGATTACTTTTCTACGAAAAAAGACGAATTTTCAACCAAATACACCCATTTTTCACCCAAGTAGTTGAATTTTTATTTAAAAAATGGATTTGCAACAAAAAATTGTATAGTTAAGTTTTCAGTTAAAGAAATTAATTTTCAATAAAAAACAACAAATCTTCCAAAAATAGTTAGATTTTCAACAAAAGAAATGATTTTTTAAACAAACAGATGAATTTTACACCAAGAAGATTAATATTCTACCACAAAAGATGAATTTTCAACAAAATACATGAATTTTCAACAAAATAGTTAAATATTCATGCTGAATTATCAAGCAAAAAAATTAATTTTTAAGAAAGAAGTTCCGCTGACATTTCTATGCTAACTGATGAATTTTTAAATCAAAAAGAAGATTTTTTTACACAAAAAGGAACTTTCAACCAAAAAAGATTTTACAGTCAATAAAGAAAAAAATATACTTGAAAAATCTCGAATTTTCAAGCCGAAAAAACTAATTTTGTACAAAACTGTAAAATTTTCAAACCGACAATATGAATTTTCAGTAAAAAGGTTAATTTCAACCAAATAATTGAATTTTCTACCAGAGCAGTGCAATTTTTACCCAAAAACGATTAGTATTCAACAAGGCAGTTGAATTTGCAACCAAAGAGATTTACATTTTAACAAAATTGATGTATTTTCAACAAAACAATACAATTTTCAACCAAATAATAAAGTTTTTAAACATAAGATCTGCTCTGTGCTAAAAAAAACTATGAAATAAAAAAATTATAGAATCATACGTTTCTTAAACTAGTCAAGATACCGAAAATTTCTGCAATATGTATCGTGAATGTGTCGATACAGACTTCTTATTCAGATTTGGTGTCAGTCGGTTGGATAAATTAGGCTGCCATTGATTGCAATTGAAATGAAAAATTTTACCACTAAATTAAATTAAAGTATAAATTAAATTCAAAATATTCTTCTAATTTACTAAATTAGTACCTTAGTACGAGACAAATACATCTGTCAGAAAAATAAATTGTTTTTTAATTACTTGGCCAACTTTGATTTCATAAATTGATCATTGTAATTTTGGTGGGATATTACATTGTTATACCTACCAAAGAAAGTAAGGAAGGCAGGCAAGGTTAAGAACAGGCTGATAGCGAACTTCATTTTTTCCAAATGAAGAAAAAACTGCTCAATTGAAAATTTTGCGAGAAACTGACGATTTCAATGTTCCATTAGAATTCTTATTCGTTGTAGAGATACCGTGTCCAACCTTGAAAAGCCGCATCGTACAAAGCTTTATTTGCCTTTAACAATCATAAATTTTAAATTAAGATTGAAAAGAATTCCATTTTATCATGAATAATTTTTTCAAAATAAGCAGGGAAAAGATTTATAATAAAAACAAAAATTCCAAAGCAACCTCACTTTTCGGCTCATTAGAGACAAAAATAAGATAATGCAAAAAGAGGGACAAAAAGGAAAAACGTCAACCAAAAACCAAACTCTCACTTTTTCCTTTCTCCGTCTTTTTTATACTACGAGGGGACCAAATTTTATTTTTTGATTATGAATCTTTTCCCTGCTTATTTTGCAAAAATTATTCATGATAAAATGGAATTCTTTTCAATCTTAATTAAAAATTTTTAAATAGAGACACTAAACTCATGATTCTTCCCAATCTGCAGGGTTTGCTTATGAATAATTTAAGATTTCTTTAAATTGAGTGTACATAGTTTTACCTCAATTTTATTTTAAGAAATCTTTCTTTTTATTTAAATTTTTTTTAAATAATGTAGTGAATTTTAGCAATTTTTTATAAATGTATTTAAATATTTTGGATTGTTTTCTTTTCCTTATTGGAAAATTTAATAATCAAAATAGATTGGTTTTGAATCACCCACAAAAATCATAAATTCATCGCCGCTATACTTTCTAACACAATCAAGTTACGGTCAAAATTGTATGAAAAAATAATTATGTATTTTTTGAACGGCCCCTGATACAAAATTCAATATGTCAAAAAAAAACGAGAAATGGAGAAGTTGCATGCATTCTAAATAATATATTTTTTTAATACTGCATACAATTCTAAGTATTACAGTACATTTAAAATAACTGTATATACTTTATTAAAAAAAAATACAGCAAATCTTTTGTCATTAATATAATTAAAAGTTGATATCCCCATAGAGACCTCCCTAATATTTTATTTTAACATATTTTCATCATTAATTTTAAATAATTTTACAATAATCATAAATTCATCCTATATTGCATGAGAAAGCAAGGTGCTCATAAAATTAGCACCCTACCATAATAACTAAAAACAAAGTGGAAGCACCCGAGATTTTATTTCAATCAAACAAATTCTAACTATGAAGAGCATAATATACATTTAAATGAAATGAAGGTTTTTCGTAATGTACTCTCTAAATCAAAATTAACAAAAC
Organism: Andricus curvator; assembly: GCA_932195095.1. NCBI lineage: Eukaryota > Metazoa > Arthropoda > Insecta > Hymenoptera > Cynipidae > Andricus > Andricus curvator. The sequence goes on along the minus strand of CAKNYM010053139.1, from coordinate 360,606 downwards.
TACACTAATTATTAGTGAAAATCTATTAAATAAATTAGAGAAAATTGAGCCACTAAAGGTCATTGAATCAAGAAGATATCGATACGAATACGGACGACTCAATAATTTCTTGATACATAAGAAAATATTTCTTGTCTCAAGAAAATGTTCTAGATTGAAGAAACTTGATTTTTTTTTTCATTTTGGTACATATTCTTAAGACAAGACAAATTTTCTTAGATCACGAAAATATTGTATCGTCCGTATTCGTAACGATATTTTCTTGATTCAATGCTAATTTTTTTCGGTGTAGATATCAAATTAAAAGATTACAAAAATAGGAAACGTGGAAAATATAAACGTTTCATAAAAGAACGCGATTGTGTAACATTCTCAGCTTTATTGAAACAATAGGAAGACAATATATTGAGAAACTTATCAATATATGTCACAATTTTCAAATGATACTGGATCATATTACACATCACCTCCGCCAACATAACGTATTTACAAGTTATTGCTTCATAGAGGAGAATTTTGAATTACTTACGCACTTCATCTATTTCACTTTACTTTATTTTAACTTTAAAAATATATAATTGTAATAATTTCTTCAGTTAAAACAAAAAAAAAGCTTTGTATATTTAAATTAATTGTTCCTTTATAATTTCACTATTAAGCTACAGAAATTTATCTTTAATTTCAATAAATTTCTTCATACCAAATAAACTTCTTATTAGCTGCATATGTTTCATCTAAAAAAGATGAACAAATTTCGTTCAAACGAATTTTTTTTGATTAGACGCATATTTTTCGTTTTAATCGTGAAAAATGTTATTTACAATAAAAAAATTCAATTTTGAGGCCAAACGATGCAAGATATGAAAAAAATGACGAAACGAAAATTGTTCATCCAAAAAATGTCTACAAATTTCGTGATGTAGTAGTTTGATGAAGTTTTTGTTTCAATTGTGAAAAAAGCGTTTGAAAAAAATTAAAATTTTTGTATAAACAACACAAGATACGAAAAAAATAGCCAAAAGTTTTTCACCAGAAACAATCGACAAATTTTGTTACAAATTATTTTTTGAAAGGATGCGTAGTTTTTTTTTATCGTAAAAAATAACATTTAAAAAAATTGAAATTTTTGAAAAAAGACACAAGGTACGAAAATTGAATAAACAAAATTTGTTCACCAAAACAAGATCGGAAAATCTGTTATAAATCAGTTTTTGATAGGATGCGTAGTTTTTTATTTTAATCGTAAAAAATAACATTAAAATAAAACATAATTTTTTTCAAAAAACAACACTATATACGCAAAAAAGGTAATAGACAAAAATGATTTGCCTAAATTATATCTAAAAATTTGTAATTATTAAAAATTGTAATAATTATATATTTATTAAAATGGTACATTTTTCAAAGTACCCGCGAATAAAGATTAATGTAAATGAAGGAGCAAATATTATAGTAATATTTAAAAAATCGTATATATAATAATATAATAGAGTTGAACATAATATAGAAAAGTTTTCATTTCAAACAAATTTTAATCGAGCGCGAAGCATGAGATACGTTATGAGAATGTGTTCCTTAAAGCTGAAGGAGCTTTAACAAAAGAGAATTCACAATCACCAAAATACAATTGTCGATGCTTTGACCTTTAATTTTAAAAGGTCTATGTATAAATGTGGGGGATGTGCCCGCGCAGCAGGCAGATTTTTTTTAGATTGAAGAGATGAAATTGTTCTTCTAAGATTTGGTATTTCATACATTTTTTTACTGTTAAGCGAAATCAAATGGTTGTAATAAGCAATTAATAATAATTTGACCAAAGTCTGTACACTCTTTTCTTTTATTTTGTACTCATACAAAGATTTGAATGATCAAATTGATGACTTTTGTATCAATGATATATTTTTGTATTGACATAATTGAACAATTAATTGTAATATAATTACAAATATCTACTCTAATACGTTAAAAGGTACACTTTAAATTTGAATTAGTAAAATATAACTGATTGTTACTTAAATTCTACTAATTTCTGTAGCGAGAAAATGAAATTAATGCAAGAACTATTTTATTTATTTATATTCTTTATGACAGGTGCAACTTCAGAATTATATGAAGAGCGATAATATGAGAAAATTCCTATTTATTTATCGCAGGCTTCACAAACTTTTCCCTTTTACTCTCTTTTTCACTTTTTCACTTTTTCACGTTTCTCCACTTAAATTCGAACTGAATTATTAGAACCTAATAAAAAAATCTAACTATTTGAAATTCAAGAATTTTAAACTAGATTAAAATCAAATTCAAAATCCCATTTAACGTCCAATACTGAAGTTAATGTATGGAATTCCTGAAAATAAAACAAGAATCTAACAATCAAATTTGGAAAACCACCACAAAATGCTCCTATTGCAATTCCTAAAACCAAAAAAAAAAAAAAATTGTTTCCTTGGACAAAAATGAAAAAGAGGAAAGAAAAATGTGAAGGCAACCAACCAAATCCCCTTTGGTTGGTTGCTTTCTCATTTTTCTTTCCTCTTTTTTATTTTTGTCCAAAGAAACAAATTTTTGTTTTTAGGAATTGCAATAGGAGCATTTTTTGCTGGTTGTCCAAATTTGATTG
>CAKNYM010053139.1:298037-351321 GCA_932195095.1 Andricus curvator | reverse complement strand
ATGCTTTTTTTACATTATTTCTACCATGGAATTTTCCGCTTATGATATTTTTAATTTCTTATAGCACTAAAAATGACCAGGGTCGTACTTGATTAAGCCACCCAGTTTCAAATATTATATTATTTGGAAGAATTTTTTTTAGTAGAATAATACATTGTTTTCGACATATCATTTTTTGAAACAATAATTAAAAAATAATTTGTAATAAAATTTTAGTTCAAATTAATTTCCAATTTTAACGTAGTAATAATTGTTTCAACCTTTTCACATTGATATTTGTAGAAATTACTACCATTTCATGAAAAAAAAACAAAATATTTTCTCATTTTTTTTCAGATTTTCAACAATAAAATCTACCATCCTACTATGGTATTATATGTCGAAAACAAGAAACAACCTTTTCCTAGGAAATGATACATTTTAAAATAATTTTTAATGATTTTTCAATGATTTTCTGCCATTAAAGATTTATTTTCAAAAATTGGATATACTTAGATCGTTGAAAATCCATCCAGAGTGATATAAAAAAGTCCGGAAAAAAATAAAATTAGTTAAATACACAATTTTGATATGTTTAACATCCTTCTCATAAATATTTCTTTCCAAGATTTGTCATTTCATCCTTACTATAATTAATACTTTCAATCTAAATTTAAAACTAAACTCTTTACTGGAGCGAAGTAAAAATGCTAAAATTAATCGAATATTTTGAACTGAGGGATAACAATTTGTGGGTCGGCATCCAAAACAAGTGAAGAAAAAAATTTGAAATCGGTTAATATCTTCTGTTCGCTTTCTTAAATTTAGAATTAAAATGTTTATAACGTTCGGAAATCGTAAAAAAAGATATGAAATCCCAAAAATCCTAATTCACGACAAACATTTATTTCCGAAAAAGCAAAATAAAAAAAAAGGTTTCTTTGGTACAAGCTGAATAAATTTCAGTTTCGACATATTCAACTTTTTTTAAAATGTGTGCATATGACTCAATCCAAAAAAACATGTTTTTACACATTTTCAAAAAAATTGTAACTGAGCAACAAATTTATTTTTAACTTTCGCAATTTTAAATTCTCAACGAGTAAGATAATTTTTGAACAAAATAGTTGAATTGTTGAATTAACAACATCAGTTTTTAACCAAAAATCGAATAGTTATATTTTCGATTCAAAAAATTAATTTTCAATTGAAAAAACTGAATTTTCTCTCAAATTGTTGAATTTTGAAGCCTTAATGAAGAATTTTCTAAAATGCAGTTGATTTTTCAACACGAAAATATGAATTAATAATCAAAAAGTTAATTTTCAACCAAACATTACAATTTTTAGTTTAAAACCCCACTATTTAACAAACAAGAAAAAACTTTAAATAGAATGATGAATTTTTAACTAAGAAATGAATTTTTAACAAAGTAGTTCAAAATTCCACCAATTAGTTGAATTCTCCACCAAACTATTGAACTTTCCAGAGAAAATTCAAATTTTCTACAAAACAGTTGAATCTTTAATCCGGAAACACGAATTTTCAACAACAGTTGAGTTTTCAACCAAAAATGATTTTTTAGCCAATAAAGAAAAAAAAATGTATTCAAAATGTCGAATTTTAAAGCGAGAAGATTATTTTTCTACAAAAAAAGGACGAATTTTTAACAGATTACATAAATTTTTAACCAAATATTTCAATTTTTAAAATAAAAAAGATCAACTTTGAACCAAAAATAGAATTGCTACATCTTCATTTCATGAAACTAATTAGCAAATGAAAAAACCAATTTTCTACCAAATTATTGAATTTTCGTGCCAAAAAAAGTACTTTCTACAATACTCTCAAATTTTCAACTCAAAAATATAAGCTTTCAATACAAAAAATAATTTTCAATCAAAAATTGCAATTTTGAGTTTTAAAAAATGAATCTTTAACAAAGTAGTTTGATTTTCAACCAAAAAGACAGCTTTTCAACAAAATAAATATATTTTCAACCAAATAGTTACATTTTTAACCAATTTTCTGCCAAAAAATATAACTTTTGAACGAAATTTGAACTTGCAACCAAATAGTTGAATTTCCGTCTAAAAAAGATCAATTTTCAAACACAAATGGAATAGTTCAATTGTGAGTTAAAAAAAATTAATTTTCAACAAAAAAAAAAGTTTCAACAATAGTTAAATTTTCAAGCAAAGATTTAAAAACATTAAAAATTGCTCAAGTTAGAACATTTAAAATTACAGTTGATGAATTTGGAATATTCCATTTTTTAATTAGGTATTTAACTTTGTACATTTTAACTAAAATGAATTAATCTTCTAATGCTTATTTAAAAAATACTATATATTTTGTAACTGTTCCAATTTTATATTGGATAATAACTTCTGTCTCCAGTTTTCAAATTTTCAACTTGCTTTAAAATGTTTCATCTTCAATTTTAATGGTCTGCACTTGGAACGTGTACCTTATTTATTCATAAATAATTTATTTAAGTGCTATAATTTCTTTAATTATTATTCAATAATGGGTACAATTTCAAATATCGTATATTTAAAGAGAAAAGGGGAAAATGGGAAGGTTTTTGAGAATAGGGGGGGGAAAGCGGAAGGTTTTTGAGAAAAGGGGGGAAAAGGGGAAGAAAAGGGAAATTTCAAGAAAAAAGGGGATTGTTAAACTATTTTTTATTTATATATCAGTTATGTAAATGAATGTTGCGTTTGAAATAAAGTGAGATGATAATAAAATAAAATCGAAATTCTATAACTTTCATTCGAAAACATTTTTTCAAGCCTTAATTTTCAATAATACAAAATATGTACTCTTTAAAAATTGTAATTTAATTCATTTTATAATAATACATATAAATTACTAATAATATATTTACTGTGTGAGTTAATACTTCTAAGCAAAATATTTTTCCCAAGCTCGTTACAAAATATTAGAAATCATCAGTAAGAGATTAATTAAAAAAATGTTAAGTAAACATTTATTATCATTTCTTAGCTGGCCACGTTTTTCTCAGAGGAACCGCTTGACCGAGAGTTTGTCAGCAAAATCTAAGCGGTTCCGTAGCTCACTTGACTAATGCTTGCGCTAGATTTAGGTTTTAGGACAGGTTTTAGGTAGTTAGGTAGGGTTCGATTCCCCAGCGGGGGCGATTTTTCAAAGCGTTTGAGCGTGCGATCATATGTGTAAGACTCTGTGCGTGCAATTGAGTAAGAAGAATCGAAAATTAAGTGCAGTAATCCATTCATAAAATAATTTTTTCCTTTCTAAATCGATCGACATTTTACATCATTTTTGTTGTCGAAAGTTTCGAGCTAATCTATTTATAAATCGTGTATAGAATGCGTGCAGTGCATATATACATATACATATATGCGTTACAATGCGAAATCGGCAAAGTTACTCTTAACAGAAGTAAGGCATACTACACGAAATAGTAACTCTTATTCTCGCTGAGTGTTGACGGTTACCAAGTGGTGCAGTGCATCCTACTATTTGAAATTGTTCATCCTACTCTTTAAGAAGTCAGTTCAAATAACCTGAATGCGAAATAGTAATTTTAACAAAATTCACCGACGAAAAGCTGAGGTTCAATTTAAAATAGTTAGACCTGCTGGTTCACAGGGTTTTTTTAACGATCCACTTTTTTCCGTGTATGTAATTAACTACACAAAAATAGCCATTGAGTACAAATAAACTTTACACAGTAAAAATCTATGAATTCCATTTATAACTTTAAAATCTCTTCAAATTTTATTGAAATTCATATGAAAATCTTTATAATCTGTTAAATTCTGTAGAAATCCATTGAAAGTTGTGAAATCTCCCAAAATCTTAAAAATAATTAGACGTGAATGAAAATTTAATTTATTCCGTAAAGCATAAATCATTTGAAATCCCTTAAATATCAATTGAATTAAACTTGATCATTACAGTTATCTAGAAAATACGTTAAAATCCCCAGAAATCTTTGACATCCCCTCAAGTTCTTGGAGATTTAACAAAATACTTTAAATTTTATGAAATTCCCTAAAATGCCTTAAAATCACTTGAAATCTGTGGAATCACTAAGAATCCCTTGACATTCAATGAAATCTTATTTCTTTAGAATCCCTTGAAATCTTTGAAGATCGAAAATATCCATTAAAAGTTGTAAAATCCCACAAAATCTTAAAAATAATTGAACGTCCTATAAATCCTAATCTTCTCCCCCTGAATTGTTGAAATTTGTAGAAATGCTTTACAATAAAATTTAATTTATTCCTTAAAGTATAACTCATTTGAAATCCCTTGAGTATAACTTGAATTAAACTTATTCATAACAGTTCTCTAGAAAAAACGTTAAAATCCCGAGAAAATTCATACTTTCTTATAATGATTTTCTGTAATGATTTTTCAAAAATAGCGAAAAAAAATGATAACAAATTCATCATAGGAAAACCATAGACCCATACTGAATTTCCTACAATATTTTTTCGTAAGGGGAGATTACAAGGATTGCATCGGATTGCAAAGGATGTTTTAGGTTCTAAATTAACTTTTTAGACTAAAAATAAATTATTTGATTTTAAATTAAATTGATAAATATTTATTTATTATAATATTTTATTATTATTATTCAAATTTACTACTTGTTTATTTATATTGGTTTATTTTAGTTTATTAATTAATAAATTAATTGATTAGAAATTTAATTATTTTGTTGAAAATTCGTCTTCTTGGCTTGAAAATTCAACAATTTGATTGACATTTCTTTTCTTTTTCGACCAAAATATATTGTTCGATTAAAAATTTAACTATTTTGTTGAAAATTTTAAAATTCACATTATTTTGTACAAATTTCATCTTCTTTGGTTAGAAATGCAACTATCTAGTTAAAAATTAATCTGTTTCGGTTGAAAAAAGAAAATTCTAATTTTTGACTCGAAAATTCAACAATCTGGTGGAAAATTCAACTATTCGTTCGAAAGAAGAATTACTTAATTGGAACTTCATTTCTTCGGTTCAAAGTTCAACTATTTTGTTAAAAATTCGTCTTTATTGTTTAAATTCAACTGTTTTTGATTTTTAAGCAATTAATTTAATTCAAAATTAATTTTTCTAACTAAAAATTGAACTATTCGGTTGAAAATGCAACTTTTTGGTTGAAAATTCATATTTTCTGTTAAAAATTCAACTTTTTAATTGAAATTTATTTTCCTAATGAAAACTTAACTATTCCATTTTGGGTTGAAATATGATCTTTTCAAGATTCAAAATGCAACGATTTGGTTGGAAATTTATGTACTTTATCGAATATCCGTCTTTTTGGCTTGAAAATTCAACATTTTTAATGAAATTTTTTTTTTTCATTCCCTGAAAAACTTTTTTTTGTTAAAATTTCAACTTTATTGAAAATTCCTTATTCTGATTTGGAAATTCATGTTTTTGGTAAAAGTTTCATCCTTTTTTTGTTAGAAATTGCAACTTTTTGGTTGAAAGAGAATCTGTTTTGGTTGAGGATTCAACTATTTTGTTAAAAATTCATCCTTTTTGGTTCACTTCAACTGTTTATGATTAAAACTGAAAATATTTTTTTGGTTGAAATATCAACTATTACATTTTTTTTATTGTGAATTCATTTTTTGTTTTTGAAAATTCGACTACTTGTTTAAAAGTTGAACTACTTTGTCAATTCATAAGGAATATTAAGATTTTACCCAAAAAAACCTCCACCCTAATCGTCTTACATTATTTTTGGATGACTTCCAAATAAATTCACGAAAAAAAATTTAGTCGGCAAAAATCACTTTAGATAGGAGTGGGGGTATAAACTTACGAACCCTAACAAAGAGGGGTACGTGGTTAAAAATTTCAGAAAGCAGCTTTACGGAATTTAGGGACGGTCATTTGAATGAAAAATTCTTCTTCAAAGTTAAAATCAATCCAATTTTGATCCATATTTTCACCCTGGATGGGGTCATTTTGGATAACAATTTGTTTTTGTTAATAAAAGTATGAAAACATTTTTTCTTGGGTCCAGATCACATGGAAATATTTTTTGTTTGCATTGTGTGTTCTAATAATAAAAATATTTATTTGTGCGTACAATTTTGTTTCAGTACTTACTGTACGCCTCTTCAAATATTTTTTGTATTTATTTTTGATTGTAAAAGATCTAAGTCGAAGTTTTTGAGACTTTTTGTTTCTTCGTGTGAGAAAGTCTTCGTGATTTTACAGTCGCCACTTTCTAATTTATTTTTATTTTTTGGTAAAATGTTAAAGCTTCACACTTAAAGTCCAATATAGGGCACACTAGGGTGGTTCAAAAAACGCTTTTCGAGCTACAGGGCAAGTCCCCCCCAAAAAGTTTCCATTTCCGGAGAAAAAAATCCATAATTTTTTTTTTCAAAATTCGAATATTAACACGTGCCACCGGGCACTTCAAAATCCCATTTAATTAACATGGGGAAATTTTGGATTTTCGAAAAATTGAACTCATACTTCAGGGTTCGATCGAAACGTGCCAAACTTTTTAGGGTTTGAAGAGGAGTGCCTATGAAATAAAAGCATACTCATAACTTTTTTTTTTCCCACCCCTACCCCCCCCCCCCCCCACAGCGCCCCAAATATGACCCAAAAATCAAAAAACTACATTTTTACGTATTATTGTTACTTTTTAGCAATTTCCGTCATCTTCTTCTTACGAATAATTACTAGTGGACAATTTGAATATTTTTTATGACTTTTTAAACAATTTTTAATGGTTTAAACAAATTTAACTTATTTAAACAATTATTTATTCCCAAAAAGTGTAAAAAATAATCGTATTTTCTGATTGAAATGTAATAGTTTGTCATTGTTTGGAGAAGCAATTTTTTTTAAACATTATGTAATTATTTAAACAATTACTTATTGTTTGTTCTCAACATTTCTAAAAATTAACCCAAAGATGTCCACTTTTTTCTCAAATTGGTATCCTATATGCTACTTTTTGTTGAATAATTATATAATTTTGATACATATATTTTAATGTTTAATCAATTTCTATTTGTTTAAACAATTTTGATTTGCTTAAGCAGTTTTTTTTCGATAACTTAAAAAAATAAAATAAAATACATATAATTATTCTTCTGACTGCATAGTGTACAGAAAGAATATATTCACCATTTTTTAATTGTTTAAACAAATAAAATTTGTTTAAACAGTTATTTTTCCAAAAATATTTTTTAAATCGTATTTTCTGAATTAAACATAATATTGAATGATTTCGAGGATTAGTAAATTCTGTTAAAAACGTCACAATCACCCCCATTTTTAAAAGGTCTTCAAGCGGCAAATTTGAAACAAGTTCAACGCTGCATGTGTGAATTACAGAAATTACTTGAAAACAGTCTTATAAATAATCGTATAAAGCTAAAACGAAAATCAGCGACACGTTTTAATATTTATAATGAGTACGAAAATGTAAAAAACCAATCTGTTGAAACTTGAACCATAATTTGCATTAGTGAATGTGCTTGTTTATAATATAATTATGATCAAGATTGTAAAAATATGAAGAAAGCAATAATAAATACACTTTTATAATTTAAATTTTATCATGACTTTCATGATTTATTTAGTAATGCGCCAAAGAAGATGTAAACCATCAATACTCAATTTGAAGGAAATTTGAAAAAAAAACGATAATTAATTGTATAAACAATAACATAAATTTTTTAGCAGAATTTATTACTCCTCGCAATCATTCAATATTATGTTTAATTCAGAAAATACGATTTAAACAATATTTTTGGAAAAATAATTGTTTAAACAAATTATATTTGTTTAAACAATTAGACAATGGTTAATATATTCTTTCTGTACACTATACAGTCAGAAAAATAATTATATGTATTTTATTTTTTTTTTAAGTATTCGAAAAAAACTGCTTAAGCAAATCAAAATTGTTTAAACAAATAGAAATTTATTAGAAATTGAAAGAAATGTATTAACATTATATAATTATTCAACAAAAAGGAGCATAGGATACCAATTTGAGAAAAAAGTGGACATCTCTGGGTCAATTTTTAGAAATTTTTAGAATAAACAATAAGTAACTGTTTAAATAATTACATAATGTTTAAAAAAAATACTACTCCAAACAATGACAAACTATTACATTTCAATCAGAAAATACGATTATTTTTTACATTTTTTGGGAATAAATAATTGTTTAAATAAGTTACATTTGTTTAAACAATTGAAAATTGTTTAAAAAGTCATGGAAAATATTAAAATTGTCCATTAGTGATTATTTGTATGAAAAAGACGACGGAAATTGCTAAAAACTAACAATAATACGTAAAAATGTAGTTTTTTTATTTTTGGGTCATATTTGGGGCGACGTGTGAGGGGTAAGGGTGGGTTAAAAATGAAAGTTATCAGTATGATTTTATTTTATAGGTACTCCTCTTTAATTCCTGAAAAGTTTAGCACGTTTCGATCAAACCCTGAAGTATGAGTTCAATTTTTCGAAAATCCAATATTTCCCCATGTTAATTAAATGGGATTTTGAAGTGCCCGGTGGCACGTGTTAACATTCGAATTTCGAAAAAAAAATTAGGGAATTTTTTTCTCCGGAAATGGAAACTTTTGGTTTAGAAACAAAATATTTTTCTTGAAACAACAAACTACATCTTTAATTTAAATAAAACAATTTTGTATACCAAATACACTTTTTTTTAACCACATAGCAATTCACACATTTCTTTGATTGACCTTTTTTTTAATCCGAGAAACATTGTTTTGGGTGATATTATATTGTCACACTTACCAAAAAAAGTAAAGAAGACAGCTAAGCTCAATAAGAGGGTAGTAGTGAACTTCATTTTCTCAAAATTAAGAGAAAACTGCTCAATAAAAAATGTAGTGAGAAACTAAATATTCCGTTGTTTCATAAAAATATTCATACTAGTCGCTATCTCATTTGTCCTTCTAAATTACTTTACGTCACATATTTGTTAAATAGATTCGAGATGTGGAAATTTTTTCTGAGATATTTGTATTTCATAAACTGAGAAAAACAATCTTGAATCGAAGGATATTTACTTGATTCAAAGAAATGATCGTACAGAATACGTACTATACAAAATTTCATCAATACAAAGAAATGTTTTTTTCTAACCAAAAGTATGACATTATTATTGTTGCAAATTAATATTTACTAGCAATATTATACGCGTGCTACAGCGCGCTGGAAATATTGCATTGTCAATTAATTATCTTAAAAATAAATTGAGTGACAATGAATTTGAAATGTTCACTTTGGAACATTATTAAATTAAAAATAGTTCGATTTTGAATACCTAGTTCTTGAATGGTTTTATTTTACCGCCATATTTTTCCTATAATAATTTGGAAAAGGACTTGGTGAATTGGAAAGCTAATTTAAAAATATTTAGTTATTAATGCTTTTTAGAAATTTTTCAATTATTTTTCCATTTTTAAGATTTGAAATATTTCAATTCTAAACGTTCTAAATTTGGAAATGGTCGACTTTCACTTTGTAAAATAGAATAATTTTCAATTTTGAATGCGTAGTATAGTTGAAAATGCAACAGTTTTATTTTTCAGAAAATACTTCGGTTGAAAATTCAACTTTTGAATTTTCAACATTTGAATTTTGTAGAAAATTCGTCTGTTGATGAATCAATTGTTAAATTTTGTAGCAAGTTCGTCTTTGGACAATTCAACTGTTGAATTTTCAACAAAGAAGATTAATTTAAAAAAAAAGACGAATTTTCAACGAAATAGATTTCTACAAAAAAGTTAATTTGTGAACTAAAAAAGAATACATTTTTTAATCAAAAGTGAAAATTTAAATTTTCAGTCAAAAAAAGGAATTTTCAACAAAAAAAATGAATTTTCGCTAGAATACATGAATTTAAAACGAAATACTTAGCAGAATTTTATACTTAAAAAGATACATCTTCAATCAATTTTCAACCGAAGAGATAAATATCTAACTAAAATGATGAAGCTTTTACCAAAAAATGAATTTTTAACAAAGTAGTTCAAATCTCTACCAAGTAGTTGAATTTTTAACCAAAAAAGATTAACTTTTTAACAAAAAGCTGGAAGAGTTCAATTTTCAGTTAAAAAAATTAATTGTCAACAAAAAAAAAAATAATTTTTCAACCAGTTATTAATACTTTTTCAATTTTTAAATCTAAAGTTTTGAAAGATTTGAATTTAGAAATTTAAAGAATATAAATTTATATTTTACTATTTTTCAGCAATTTAAATTCAAAATTTTTCCAATTTAAACGCTCTAAATTTGGAAATGCTCCACTATAAGTTGTAAAATTAATTAATTTTCAGCTTCCAATTCTTTGAAAGTACATAATTTTAAGAAATCCTTTAAAATTGCTCAATTTTAAATGCTTATTCAATAACAAAAGCGCGCCTTCAATTTCATATTCTACAACATAAGCAAATTTATATATTTTGGCTTTTAGTTCAAAATCCAAGCATTTGTTTTAGTGACTTTTTTATTCTAAAATACAATTATTTTCAATCGATACTGTTTTGAAAGATTTAAAAATGAAACCCAACCATTTTTAATGTTTTGATATAAATTTATTCTGTTTTGGATGCTTTCAATTCAAAATTGTTGAAATTTGAACGATTCCAGTTTGAAAACATTTAATGTTGAAAGTTGCAAGCTGAAAGCTGATTAAGTAAGATATTTGAAATAATATCCCTGATTTTTCTGAATTACTTGAAATCCTCGAATCTGGTGAATTCCCTGAATTCCTAATTTAATTCGGAATTCTCAGAATTCCTTGAACATCTCGAATTCCTTACATTCTCTGAATTCGTGAAAATCTCTGAATTTCCAGAATTCCTGAAATTCATTGAATTCTCAAAATCCCCTGAATTCCTAAAATATTCTGAATTCTCTAAATTCCTTGAATGTCCTAAATGCTTTCAAATTTTCTGAATTCCCTGTAATCCTTGGAAATCCTGAATTACTTGAATATTCAAAATTCCCTGAATTCTCTGAAATCCTGTAATATTCTGAATTCCCAGAATTCCTTGAATATTCTAAATTCCTGAAATTCTTTGAATCCTCAAAATCCCCTGAATTCCTTCAAATCTTCTGAATTTCCTGAATAGAATTTATTGAATTTCTTGAATTCTTCCGAATTTATCTGAATTCTTCTGAATTCCTCTGAATTCTTTGAATTATTCTGAAGTCCTTGGAAGTCAGGGAGTTCTAGGACTTTAGGAAATTTCACGAATTTAAGGAATTCAGATAATACAGGCCATTTAGATGAATTCAGATATATTTGGGAATTCGGAGGAATTCAGTTGATTTCAAGGAAGTTAAAAGAATTTGACAAGATTTGAAAGAATTTAAAAGCATTTCAAACAATTCAAAACAATGAAAAATCATTAAAAACTGAATATTTTTTAGGTAGTTTTTTTAGTTTTCCATGACCCTTTCCACATTAAACAGTGAAAAAATAAGAACATTTTGCGACTTTGTGCATTAATATCTAGCATATCTACAGTTGCGCATATAAATAATTGAAATTAGCGAAATTTTTGTGGTTTAATGAATAAAGTGTGTACGATTTACCCAAGAAAGGTACTTTTTTATTGAAAAACTCTCATATGTTCAAAGATAGTCTCTAAATTTAAATTAGTGAAATATAACTGATTGTCAGTTAAATTCTAATAATTTCTGTAGCTAGAAAATGAAATTAATGCAACAAATATTTTTTTTATTTATTAATATCTTTATGACAGGTGCAATTTCAAAATGATATGAATAGCGATAATATGAGAAAATTCCTATTTATTTATTGCAGGCTTCACTGTCTTTCCCCTTTTACTCTGTTTTTCATTTTTTGACGTTTTTTCACTTCAATTCGAATTAAATAACTAGAACCCAATATAAAAATCCAACTATTTTTTATTAAAAGTTCATTCTTTGGTCGAAAAGTCTACTATTATATTTTTGGTCGAGAAATCATCTTTTTGGTTAAAAATTTAATTATTTGGTTGAAAATTTAATTATTTTATTGAAAATTCAACAATTTTGTTGAGAAGTCATCCTTTTTGGGTTGAAAATTAACTTTTTTATTGAAAATTCAACTGTTTTGTAGAAAAGTCGTCTTTTTTTTTGTTTAAAAATCCATCTCTTTCGATAGAAAATTCATCTCTTTCTGTAGGAAATTGATATTTTTCGGTTAGAAATGCAATTGTTTGGTTGAAAATTGCTCTGTTTTAATTGAGAATTCAAACATTTTGTTAAAAATTCGTCTTCTTTGGTTAAATTCAACTGTTTTTTCTTTAAAATTAAAATATTTTTCGGTTTGAATATCAACTATTTTACGTAGAAAATTCGTCTTCTTTTTGATTAAAAATTCATCTCTTTCGGTAGAAAAATAATTTTTTTTTGTACGAAATTCATATTTTTTGGTGAAAAATGCAACTGTTTGGTTGAAGATTATTATTTTTCTGTTGAGAATTCAATCATTATGTTAAAAATTCGT
Source organism: Andricus curvator (assembly GCA_932195095.1). Classification (NCBI taxonomy): domain Eukaryota; kingdom Metazoa; phylum Arthropoda; class Insecta; order Hymenoptera; family Cynipidae; genus Andricus; species Andricus curvator. Next base: position 338,803 of record CAKNYM010053139.1, on the reverse strand, counting down.
CTTTTTGGTTAAATTAAACTGTTTTTTATTTAATTTTCTAAACTAAAAATATAACTTTATTCCATTTTTGGTTAAATATTGATCTTTTTCAGTTGAGAATTAATGTATTCTGTAGCACATTCGTATGCTTGGCTTGACGACTTGATGTCATGAGAGTAAAAAGTTTTAGTTTGTTTCAAAGATTATTTTAAAAATGTCTTTAAATAAATTCTGTTTATTAAGGGTTTTTATTTATAGAAGTATACCATTAAGCCATTTCCCTTTCAGGGTAGGCGTGACACTACCCGATTCGGTTAGTGTTTCTAGGTGGATAGTTTTCTTGTAGTTATAAATAACTACAAATTTGGGCTCACCACACCCACGATGTGCCAACAGCACTTAGTATTCTTGAATGGTCACCCATCCAAGTACTAACGGCGTCCAACGCTGCTTAACTTCAGTGATCTGACGAGAACTGGGGTTTTCAGCGTGGTATGGCCGTGGGCCATATGAAATTTTTTTTTGTATGAAAAAAAGAAAATTTTAAGAATTTTAAGAAACTTTCCATAGAAACTTTTATAAAAATCAAGAAAGAGAGTTTTTTAACAACAAACAATGTATTAAATGAAGGTATATGTTTTGCAATAGTTTCAGTGAAAATTATGATACTGGTTGACCTAAATGATTTATTATTAACAAATGAAAAGTCTAGACGATTTCCTCTTTTTCTCCCGATTTTCTATCCCAATCTGGCCCTAAAAATTAGGATTGCATCACTTAATTCAAATTTGTTTTTAAAAAATGCATAGAAAGATTAATCATCTAAAACTGATTATGACTGGTTTAATTTGCCTTATTTTACTTCAGCAATCTCAACAAATGAATGACTATGAATTATAAATTTGGTGAATAACAATGTTGTATCAATCAGAATTTTAAAAAACAAGGAAATCCTGAAAAGTAAAGTCAAGGTAAGGCTTTACATTTTTTCCAGTAAAAATAATACTATTAAATTGATTTATGGAATTTTGAGTGGAAAATAAACAATTTGTCATTGAGTAAAATAGCCAAATGGAATATCTGTGTATAAAATTATTAATAACAATCATAATTGTTAATTATTAAGAGTTTTCAGACACAAACTATAATTTTTTTTAATAAATTTTATTTTCTTTATACCAATTGTTTATACAAATTAACTCAAACACTGAATTAATTATTTACGTTGTCTGAGTATATCTGCATTAAATATGATACATAGCGAGTGTTTTTAGGAGAAAATAAATCAGATTTGCAAAATTGCCCTTTTTGTAACATTTGCTTTTAACTAAAAAATCATTATTAAATAATAATTTGAAAATCAGCTTTGACAATTTTCTTAGAAATTTAATGGTGACCATTTATGAAAAAAAAACTTCCAATTCCGTTCAAAATTGCGATCTGTAGACTATTTTGAACAGTAAATACCAGGTAAATACAAAATTGAAACATAAAGGTTCACAGTATGGAATAACAACATTTCTTCTTTAATGGCAGGTGTGATAACAAAAATAAGGTGAAGGAAAAAAATATAGATATAGACAAAGTTCGTGTAGTAAAGAATTTTTTTATTTGGTACATTGAATTCTGATACTACAAACCTATACAGAAATCAATTTAATTTTAATTATCAGTTTTGATAAAACAGTATTAATTTGATATGAAAATCTGTATCAAAATAAAGAAACAAAAGACTGTGGGTCCAAGTCGTCAAAACATGGCCAACAATATAACCATTTCATCATGTAGTACAATATTTTTAATTAACGTTAACTTTTAACTCGTTTTTTAGCTAAAGAATAATTTTCCTCTTGTATAAAACTTTGATTAAAAATTAGCCTACTTACTGTTTCTTTAACATATTTTTTTTTTCATTGAACCAAAAATATCTTCAAAAAGAAGAAAATCATTTTAAATTTAAAAAAAAATTGCATTGAAACAAAAAACCATTTCTTTGAACTAAAGATGTTTCTTTGACTCAAAAGAAATTTCTTTGCATCAAAGAAACTTCCTTTTGACTGAGAGCCAATGAATATTTTTCTTTGGATTCAACAAAATTTTCGTTCAATGAAAGCTTCAGCACTACTTTTACTAGAATATAAACATTTCATAATTATTAATTTACCACCATTTTAGATGCACCATTTTAAATTAAAATATTTTGACAAAATATTTCTTATAAGGAGCGATCCATAAAATTTCCTATAACAGGCTTTCATGATGATTCCACGATTTTTTTGATCAAATGATCCGATGTTTCGGGCCAGATATTTGAATTTGGTATTTTTATTACAAAATCCGTAAGAAGCGACCCAAAAAACCTTTAATAACATATTTTTATGCAAATTCCATAATTTTCTTTGCTTAACTGTTCCGCCATTTTATTTTTGTCATTTCGTCTCCACCATTTTTAATTTTTCATTTTTATATGGTATCCAAAAGCAGCTAAGAAAAATATCTGAAAACCGATTCTTATTCAAATGCCATAGTTTTCTAATGTAAATGTCCGCCATGTCGCATCCGCCGTTTTAAATTTTGAATTTTTAGGGTGGCCAGTTAAACTTAAAAAAATTCCAGGCTATTTCCCAATTTTCTTAGGCCAAAATTAATTTCTTTCCGGCTCCCCTTGAGCTTTTTTTTAGTAACAATGATTCAATTCTCATTTTATTTCACTAAATTTTCGAAAAAATCTTAATATTTGTAAGTACTAATTTGTTTATTATGAATACTTGTACATTTTTAGACAAATTAAATTTTTTTAAACATCCACGAGTATTCATAATAAACAAATTAGTACTTAAAAATATTCAAATTTGTCGAAAATTTAGTGATATAAAATGTTCCTCCTGCTTTTTTTAAGTAAAATATATGCTTGAATAAATACGTATTATTTAAATAATTGTAAAATTATTTGAACAAATTATTTTATTGTTATTATTGATTAAATAACTTATAAAGTCTAGAAAATACGTTCATTTCACGAGTTAACTAAAAAAAACCAATATTTAAACAAATTAAAATTGTTTAAACAATTGAATATTAGTTAACAAATGACTGGGTATTCTTAAATTACCGATTATTGATTATTTTTTTTTAACTTTTAAAAAGCGTCAATAAACCGCAATATTACGTAAAATTGAAATTTGTCTCTTATGGGGTTTTCTTTGGGGACCCATAAGAGTGGCTTAAAATTATTCAACCTCAAAATTCATGATTGATTATTATTCTCTGATGGATTCTGAACAATATACTGAAACACGGCATTATTTATAACATATTATCGCGTTTAAATATTAGATTTACAAAAAGCTGACTTTTTCCCATGTTAAATCAATGGGAAACTTCATGGTCTTTGCGGCACCCCTAAATATTAACCGATTTTGCTCAAATTTGGAGGAGATTTTTTTTTGGGGCATTCGAACAAAACTGGGAGGTAAGAGCAGAGAAATTCGAAAAGTGAAAAATAAGGGCCACCCTAATATATATACTTGTCATTATCACATTAATTTTTCTAAATTAGGTCACATATTTTTTAGATGGACTGGAGATATAGAGATGTGGAAATTGTTCTACTCAGACATTTGTATTTGATCATCTTTTTTTTCATATTCAAAGTCCAACCTTGAAAACACGTGTCGTACAAAATTTGGTTTACCTTTATAAATAATAAATTAATCGTCATACAATTCTTAAAACAATTAGATTAAGTATTCAGGATTTCGCAAAAAGGAATTCAAATAAAATATTTCAAGAACTTTATAAACGTCAAATTTTTCGAAATGTACATGCATCACACGCAGCGGTATTTCGAAAGCGTTCTTTACATTTCTTTAAAATTCAGAATCTGGTTTTTAAATATTTTGATTTTTATTTTGTTTATTTTCCTTATCAAAGATCATTTTTTATGGTTAAATTAAAAAGTTCGCAAATGATCGATACTCTCTCAACGAGATTAACTAATTCAGCATGATGAAGAATCAAAACGGTCAATTTAATTTTTTTTATCTCTTAAGCAACTTTTTACTATGCCTAGTATTTTCACCATTTAAAATTTAAAATAAAAAGTATTTTCCACAAAAAATATCACTCTTAACATTCATTAACTGCGTCTTTAATTCCAGAAAATAGTAACTTTTCAAGATTTATAAAGGGGGAAAATGGTTTAAGCGGGTAAAAATTGTTCAAATAACTGCAAATTTTCTATCAGAAAAATATCACTTTTAGCATTCATCAACTGCGTTATTAGTTCCAGAAAGTAGTAACTTTTCAAGATTCAATTTCTCTTTAATTTTCAGCTGTTGAATTCTTAAATATTATATTTTTTAAGGCCTCTTCTTTTAAAGTATTACAATTTTAACTTCAATAACATTTGCATTTAAAATTGTAGAATTTTAGAATAGTTAAAATTAAAGAAGTTTTGATTTGAAAATACATCAAACTTAAAATTATGTGAATGTGCACACACAATATTAAATTCATTCAATTTGAATTTTTAGGTCATTTCATTACAGCCTTTAATTTTTGTATTAATACATTAGGCGTGGAGGCAGGATAAGACTGAGAACATTCATAAGAGAATAATTTGAATTTATATTTATAATTATTCAATGTGAGATTAGTTATTACAATTGTTTTAAATTTAAATTTGTTTTAAAATGGTTCAAAACATGTGACGTAATTTAGAAGGAATAATGCGATAGCGACTAGTATATACAATATATGCTCTAATTAAACAACAGAATATTCAGTTGCCCAAAAAATTCTCGATTAAGTAGTTGTTTCTATATTTAGAAAAAATAAATTTCGCTATCATCCTGTTCTTAAGCTTGGCTGCTTTCTTTACATTGTTAATTGCATTATTATATTTACATACCTCCTTTTCGGAATTGTTCAATCTAAAAACCGTGTTCCTCCCAATGTATAACTGAATATCATGCCTCTCGGGAAGAAAAACTTTCACAATAAATATTGGTTTCTAAAGAAAGAAAAAGAAACTTATGTGTGTAAGTTCAACAAAAAAAAATTAATTAATTAATTGTTATAATAATATGAATGGTTATGTTCACAATTCGAATTTTCCATACATTTTATGAATCCCTATTGAATGAAGAGGTATTGAAGAGTGTGGTAAAAAGAAAAAAGGGGCTTTGAATGTTACCTTCCTTTTCTTTCTCTTTCTTTATTAGCATTTTTCAAATTATGAATGGAAGTATTTTTCATTTTTTTTTTCGTTTGAATACAATCCTTGTAATCCCCCTCACGACAAAATATTAGGGAAATTCAGTATAGGTTTATGATTTTCCTATAATGAATTGCTTATCATTTTTTCTTTGTGATTCTTGAAAAATCATTACAGAAAATTATTATAAGGAAATTAGTATAGAAATTAAGAATGTTAAAATATTGAATGAGTTCATGCAAACATTTTGAAGATTTACGAAACATTTAGAGGGTGTCTCGTGAATTTCAAATATTTCCAAATATTTCCGGTGATTTTAAGGGACTCCAAAGGATTTCAAGAGATTCAACAAATTTCAAGGGATTGCAAAGAATTTGATAGGATTTCCGAAGATTTCAAGATATTTATATTGAATTTTAGGAAATAAATTAAATTAAATTTGAAGGAGTTCCTAGCGATTTCAAAGATTTAAAGGGATTTCAAAAAATGTCGAGGAATTTCACAAGATTAAAGGATTTCGAAGATTTAGAGGAATTTAAAAATTTTTCTTCCAGCAAATTTTAATGAATAATTTTAATTTAGTTTGAATTCCCAAGAATTTTCATGGATTTTAAACGATTTCCACGAATTTCAAAACAATTTCAGGGGATTTTAACGATTTCTAAACATATCAGAAGGTTTTAGGTGCTCCAAAGGATTTTAAAAGATTTTAAGGGACTTCCGCGGATTTTAAGGCTTTTTAAAGGGTTTTATGGAATTTATAAATATTTTAACTCATCTTAAATAGTTTCATTGGTTTTCAAAAGATTAAAAATATCTCCACGGATTTCAAGGAATCTCGAAAGATTTCAAGGGATTTTTACTTTTTTCAAAGCTGTCAAGGAATTAAAAATATTTGTGTAGGATTTCCAAATATTTCAAGGGAGATTTTAGTGAATTTTGTCAAATAAATCGAATGAAATGAAATTTCTAATGGATTTCTAGCGATTCCAAGAGATTTTAAGGGATTTCAAGGAATTTCGCAAGATTGTAGGATTTTGTTAAATTTCCAAAGACTTCAAAGGATTTAAAAGATTTCTAGGGTTTTAAGCGGTTTTTTAAAAGAAAACGTTAATGAAGAAGTTTAATTCAAATTATATTCAAGAGCTTTCAAATGATTTATACTTTATTAAATGGATTTTTACGATCTCCAATGATTTCAAGCGATTTTAAGGGAATCTGATGGATTTTAAGAGATATACAAAGTTTCAAGAGATTTCACCAAATTTGGTAGAATTTTCAAATATTTCAAGGGATATCTAGTCAATTTATGAAAATAAATAAAATGAAATGAAATTGCAAGGGATTTCTTGCGATTTCAAAGATTTCAAGGGATTTTAAGGTATTTCAAGGCACTTTTAAAAGAGATTTAAAGATTTTATTGAATCTCCAAGAATTTCAAGGGTTTTCAAAGATTTCTAGGAACTTAAACGATTTTTTAATATAGAACTGTAATGAATAAGTTTGATTCAAATTATATTCAAGGGCTTTCAAACGATTTATAGTTTTTCAAATGGATTTTTACCATCTCCAAAGATTCCAAGGGATTACAAGGGATTCTAATGGATTTTAAGAGATATACAAAATTTCAAAATACAAAAGGGATTTCTAGTGAACTTTGAAAAATGAATTGAATTAAATTTTAAGGGATTATTAGCGATTCCATAGATTTTAAGGGATTTTAAGGGATTCTAAAAGATTTTAAGAGATATACAAAATTTCAAGAGATTTAGAAAAATTTTGTAGAATTTTCAAATATTTCAAGGGATTTCTAGTGGAATTTGGATCATAAATTAAATTAAATTAAATTTCAAGGGATCACTAGCGATTTTAACGGATATTAAGGTATTTTAAAAATTTTTACAAGATTTAAAGATTTTATTAAATCTCCAATGATTTCAAGGGATTTCAAAGATTTCTAGGGATTTAAACCTTTTTTTAAAGAACTTTAATGAATAAGTGTAATTCAAATTATATTCAGGGCCTTTCAAACGATTCATACTTTTTTAAACGGATTTTTACGATTCTCAAATATTTTAAGGTATTTTAAGGTATTCTAAAGGTTTTTAAAAGATATAAAAAATTTCAAGGGATTTTAAAAAACTTTATAGAGTTTCTAAAGATTTCAAAGAATTTCTGGAAGACTGCGGAAAATACATGAAATGTATTTTCCACTGTCACAACAAATTTTCATCCAGCTAAAAAGTATGAATAGTGAAGAGGCGAAATATTTTTTTCAGGTTAAAAATTAATTTTTCGCTCTCACACTTTAATTAATTATAATATTTCTATGAAACTTCATCAGAAATTGTAGCATCCTTGCTGAAATGTTATACTAAAAAAAAAAATTCTTTGTAAGTTTTCCAGTTAATTAAGATTATCTACTCTACGGGGTAAAATATTATGAATGTTACAAAACCATTTGATACTTTTATAATTAATCAATGATGTACAAGATTTTTTTTTAAATATAGAATTAATATGTGACGATTAATTTATGTTTTTTAAGGGCAAACACAATTTTGAACTATGTGTTTTCAAGGTTGGAAACTATGCAATCTATGTCAATATCATTAAGTTAACAAAACTATATTTGTGGTTGATTGGGAGTCAATCTATTCACAATATTACATTTTCTAAATAGGGAAAGAAACAATCTGAAAAATGATACATTTCTAAAATTGCGAATATTTACAGCATCCTTTGTACACAATTAAATAAAAAAGATTTCTTTCGAGAAATTGAGGTAAAAAATTATTTGGCCTGAATTGAAAGAACTCTTAAAATATTCATGAGCAAACTTTGCAGATTGGAATGAATCTTGAGCTGAGTGTCTCTATTTAAAAAAAATTTACGATGGAAATGAAATCTACGAGGGGTTAATTACTGGAATTTTTGGTGTACACTAAAATTCAAAATTGCAAGATTGCATGGGATTGTAAAATATTGCAAAATTTTCCATGAGATTGCAAAAGATTTCATGGTTTATACGAAATTCATGATATAAAAGCATCACAAAGAAAACAATTATAGGATTATCATCATTGAAATAAATTACACAAAAATATTGAAGGAATTAATGTAAAAAGCAGAGAAACAGCAAAAATCTGTGAATTTTCTTGATATCGTTAGAATCGCATAAAATTTAATTTAAATCTATCAAAACCTTTTGCCATCTCTTTAAATCCCTTGATATCCTTGGAACTATTTATAAATCCATTAAAATCTGTTGAAATCTATTGAAATTTGTAAAATCCCCAAAATTTTTTTAAATAGTTGGAGGTCCTATAAATCTTAATCTTCTCCCCTTGAATCTTGTGAAATTCTTTGAAATTACTTGAAATCTTTGAAAATCCAACCAAATTCGTTGACATCTTATTAAATTTTTGATATCTCTTGAAATTATATGCAATCTTTTAAAATAACTTAAAATTTTTAAAAGGCTTTGAAATTCTTTTAATTCGTGCATGTCCTTTCAAATTGTTGAAATCGTAGAAATTCCTTGAAATAAAATGTAAATTATTCCGCAAAGTATCAATTATTTTAAATCCCTAGAATATAAATTGAATTGAACTGATTGAAAACTTGAAATTTATTAAATCCCTTGATATCCTTAGAGATTTAATAAACTCATTAAATATTGTTAACTTCCTTGAAATACCTTAAAATAATTTTAAATCTTTGGAAATCCTAAAAAATTCTTTGAAATTCCTCGAAATTTTTGTAATCTCTTGAAATCCTTTGGAATCCTTTAAAATCATTCGAAATATTTGGAAATCCTAAAAAATTGTTTGAAATCCCTTGGCATTTTTTTTATCTCTTGAAATCCTTTAAAATCATTTGACATCTTTGAAAAACATAAAAAGCCTCTAAAATCCCTTGAAATGTTTCGAAATTCCTTGGAATTTCTGGAATTGAAATTAAATTAAACTTATTTATTAAAGTTTTTTACAAAAACCGTTTAAATCCCTATAAATATTCAAAATCCTTCAATCTTGTTAAATTCCTTGAAATACCTCAAAATCTCTTGAAATCTTTGAAATCGCTAGCAATCGCTTCAAATTTAATTTAATTTATTTCCTAAAGTTCCTTAAAAACATCTTGAAATCTTTGGAACTCCTAAAAAATTCTTTGAAATCCCTTGACATTCTTTTATTCTCTTAAAATCCTTTGGAATCCCTCAAAATCCCTCGAATCTTTGAAAAACGTACAAATTCTTTGAAATCTGTTGAAGTGTTTCGAAATTCCTTGAAATTCATGGAAATATTTTTAAATCTATTGAAAACCGATGAAATCCTTTAAAATTAATTCAAACTTTTAGCAATCCCATAAAATCCTTTTAAAAGCCTTAGAATCCGTGAAAGTCCCTCAACTTTCTTGAAAGTCTTTTGATTCCCTTAAAACCTTCTGATGTTTGGAAAGTTTTCAAATTACGTGAATTACATGGAAATTTTCTGAAATTGAAATTAAATTAAACTTATTCATCAAAGTTCTTTATAAAAACCGTTTAAATCCCTATAAATGTTTGAAATCCTTCAATCTTGTTAAATTCTTTGAAATACCTTAAAATCTTCGAAATAGCTAGCAACTGCTACAAATTTAATTTAATTTATTTTCTGAAGTTTACTAGAAGCATCTTGAAATCTTTGGAACTCCCACAAAATTCTTTGAAATCCCTTAACATTTCTTCAATCCCTGCAAATCCTTTGGAATCTCTTAAAATCGCTTGAATCTTTGAAAAACGGAAATATTTTTTAATCTCTTGAAAATCGATGAAATCCTTTAAAATAAGTTCAAACTTTTAGAAATCCCAGAAAATTCTTTTAAAAGGCTGAAAAATAATTTGTTCGTACTTACCCTTTTTTGCATTAACTTTTTCGATATTTTAATATTCTTTATTTCTACAGTGATTTTCTTATAATGATTTTGTATAATGATTTTTCTAGAATCGCGAAAAAATTATAAGAAATTCATTATAGGAATATTTTTTAATAAAGGGGGATTACAAGGTATTGTAAAAGATTGCCGAGAGAGTGTACACGAGATGGCAGGAGTAACTAACACCTCGGAAAACTACTTTCTTATGATTTTGGTTCACTTTTTCCTTTTTCTCCCTCTTTTTTCCTTTGTTATGTATTTGTTTCTGATGAGCCGGAAAGCAGGTAGTTTGGAAATCTAATTTTGAATTGTGAATTTTTTTTCATGCTCAGATTTCGGAGCAGAAGGTTATTCATAAGAATGTAGATTTCATTTCGATATTAAATTTTTGTTAAACCAATATTATTCCTTGTTTGCTATATTGCGTAGTAGAAGTTTATATCGTTATTCTTTGAATGATTTTAATAGTCGACTTTGCATTGATGAATGTGCAGCAAGGCTGAACTCGGCAGGTGGTTTTCTACAGTTTTCCTCCCCCCTGGCTAAATTTCGAGGCAAATGCGAGTACTCCTAATAAAATAATATCTTAGTACAGAAAAATTTGCACATGTCTATATCCAGTGAAATAGAGTTGTCTGAAGGTTCATGCTAAATGACTGATACTTTAACAACGAGGGTGATCCGTGTATAGATCTCCATCCAGAGGCGACTGTTGTCACCTCCAACACTCGCGGCAGCTGTGTAAGTATAAAAGTGGTAAAAGACGAACTGCAAACTACACCATGCTCCTAATTTTTTACCTAGAACATTATCGCAAATGATTTCAAACATCGTATTAAAATTATTTATAACATCATCATCTCATCAGTCACTTGACTGAGTCCGTGGCTATGATGAAAAACCGGGTTCACCCGAGAAAAAGTTTGAAAAAAAAAATTTATTCATAATATTTTATATATTTATATATTATCTTTTATATTTATATATTTATTTATATTAATATTTCATATATATTTATAATATTTATTTTATTTAATAATATTTAATATTTCAGCCACGTGATGGACAGGTAGATCCCACCGGGATACCCGAAAGGGCTACTGTTCAGGTAAAACATCGGCCAGAAGTGCTAAGCAGTAGAAAATCAGCTGCGCCTGCGGAAGATGTTTCGGTTGGTAGCCCCCAGCCGACCACTTCCACAGGAATGCCATGGCAGCGCATCAACTTCCAAACTTATCATGATGAGTACTTGATGCGCTGCCAATTCGAACACGAGAAACATGGTAGCTCGAAGAAAGCATCCAGAGGCGACTGTTGTCACCTCCAACACTCGCGGCCGCTGTGTAAGGATAACAGCGGTGAAAGACGAACTGCAAACTAGACTAGAACGGGGCGAGGCAGCCAAAACGCCACATTTTGGCGTGCAGAGCACTTGTTCGAAATTATATCAAAAAGTGTATGGTGTCGTTAGAAAGCTTGATTCTTTGGCTACAAAATTGCCTTATGGCGTTTTGATGTAGCTTGCCCATCACAGCTTCTACAACCGTTTTCCAGAGACGCTATGTTTTTACTTAACTGTAAAAACGTGGGGGCGAGGCAGCCAACCATTTCAGCAGTTATTAGGCGGCACACAAAGTTTTAATACACACACATATAGTAGTATACCATTAAGCCATTTCCCTTTCAGGGTAGGCGTGACACTACCCGATTTGGGTAGTGTTTCTAGGTGGATAGTTTCTTGTAGTAAATAACTACAAGTCTGGGCTCACTACACCCACGACGTGCCAACAGCACACGGTATTCTTGAATGGTCACCCATCCAAGTACTAACCGCGCCCAACGCTGCTTAACTTCAGTGATCTGACGAGAACTGATTTTTTCAGCGTGGTATCGCCGTTGGCATATAATAATGTATAAGTTCTCTATCACATCCAAGATGATATATAAAAATAAAAAAACAAATTTGAATATCTTCTCTAAAAAATTTAACGGAACTCAAAAGAAAAACCAAAAAAAAAATTGGAAAAAATTAATATGTCATCTTCGTTGCTGCTGTCCGAGGTTTCATAAGGAGTGTATACCTTCTTCGGGCGGCCTCGTCGAGGGCCACCACAAGCAATTCGCTTTTTAGCCTTTTCGGCATAATCTGCCGTTTGTTGGCTACCTCGCCCCACATGTGTTTTTTTCCACAAAAATTTCACACAAAAAGCTATTTTGAATATCGATGAACCAACGATTCCATCGTGTTAAGAACAAAATTCTACTGCGGAAAATACTTACTTAACTTTTTTTACACAACCTATACACGAAGGATAAACAAACGTAAATCACGAAAATGTTCCTTCTGCTAGTAGTTTTTCACAAATGACGCTGCTTTTTACAAACTGTGACAGTCACGACACTCAACTTCCGGCAAGTACAGCGGACTAACCTAACCGACCTTACATTACAAAGGCGCGTGATTTCAATTAACGATGTGGGAATAAGAAGAAATTGGCTGCCTCGCCCCGTTCTACTCTACACCATGCTCCTAATTTTGTACCTACGATATCATCGCAAAAGATTTCAAACATCGTATTAAAATAACTTTTAATATCCTCATCTCATCATTCACTTGACTTAGTCCGTGGCTATAGAACAAAATAATAATAAAAATCTTTTTAAAATAAATAATAATAATACACCAAAGTTTATGAATTTTCCTCAACAAGTTTGGGAAATATTTCCTAATAAAATATTATTGGGGAACTTTCCCCAATAATAGTGTGGAATATTTTCTACAAGTTGGGGATCTTGCCCCGACATATTTTGGATGAATTTCAGAGAAATTTCTCATTGCGAGTTTTTGTGAAATGTTAAATAATTTTCAGATCAATTTAAATAAATTTTTCAAATGTTGGGGCCTTTAGCAAACATCATAAAATGGGGGAAACTTTTCCAATTTTTGTGAATTTTTCCAAAAATTGGAAACTTTTTAAAATTATGTTTACCAATTTAAAAGTCAATTTATTTAAAAATGTATAGATTGAGTTTAAAAAATTTTAATCACTGTTATTATTATTTGTGGGAATTCTTCAATCACAGGTCCTTAAACCTTAAGGGACCCGGTGTTAAAAATGTTATTATTATTTTTATTTTATATTATTTTCTTTAATAATTATTGTATTCAATATTTTTATGTGAACAAGAAAAAACTTGATTTAAAACTTTATTTTTATCTTCAAAAATTTTACTATTCCTCTCTATAGTTTTCATTTGCTACCATAGTTTTAGAATTTACATTTGAATTTCGTTATTTGGACCTGCATATGAAAAAAGATCAATTAATGGATATAATTGTAGATTTTACCAGCAACATTTAATTTTGCTTTAAATTTGTAATTTCTGTATAACAAATATGTATTATATAAATATGATATTATATCATTTTAGTTAAAAACTTATTTCTATGGTTGAAAAATGTAACTAATTTGTTGAAAATTTGTTGTTTTTTTAATACTATTTTATTAAAAATCCATGTATTTTGTTAAAAAATTGATCTTTTTTGCTAGAAAATTAATCTCACTAGTTGAAATTTATCTTTATGGTCAAACATGAATTTCTTCGGTTGAAAATTAAACCTGAAAGAAAATTAAACCAGGAAAAATGAGAAATTTTGATCAGGGAAAAGTCAGGAAACCCCTGCTTTTTAAATAACTAGCCATAATGTCCTGGTTTTCGATCTAGTAATCTGGTTACTCTAGTTAAACACTTTTTTTAATTTATGAGACATTGCACAATTATTTTTAAACCAAAGGAAAAAAAGAGCGTGGCCCTTTTTGGTAAGTTTATAAAAAACGTAAAAAAAACTACTAATTTAAAAAAATGTTCTTTTCGGTTGAAAATTCGTCCTTTTGGCTTGAAATTCAACAATTTGGTTGAAATTTTTTTCTTTCTTGACTACAAAATTTTGTTTCATTGAAATTTTAACTTTTTTATTAATCATTCGTCTTTTTGGTTTGAAAATTCAATTTTTTTGTAGAAATTTCATCTTTTTTTTTGTTAAAAATGCAACTATCTGGATTAAAATTAATCTGTTTCGGTTAAATATGAACTTTTTTATTTAAAATTGAACTATTTGGTGGAAAGTTGAACTACTTCATAGAAAATTCGTTTTTTTTTAGTTGAAGATTCCTTATTTTAGTTAAAAATTAATTTCTCTGATTAAAAATTAAAATATTTTATTGAAAAGTCGTTTCGTTTTTGGTTGAAAATTAATTTTTAAATGAAAATTGAACTATTTCAGTTATGGTTATAAATGTATCATTTTTAGTCGAAAATTCATGTATTTTGTTGAAAATTCGTATTTTTTGGTAGAAAATCAATTATTTTGGTTAACAATGCAACTATTTGGTTTGTTGTTTCTGATATCAAATTAAAATCTTTTTTGGTAGAAGTATCAGTATTATTATACCATTAAGCCATTTCAATATTACATTTTTAGATGAAATATCAACTATTACATTTTTTGTTGAAAATTCAACTGTCTCGTAGAAAATTCGAATTTTTGGCAAAAAAATTGAACAATCTGGTAGAAAATTCAACTACCATTTGGTCAAAAGTTGAACTACTTGGTAGAAAATGCATTTTTTTATCAGTTTAGTTGAAAATTAATTTCTTTGGTTGAAAATTTAACTATTTTGTTGAAAATTCGTTTCGTTTTTTGTTGAAAATTAATTTTTTTAATGAAAATTTAACTATTACATTTTTAGTTGAAAATTTATGTATTTTGTTAAAAACTCGCCTTTGTGGTGGAAAATGTATAATTTTGGTTGTAGATGTTGAAAATCTTGTTTAAAATTTAATTCTTTTTTTGAAAATTCGTCTTTTTCCGTAGAAAATAATTTTTTTCTGTTAACAATGTAACTGTTTGGAGGAAAATTAATTTTTTTAGTTGAGGATTCAAGTTTCTTGTTGTTTTTTATTTTAAATAAAGTTTTTTTTGTGTAGAAATATCAACTATTACTTTTTTTGAAAATTCATCTTTTTAGGTCAAAGAATAATTTTTTTCAACTAAAAATGTTACTATTTGGTTGAAAATTGAATTATTCGTTTGAAAATTCAACTTTTTAGTAGGAAATTAGTTTTTTTTTTAATTGAAAATTTTTTGTAAAGAAAATATAACTATCCCATTTTTGGTTAAAAGTTCATCTTTTCAAGTTTAAAAATTCAACTACTGGGTTCAAAATTTATGTAGTTTATCGAAAATGCATGTTTTTTTGTAGAAAATTAATCTTCTTGTTGGAAAATTCAAATTTTTGTACAAGGCTAGTTTTTTTGGTTCGGAAATTCAATATTTTGGATTAATTTTTTTTCCTAATTGACTGAAAAATCTTTTATGGTTAAAAATTTAACTCTTCATGAAAATTCCCCTTTTTCTGATTAAAAATACAAATCTTTTTTGTTTGAAATATCTAGTATTACATTTTTCATTGAGAATTCATACTTTTTGTTTGAAAATTCCACTATTTGGTTGAAAGTTAAACTATATTGTCAATAATTTTTTTTGGGTAATGAATCATGGTTTTAGTTAAAAATTTATTTCTATAGTTGACAAATTTAACAATTTTGTTGAAAATTCGTTGTTTTTTGTTTGAAAAACAATTTTTTAAACCGAAAATTTAACTATTCCATTTTTAAATTGTATTAGGGATATGGGAAATTAGAGGATGAAGGGGGTGAGAAGTGGGATAATGTCCTAATTTTCCGATGAAGCAGGTCACCCTAGTTAAACTTTTTTTTAAATTAATTAAAAATTGTATAATTATTTTTACACCAAAGAAAAGAAAATAAGGAGGGGGAGTGAGGCAGTCAACTAAATTTTGTTTGGACCACCCTAGGGATCATCCCCCTTTTTAAAGGACTAGAATTAAAATCAATCCAATCAACTAAAGAGCAATCTACCACTATGAAAAAAATCTGAATAGAAATCAAGAGACGTTTATAAGGATCTCATCGGTGGCAGGTAGTGTGGGTAAAATGGGAATTTGGTTAGGCGATTTAGGGCGAGAAAACATTCACCTTCCCTGCGGCGCCAAGCAGTGTTTGAATCGGTTTGAAGACCTAGCGAGGTGAAATGAAAAAGTTCCTCAGAAATTTTTTTTTAAGGCGTCCCTGTTCTTCATGTATAGTAGAGGGTCTACACAAAAGTCTACACAGTGACACCCATGTTGGCAAATGTTGGTAAAGGCGCGCTTGCGAGGCAGGCACGAGTATCGCAGACGAGAAAAGGAAGCGCGACGGAGTTGCGCAAATCGCAATGTGACTGTTGGGTAATTCTGGAGAAGGGAATAGGGAAAAAGAGGGTAAGGGGTGGAGATCTTGCAACGGGGATCTGTAACGAACTCGATACGTACAGACTCAGGGAGGGTTGAGGGATGAAAACTAGGGGTGAACAGGGATGCATAGTAGTGCAAATTAACCCGATGCGTTAAGATTCTCCGAGTCATAATATGCATTTTTTTAACTCCCTACCAACACAAGGGTTTCATTACTCCTACAATCTGCTGAACACACTCTCTACAATCTCATGCAAACTTGTGCACTCCTTTGCAATCCCATGCACCACTTTGCAAACCCATGCGCCACTCTGCAATCCCATGCACCACTTTGCAATCCCATCCACTCATTTTCAATCCCATGCAATCTTTTACAATACATTGTAACCCCCCCTTTTGAAAAACTATTAAAGGAAATTCGGTATAGGTTATAGGCCAATAATGATTTTCCTGTGATGAATTTATTATTTTTTCGCGATTCTAGAAAACTCATGACATAAAAGTTTGTATCTTCGAAACAAATAATAAACAGTGTGCCTTTGATAAAAACTAATAGTGTACAATGATGGTTATTATTGTGGTTATTATATAATGATGGTTATTATTTTATTTAAAAATGATTTTTTATAATTATAATAAAATTGAATGTTTTTATTAAATTAAAAAAATTTGTTTGAGAAATTTAAAGGTGCGCGTTTAGCCCCAAGCCGGAAAATGATAGAGTGCGCGTAGCCCCACGCCTCTTTTTCGGACGTCTTTGGAATTGGCGTCAATTTGATCAAATATCAACTAAACTTTTGCTCATTAACAATCGTGTCTATGGACAAAATTGTAGTTGAAATATCACTCCTTCAAGCTGTATCAGTGCTTTTTTCATAGCTTGATTTTGTTATTAAAAATTGACGATGCAAAAACTGTGCACACTTAGCCCCGGTCTCCCCTACTATTACATTTTTGGTTCAGAATTCATCTCGTTTAGTTAAAAATTCTATTATTTGGTTGAAAATTTAATAATTTGTTGAAAATGTAACGATATTGTTAAAAGGTCATCTTTTTCTTAAAAAACTAATTTTTTTAAACTGGCAATTAAACTATTCCATTTTCGGCTAAAAATTGGTATTTTTTAGTTACAAATTTCATTTTTTGATTGAGAATTTCTATTTTTTAGTTGAAACTTCTACTGTTTGGTTGAAAATTCATGTATTTTGTTGAAAATACGTCTTTTTTGGTAGAAATTTAATCTTCAAGTTCGAAAATTTATCCTTTTCGGTTTAAAGTCCAATTGTTTGATTGAAATGTCAACTGTTACATGCTTCGTTGAGAATTATTTTTTTAAGTCTATTATTTGACTGAAAGTTGAACTACTTTGCACAAAAATTAATTTTTTTATGATAAGGATTCATAATTATAGTTGAACATTCAACTATTTCCTTTTAAATGAACTTTTGTGTTAAAAATACTGTTTTGTGGAAAATTTTACTTTTTGGCTTGAAAATTCAACAATTTGGTGGAAAATTAAACTATTTTTTTGAAAATTAAACTTTTTGGTTGAAAAGTCATATTTTCGGGTTGAAAATGAAACTTTTTTTGTAGATAATTCATCTTTTTGGCTTTAAAATTAGATAATTTTGTTGAAAATTCATGTATTTCGTTAAAAATTCATCTTTGTTGGTAGAACATTAAACTTCCTGGTCGAAAATTCATCTTTTTGGTTGAAAATTTAACATTTTTGTTGAAAATTAATTTTTTTGGTTAAAAATGATTTTTCCTACCAGAGTTTGTATCTGAAAATGTAACTATTCCATTTTTGGTTGAAACATTATCCTGTATATTGTATAAGTTAAAAAATTGAACTATTCAGTAGCAAATTAATTTATTTTGTTGAAAGGTCGTCATTTTGGGTAGAAAATTAATCTTGTTTACTGAAAATTCAACTTTTTGGTTGAAAATTCAACTATTTGGTAGAAAATTCATATATTTTAATAACAAGTCGTCTTTTTGGGTAGAATATTATTTTTGTTTGTTGAAAGGTCAACTTTTTAGTTGATAATTCAACTATCTTGTCAAAAATTCATCTTTTTGATTGGAATTTTTTTTTTTTTTTTAAATTCATCTTTTCCGATTTAAAATTCCACTGTTTTCTAAAACGTTCGACTTTTTGGCTTCAAAACTTTACTCTTTCAATGAAAATCATCATTTATGGTAGAAAAGTCATCTTTCTCGGTTGGAAATTAATCTTTTTGATAAAAATTCAACTCTCTTCTAAAAAATTCGTCTTTTTCTCTTAAAAACTCAAATATTTGATTAAATTTCAATCTTTTTGTTTAAAATTCTATTTTGTTTGTTTGTACTTTTTTGTTACAACTTGAATTATTTTTAGAACATTTAACTATTTTATTAGTCATCATTTTCGGTGGAAAATTCAACTACGTTGTGAAAAGTTCATCCTTTTGAATTGAAAATTCATCTTTTATGGTAAAAAAGTCAACCTTCTTGTTTGAAAATTTGTTTTCCTTCTTTAAAAAGTAACTTTTTTCTTAAAAATTCAACTGTTTTACTGCAAAGTTATCTATTTGGTTGTTAATGCAACTGTTTGGTTGAAAATTATTTTTTTTTAATTTGTCTTTTTGTGTTGAAAATTCATCTCTTTCAGTAAAAAATCTTTATTGGTTGAAAATTCATGCATTTCTTGGAAAATGCAATATATTTCGGCTTGAAATCTTCGGAATTTCAAGTGTTTTGTATTGAATATAATAGTTTTTCTACATAAATCTAGCGAACTTGGGAAAATAAATAAAATTTAATTAAATTTGATGGAATTCCTAGCGATTTCAAGGGATTTTAAGGTATTACAAGAAATTTCACAAGATTAAAGGATTGCAATGATTTATAAGGATTTAAGCGGTTTTTTAGAGAACTTTAACGAATAAATTTAATTTGAATTCCAGAGAATTTTCATGGATTTTAAGCGATTTCGTGAGATTTCAATAAAATTTTACGGAATTTTAAAGATTTCCAAATATATCAGGAAGTTTTAAGGTATTCCATAGGATTTAAACACATTTCGCGGGACTTTTATGGATTTTAAGACTTTTATGGGGATCCTATGAAATTTCAAAATATTTAAACTATTCTTAAAATATTTCATCAGTTTTCAAGAGATTAAAAATATTTCCACGGGTTTCAAAAAAATTCTAAAGATTTTAAATGAAATTTCAAGGGATACCTAGCGATTCTCCAAGGATTTCAAGCAATTTCGAAGATTTCTAGAGATTTAAAGGGGTTTTTGAGAGATCTTTAATAAATAAGTTTAATTTAAATTATATTCATGGGCTTTCAAATGATTTATACTTTTTTAAATGGATTTTTACATTTTCCAAATATTTGGAAGATTTTTAGGGCTTCTGAAGGATTTTAAGACTTATGAAGAATTTCAATTGATTTTAAAGAATTTTGTAGGATTTCGAAAGATTTCTAGGGGTTCCTAGAGAACTTTGGAAAATAATTGAAATTTCATTGAATTTTAAGGGATTCTTAGCGATTCCACAGATTTCAAGGGATTTTAATTAATAAATTTATTTCAATTCCTACTTAAGGACATTCCCTTATTCCAAATTAAAGAATTTTAAATAAAAATTTGAAAATCAGAAATATTTTGCAATATAAATTATTATCGTGGTAATGTAAACAATCTTAAACAGGGATTATTGGGGATTGTTGGTGACTACTTCGCTAAAAATTAATTTGTTTAGTAAAAGAATCATTATTTTATTTAGAAATTTATTTCTTTAACTGTAAACTTAACTGCTTCATTTTTGGTAACATTTTTTTTAGTTGAAAATTCGTCTTTTTAGTTCAATTCAACTGTTTCCGATATAAAATAAAAATATTTTTTTGTTGGAATATCAACTATTACATTTATTGTTGAAAATGAAAAAAAAAATTATGTTTTTAGGTTGAAAATTCAACTCGTTGGCTGAAAGTTGAATTACTTTCTACAAAACTATTTTTTTTTAGGATTCATAATTTTAGTTGAAAACTCATCCCTTTAGTTAAAAATTGATCTATTTTGTTGAAAATTCGTTTGTTGGATTAAAATTCATTTTTTAAACTGAGAATTCAACTATTTGGTTGAAAATTCAACTGTTTGGTTGGAAATTACCTTTTATTTTTTTAACTAAAATGTTTTTTAAAACAAATCTTCTTTTTGGCTTTAAAATTCAATATTTTGTTAGAAAATTTTGCTTTGTGGAAAATTTGTTTCTTAAAATTGAAAATTCATTATTTTATATAAATTTGTTGAAAATTCAACTATTCAGTTACAAATTTATGTATTTTGTTGAAAATTGATCCTTCTCTGTAGAAAATTAATCTTCTCGGTTGAAAATACAACTATTAGGTTAAAAATGTACAATCTTTTTTGTATAAAATCCATCTCTTTTTATAATTCCATTATTTGGTTGAAAATTCAAATTTTTATAGAAACTTCGTTTTTTAAAATTGAAAAATCATTATTTTAATTATAATTTAACTATTCGTTTTTGGGTTAAAAATTGATCTATTTTAGATTTAAAATTGAACTATTTGGTAGAAAATATATCAAATTTGTTGAAAATTCAACTATATAGTTAAAAAATTTATGTATTTTGTTGAAAATTGGTCCTTCTCAGTAGAAAATTAATTTTCTTGGTTGGAAAACCAACTATTTGGTTAAAAATGTTGAGATTTAATTTTGTTGAGAATTTGTCTTTTTTAGTAGAAAATTTACCTTTTTTGTGGAAAATTCATCTTTTTTTAAATTTCAGTATTTGTCTGAAAATTCAAATGTTTCGTAAACATTTGGTCTTTTTGGCTTTAAAATTCAACGTTTTGGAAGGTATTTTTTTTCCTTTATTGACGAAAATTCGTCTTTTTCAGTTAAAAATCAAATACTTGGTTAAAAGTTGAACTTCTTTGTTTATTAGCGTAGTCCAAAATTTTTTTGAAATTTTAAACAATTTATTATTGTTTTAAATAATATTATCTTTGAATAATGCTAGAAAGTTGCAGTTTTTTCTGAAATATTCAACTTTTTGTTTACTTTTCACTTAGAGCAAGATAAAAATTATTAAAATTCAACAAACATTATTGTTTAAACTATTTACTATCATTTTAAATAATATTATATTTGAATATAATGCTCTAAACTTGCAGTTTTTTTCTGAAATATTAAACCGTGTTGTTGCGGTTTTTTCTGAAATTTCCCACTTATTGTCAACTTTTCACTTAGTGAGGTAATAATTAATGCAAGTTAACAAATATAATTGTTTGAACAATTTATTATTGATTATAACTATCTTCTCTTATATAATTGCTAGAAAGTTGCGGTTTTTTCTGAAATTTTTAACTTTGCTCTGGCTTTTTAGTTATAACCGAATAACAAATAAACAATAGAGATAATCATTTTTCAAACAATCTCTTTCCTTTTTGTGAATATATTTTTCTGAAATGAAACAGATATTTGAAATATTCTTTGAATTTTCTATATAAATCATATTAAATGTAAATCTTCCTTGAAGTAGTTACTCAGAGCCTTTTTCATGGGGCTTGTGGAACCTCTGAATATCATTTTTTTTAAACTGCATTTTTATGTGGATTCGAACAAATTTTTTGGGAGTATGAAAGTTCGAAGAAAAAATTTCGACCACCCTATTATTTATTGATAAGGAACAGTAAGATTTTACAAAACCCCCCTCCAACCAAATTGTCTTACCTTGTTTTTGGGTGACCTCGAAATAAATTAACAAATAAAAATTTTCAAAACTTACGGAAGCTCACAAAGAGGGGTACGTGGTTCAAGATTTCAGAAAAAAACTTTACATAATTTATGCACGTCCCCATAGTAAAATTAGGAGACACAAATAATTTTAGATAGTTCAATTTGCTGTATTGCTGTAAATGAGCAAATTATTTGTAGTAAAAGAGGAATAATACAATTTTTCTGCACACTGAAAATAAAATGAAGGCATTGTCAAAATTCGAATGTGGAGTCAGGCCCAGAAAGTTCTCCCCTTTGTATTACTTTACAAAGCGAAAGACCCCGGTAGTTTTCGACGCAAGGGACGTCATTCCCCAATTTGAAAACTCGCTCCCAATATCCGGATACCCAGATCCCATCGCAGATCCTCGCTCGATATTAGGACGCGGTAGAATTATTTTCAATAAGTCGAAGAGGGACACTTCAAAAATAAATTATTTAATCTTTTTTCAAATATAGAAGGTTTCAATCTGTCTTTATTTATAAATTTAAAAAGTATTATAAAACATTAGATCTATATCGTTCCAATGTATAAATATGTAAATGAAAACATTTGAAATTCAAAGCATTTAATATAAAGTTTATTACATTTTAATATATACTTTTAGGAAAGAAATAATTTTTAATACAAAAAAAAATTTCGATTAACTATTTATTTATTTGTTTCTTGATTTTCAAAGTTATATGAATATAATTTTTCTAAGACTCTTCAAAAAGTTCAACATTTCAACAAAAAGCTACATGTTTAACCTAATAGTTGAATTTTTAAACAAAAAATTTGAATTATCAACAAAAAATTTATTTTTGTCTAATGTGATGAATCGTGAACTGAAAAAAATGAATTTTTAGCAAAGTAGTTAAACTTTTAACCAAGAAGTTGAATTTGAAAACCAAAAAAAAAGATGAATTCTCGACAAAAAATGTAATAGTTGATATTTCAATCCAAAAAGATTTCAATTTTAAATAAAAATCAGTTTAATTCATCCGAAAAAATAGAATTTGCATCTAAACAGTTGAAGACTCAACAAATGATAAATTGTCAACCAAACAAGTGAATTTTTAACAAAGTATGCATTATTTTTCGAAATTTTAAGAAATCGTTTGAAATGTTTTCAAATCTATTTAACTATTTCCTTATAATTAATTTTTAAAATAAAAAAAAATCAATTTAAATTTTCCCTGGAATTTTAAGAAAAAATTGAATTTCAAAATCTTCTTTGAAATATCTCTTGAAATAATTCAAAGTTTTCCTAATTTTTTTTAAATCATGCAAAAATTAAAAACATATTCTCAAAATCTTTCATATTCTTTTTTGAAACAATTTGAAATCTTCAAAGATTAAAATTAATCTTTAAAAAAAAACCTAAATTATTTCAAAACAATTTTTACCCATACCCATAATTTAATTTTTCTCATCTCTTTAAAAGTTTGAAAAAATGTACAAATTATGTATTGAGGTAACAAAATGTTAATTTTTTTTTATTCAGTGACCCATTTCTTATTGCTTTCGAAAACTGTCGATGTTCAAAAAAGAAATAATATTTAAAAACCTTAGAAAATTAATCAATTTACCGAAGAAGTCTTTAAAGAAGACAAATTTCAGTGTCTTAAAAAAGTAACGTGTAAAGTATCTAAGAGATCGGCGCTCGATATTTGAATGGAGAATTAACAGTATATGTGACGTGGAACGAAGAAACCAGCCTTAGAACCAACATATCGATTCTGCGCTTTTTATTGTATCTGAATAAAAAATATTTTCCCTATCGAATAAAAAAATCCCCATTCCTCCACGATCAAAATTGAATTTTCTGGAGCTCAAAATATTATTTAAATTAATTATAAAATTAAAATAATTAAAATTAAGAGGTGATTTTTTCGCATCGCGCTCGACTCTTATATCTCTTAAAATAATTCAAAGTTTTCCTAATTTCTTTTAAATCGTGCAAAAATTAAAAACATTGTCTTAATATCTTTCATATTCTTTTTCGACATATTTTGAAATCTTCAAAGGTTAAAATTAATTTTTTAAAATAAAACCTAAACCTTTTTCAAACATTTTTATCTGTACCCATAATTTCATTTTTTTCATCTCTTTAAAAGTTTGAAAAAATGTACAAATTATATATTGAGGTAACAAAATGTTAATTTTTTTTTTATTCAGTGACCCATTTCTCACTGATTTCGAAAGCTTTCGATGTTCAAAAAAGAATTAATATTTAAAAACCTTAGAAAATTAATCAATTTACCGAAGAAGTCTTTAAAGAAGAAAAATTTCAGTCTCTTAAAAAAGTAACGTGTAAAGTATCTAAAAAATCGGCGCTCGATATTTGAATGGAGAATTAACAGTATATGTGACGTGGAATGAAGAAACCAGCCTTAGGACCAAAATATCGATTTCCCGCTTTTTATTCATTCTGAATAATAAATATTTCCCCTATCGAATAAAAAAATCCCCATTCCTCAACGATCAAAATTGAATTTTCTGGAGCTCAAAGTATTAATTAAATTAATTATAAAATTAAAATAAAATAAAATTAATAGGTGATTTTCTTTCGCATCGCGCTCTACTCTTATATCTCTTAAAATAATTCAAAGTTTTCCTAATTTCTTCTAAATCGTGCAAAAATTAAGTCTTAAAATCTTTCATATTCTTTTTCGACATATTTTGAAATCTTCAAAGGTTAAAATTAATTTTTTTAAATGAAACCTAAATCATTTTTTAAAACATTTTTATCTGCACCAATAATTTCATTTTTCTCATCTTTTCAAAAGTTTGAAAAAATGTCCAAATTATATATTGAGGTAACAAAATGTTAATTTTTTTTTATTCAGTGACCCATTTCTCACTGATTCCGAAAGCTTTCGATGTTCAAAAAGGAATTAATATTTAAAAGACTTGAAAAATTAATCAATTTAACGAACAAGTCTTTAAAGAAGAAAAATTTCAGTGTCTTAAAAAAGTAACGTTTAAAGTACCTAGAGATCGGCGCTCGATATTTGAACGGAGAATTAACAGTATAATATATCGAAAGAGGAGGGCCACTTAAAAAAAAAAAAAAGAAAGTTAATATAATTTCAAATATAGAAGCTTTTAATTTGGCTTTCATTTAAAAATTCTAATCTATTCAAAAACATTGTATCTATCTTTCGAATTCAGAAATATTTAAATTAAAAAATTTGAAGCATTGAATACAAAGTAATTACATTTAGTATAAATCAAATAATAGAAGATACAAAATTAAAAAAAGATTTTAGCTAATTTTTAAACCAACTGAATTTTCAATGACTCGCTTTTAATTCAGTGATTTTGCCGATATTTTTAGTTAGAAAATAAATAATAATAAATAATCGGCAGAAAATAACAGTCATTTTTCAAAAAATGTCCCTAAATCTGTACTGTCGCTAAAAAATCTATAGAATCTACCCTTAAAATTAACAGATTTTTCACCGTGTTTTCACTGATTGGAACATTGAAAACTGAGTCTCTCTCTCTAGATATGAATCAGTAAAATTTCACTGATTTAAAAAGGTAGAAATAGGTCACTGAATCAAATAAGTAAGGATTTTCATGAATAATACTTTTATTAATAATACTTTCATTATGTACAAAAAATCTTTACTGATTTGATTCAGTGACCCATTTCTCACTGATTTCGAAAGCTTTCGATATTCAAGAAATAACTTCTATTCAAAAACGTCAGATAATGAATGAATTAAATGGAAAAGTCATAGAAAAAGAACATTTTTAAGTGTCTGATTCAAAAAGGAACATGTGGGGATGCTCGCTCGATATTTGAACGGGGAGTTAACGGTATAATTCAAAAGAGGAGGGCCACTTAAAAAAACGTATATTAATCTTCTTTCAAATACAGAACGTTTTTATTTGGCTTTCATTTGAAAATTTGAAACCCACTTTAAAAAATTTCACCTATCTTTCGAATTTAGGAATATTAAAATGAAAATATTTGAAATTCAAAGCACTTGATACAAAGTTAATACATTTGATATAAATTAAATAATAGAAGATACCATATGTAAAAGAGATTTAAGCTCATTTTTAAACCAACTGAATTTTCACTGATTCGCACTGGATTCAGTATTTTTCCGAATATTTTTTGTCAAATTTAGAGACTAGACAGAAAAGTTCAGTAAATTTTATCGACAATGTCCTTAAGGTCGAGCCAATAGTCATGTATCTGAAAAACAAAATTTCGATGACTTTAAGAATTGAAATGATATTATCAGTCATGCCTTATGTAAACAAAAACTAATTATTTTTGATAAAAAAAGTTTTAAATTTGCGCAAAATAGTTATTTTAACAAAGACTTTTGTACCTGAATTTTTTCTTACTGTCGCTTCTTACCAAATTTTTTAAAATGGTTGAATTTTAATAAATCACGGATTATTTTATCGAAGAATATAGTTATTTGTTTAGAAAATGAGTCACTCTTTTATATTTGAATCAGTGAGATTTCACTGATTCAAAAAGTTAGAAATAGGTCACTGAATTGAGTCAGTAAGATTTTTAATTATTAATCGGTAAAAATCGGTACTGCTTGGATTCAGTGACCCATTTCTCACTGAATTCGAAAGTGTTCGATACTTAAAAAATAATTTTTACTTGAAAACTTTAGAGAATGAATAGATTGAACGGAAAAGTTTTGAAAACAAAAATTTAAGTGCCAGTATAAAGAAGTAACGTTTGGGGATCCTCGCTCGATTTTTGAACTGTCCATTGAGAGTATAAATTTAACAAAATGTTAATTAATATTCTTTCAAATTAATTTTTAATTTATGTTTCAGTAAAAAAAGAATTAATGTATCAAAAAACATTGCATCTATCTTTCGAATATAGAAATATTCAAATAAAAACATTTAAAATTCAAAGCATTTAATAAAAAATTATTACAATAATATAAATTAAATATTAGAAGATACCAAATTAAAAAAAATATATATATAATTTTTAAACAAACTGAATTTTCACGGATTCGCACTGGATTCAGTAATTTTACCGATATGTTTTGTCAAATTTAGGGAATTGATAAAAATTCAACTATTCCAAGTAAAGATTATCTTTTTAGTTAAATTTTAATTTTTTTGGTTTAAAAATCAACTATTCCAGTTGAAGATTTATCATTCTTTTGAAAATTCGTTTTTTTTTGGTTGAAAATTAATTTTTTAACTGAAAATTTAAGTATTACATTTGATTCAAAATTAAAATCTTTTTTGTTGAAATATTAATTTTTTTTTTTAATTGAAATCTTTTCTCGTTTAAATATTAACTATTAAATTTGTTGTGGAGAATTAAAATTTTTTTCTGTTTTGGTTAAAAATTCAATTAGTTAGTTGAAGATTGAACTATTTTCTTAAAAATTCGTTCATTAGGTTGAAAATTAATTTTTTTAATTAAAAATTTAACGACACTATTTTTGGTTGAAAATTGATCTTATTTAGTAGCAAATTCCAAGAGGTCATTTAAAATGACTGATTTAATCAGTGAGTCAAATCGACTGATATGAAGTCACTTTTGACTTATTTTCCAGTCGTTGAATCCGCATTATTTGAATTAGTCAAAATTGACTTCAAATCAGTCACTTTTGACTGCTTCAAATGTAGATTTCGAAAGCGCTCAATATTCAAAAAAGAATTTCTGTTTAAAGAATTAAAAAATTAATAAATTGAATGAAAAGTCTTTAAAAAAGAAAAATTTCAGTGTCTGTTTAAAAAAGTAGTTTGTAGATATCCTCGCTTGATACTTGGATGAAGAATTAACGGTATAAAAAGAAAAAAAATGTTAATTAATCTTCTTTCAAATATAGAAACTTTTATTTTCATTCAATTTTACAGAAAATGTCCTTAAATCAGTACTATTACTAAAAAATCTATAAACTCTACACTTAAATTCAGCAGTCACTGAATCGAATCAGTAATGACTTTTATTAATAATTCTCACTGACTTCA
Organism: Andricus curvator; assembly: GCA_932195095.1. Taxonomy (NCBI): domain Eukaryota; kingdom Metazoa; phylum Arthropoda; class Insecta; order Hymenoptera; family Cynipidae; genus Andricus; species Andricus curvator. The sequence continues at coordinate 310,610 of CAKNYM010053139.1, read as the reverse complement.
GAAGCGCTCAATTTTTCAAAAAGAATTTCTATTTAAAAAGGTTTTAATTAAGCTTCTTTCTTTCACAAATTTTAAATATATTTAAAAACATTGCATCTATCTTTCGATTTTATAAATATTCAAATTAAAAAATTTGAAATTCAAAACATTTGATACAAAGTCCCCAAGCGGAAAAATTATACATAGTGTGAAATAATATACATCATTTTCATTTGTTTTATCCACTTTTTGTATTAAAAAATAAAAATTTAACATAACTTTGTCCACTATGTATAAACTATATATAATATTTCTGGCTGCGTTATTACATTTATAAATTAAATAATATAAGATACCAAATTAAGAAGAGATTCAAGCTAATTTTTAAACCTACTCAATTTTCACTGATTCCCACAGGATTCAGTAATTTTTCGGAAATTTTTGGCTAAATTTCGAGAATCGACAGAAAAGTTCAGTCAATTTCACAAAAAATATTTCAAAATCTGTACTCTAACTGAGTAACTATCTTTAAATTTGAATCAGTGAGATTTCACTGATTCGATTAGCTAGAAACAGATCACTGAATCGAGTCAGTCAGGTTTTTCATCATTAATCAGTAAAAATCTTTTTTGTTTTGATTCAGTCACCCATTTTTTATTGATTTCGAAAGCGTTCGATATTCAAAAAAAAATTGCACAAACTTTTGGTACGAATAGCCAAATTTTTTCGGTACACGCAGAAACTTCGTTCAATGAACGATAAAAAATTAACCATAATTGACTGCTTAACACATTGAATGTTACGGAATTCAAAATGATTAGATACATTCGTCTTTATTGGAAGTAATAAATAAATCTTCTTAGTTCAAAATTATTCATCTTTTTGGTTGAATTCAAGTGTTTTTGACTTAAAATTAAAATATTTTTTTGTTGAAAGAACAACTATTACATTTTTCGTTGAGATTTTATATTTTTTGTGTTAAAAATCAACTACTTGGTTGAAAGTTGAACTACTTTGTTAAAAATTCGTCTTTTTTGTAAAAAATTTTAGTATTTGGTTGAAAATTTAATTATTATGTTGAAAAAACAAATTTGTATTGAAAATGAATTTTTTTAATTGAAATTTGTACTTTTCCATTATTGGTTTTAAAAAAAAATCTTTTTTGGTTGAAACATCCGCTGTTTTTGTTTTAAAACTAAAATCTTTTTCTTGTTGAAAATTGACTTTTTTAAATTGAAAATAATTCAATTATTTGGTTGAAATTTCATGTATTTTGTTGAAAATTTGTTTCCATTAGTAGAAAATAAATCTTCTTGGTTGAAAAATCAGCTTTTTAATTGAAAATTCAACTATTCCAAGTAAAGATCATCATTTTAGTTTAAAATTTATCTTTTTGTTTTAAAATTCAACTATTCCAGTTGGAGATCCATCATTTTGTTGAAAAACTCTTTTTTTTTGTTGTCGTTGAAACTCAATATTTTTAAATGAAAATTTAACTATTCCATTTGATTTGAAATTAAAATCTTTTTTGGTAGATATATCAAATGTTTTTTGTTTATAATTGAAGTCTTTTTTGGTTAAAATATTAACTATCACATTTTTGTGTTGAGAATTTATCATTTTAGATGGTATTCATGTCTTTAGTTGAAAATATAATTATTGTGTTAAAAATTTAACTATTTGTTGCAAATTCGTTTTTTTTTTTTTTTTGAAAAATGCTTTTTCAAACTGAAAGTTTAAGTATTTCATTTTTGCTTGAAAATGGATTTGTTTAGATGAAAATTCAACTATTTGGTTGAAAAAATAATTAATTTTTTGAACTGAAAGTTTTAGTATTCCATTTTTCGTTGAAAATTGATTTTTTTTCGTTGCAAACTTAACTATTTGGTTGAATATTTATTTATTTTGATGAAAATTCTTCTTTTTTGGTCGAAAGTTAATCTTCTTGGCGCAAAATTAATTTTGCTTGCTTGAAAATTCAACTACTTATTTAAAAGTTGAACTGCTTTGTTAAACATTTTTTTTGGTTGGAGGTTCATCATCTGAGTTGGAAATTCATCTCTTTGGTTGAAAGTGTATCTTTTTGAGTTGAGAATTGAACTATTTTATTCAAAAATTTGTTGTTTTTTTTGGTTAAAAATTATTTTTTTTTCAGTGTCTCGAAGTTCGGGATGAGTGGTTAAATATTTTTCATGAGCTTAGCTAGTCCTGAATTTTCGGGACGACTAGACACAGCCGAAAATCAAACTTTTTGGTTCCAAATTCTGTTATTATATTGAAAAGTCGTCTTTTTTGGTAAAAAATTAATCTTGTTGTATGATAATTCATACTTTTAGTTAAAAATTCAACTACTTGGTTGAAGATTGAACTAGTTTCTTAAAAATTCGTTTTTTATGTTGAAAATTAATTTTGTTAATTAAAAATATAATTACACCATTTTTGGTTGAAAATTGATCTTATTTAGTTGAAAATTCCAAGAGGTGATTTAAAATAACTGATGTAATCAGTGAGTCAAACTGAATGTTATGAAAAGTGACTTTTGACTGATTTGTCAGTCGTCCGATCTGCATTAATTGAATCAATCAAAATTGACTTCGAATTCACTTTGGACTGATTCAAAATTAGAGAGGCCCTTTTCTCACTAATTTCGAAAATTCTCGACATTCAAAAGGGAATTTCTATTTAAAAACGTTAGAAATTGAATAAATTGAAATGATAGTTCTTAAAAAAAGAACAATTTTAGTGTCTGTTCAAAAAAGTAGCTTGTGAAGTAGAAATCCTCGCTCGATATTTGAACGAAGAATCAACAGTATGAAAAGAAAAAATTTTTAATTAATCTTCTTTCAAATAGATGCTTTCAATTTCAGTCAATTTTACAGAAAATATCCTTAAATCAGTACTGTTACTAAAAAATCTATAAACTCTACCCTTAAACTTAGTAGTCACTGAATCGAATCAGTAAGGATTTTCATCATTAATCGGTAAAAATCTTTACTGATTTCATTCAGTGACCCATATCTCACTGATTTCAGAAGCGCTCGATATTTAAAAAAAAATTTCTATTTGAAAAAGTTAGGGGTTATCCATAAATTACGTAAGACGTTTATAAAGGGGTGACGATTATCTTACGTAAGATTTGTTTTCCACGATTTTTTTCTTTATTTTAGATACATGTAAATCATGCTTTATACATTTTTTTCTCGTCTCAAAAATTTTACGTAAGATTTTTGGAGGAAGGGATCTTACAAAACCCCTCCCGGCGCCCCCCCCCCAAAAAAGTCCAAAAATCGTCTTACGTAATTTAAAAAATGAATAAATTGAACTTAAAAGTCTTAGAAAATTTTAATTTTTTTAAGTTTCTGCTTTAAAATGTAACGTAGAGAGCCTCGATCAATATTTTAACAAAGAATTAACAGTATAAATCGAAAATAGAAGACTACTTTAAAAAAATGTTAATTAACCTTCTTTCATTTAAAAATTTAAAATATATTTAAAAACATTGTATGTATCTTTTGAATTTAGAAATATTTAAAATTCAAATAATTTATGGCGTTCGAATCCCAGCGGAGCGAAAGGAGATCTTTTTTCTGAATAAATTTACTTTTAGAAATTTTTGGTTAAATTCAGAGACTCGACAGAAAATGTCAGTCAATTTTACAGAAAATATTCTAACATCTGTACTCTTACTAAAAAGAATCTATAAACCCTACCCTTAAATTCACTATCTTTAAATTTGAATCAATGAGATGACACTGATTCAAATATCAAGAAATAGGTCACTGAATCGAATCAGTCAGGATTTTCATTATTAATCAGTAAAATTCTGTTTTGTTTTGATTCAGTGACCCATTTTTCACCGATTTCGAAAGCGTTCGATATTCAAAAAAGAATTTCTATTTGAAAACCTTACAAAAATAAAAAATTTAACGGAAAACTCTGAAAAAAGGAAGAATTTTACTGTCTGTTTGAAAAAGTAGCTTATAAAGTAGAGATCCTCGCTCGATATTTGAAGGGAGAAAGAAATGCGAGTATAAGTCGAAAAGGGAAAAGGCGAGACTTGCCCCCAAATTTAGCAGCCCTGAAGACTGCTCTGGTGGTGACTTAGTGGGGGTTGTTTCCAAGTCAGGAGGGGTCTAGGAAGGGTGAGAACTACGATGTAACGTCGATATCCCGTTCTATACCAGGCGTCGCGACGCCGAGTGGGGCAAATGGCGGATAGGGGAAAGTTCCACATGGGTAAAATAATCGATAAGCGCGACCGATATGTATGTACTACGCACACACGTGTCCAAATATGTGCGCGCGCGCATCCACACACTCACACACATTTGCTGACCGCGCACTCACCCTCCATGTATGAGTGCACTATATAAATGTACTTGAGTTAATGTACACGGTGTTCTTCTAAAAAGAGGACCAAGACTTCAGGGATGAGAAATAAATAGTTTCTTTTAAGGATTTACTAAAGTCTCAAGATCAAAAATTAGCATTTTTAAAAATTATTTATAAAATCGAAGAAATCATTTGTATTGGTAATTTTAAATAATTTTTGAAGCAAACTGAAGATGAACTTTAGAAACCAATATTTCTGGTTCAAATTGTTTATTGAATATTAGTTATTTAGAGTTTTATGTTTTTGCTTTCTCTGTAGGCAAGAGTTCGACCATAAACTACGTTACCAATTCTGTGCTATTTGTGCCCCCCCCCCCACTACCACCCCCTTGTTAACGACCATAGTTCTGCCTTACCTGTCACCCCCAAAAAAGTAAAGTAAATAAATAAAACCTCAAGAAATCAAAAGAGATCATAAAGTTAAATGTTCTTCGATCGTTTTCGTATATTCAAAAAGATGAGAGAAAACAAAGTTTTCATTTTTAATTCGGTCTTACGATAAATTTAGAAAATTCCTTTTTATTATGACGTTTCAGCCTCATCTGTGGGCCTTCATCAGAAACAAACATCTGTTATAAGAGTATAAATAATTAATAATAATAAAAAATACATACAAAAAAATAAATATTCGGAATCAATCCTATTATACGTCGAATCATGAATCATGAAAAGCAATGAACATCCCTAATACTAATAATATCATTGCTAATATAGAAGATTGTATTAAAAACATTAAAGATGATAATAAAAAATCAAATGTTCAAAAATAGTTACAGATTTAATCTCAAATCATAAAAAAAATCAATAAATTTAAAAACTCCAATCATATTTCAGATATTGCTACAAAATTCCAAAATGACCACAAGGATGTTATCTTTGTAAAAGCAGACAAAAGCTTCATTAAAAAAAAAAAAAATCATAGTGGTTGAAAATTCAGAAGACTACAAATCAACTACTGAAAATCTTTTACAGAATAATACTTTATATAAAAAAGTTAATACTAGTATAAATTTAAAAAACATGGTTGTGTGACAGGAAAAGCATATGCCCTCCCCAAAGTTTACAAACCAGAATTAAAGTGGAGATCAATTGTCTCTACTATTGGTTCTCCAACTTACAATTTAGCAAAATTCTTATCTAATCTCCTAAAGCCAGTATGTGGAAAACTGATTCATTTATAAGAGATAGTTGGAGCTTTAAAGAAAAAATTAATAATTTTAATGTTCCTAACACACATTCACTTGTTTCACTAGATATTGTATCTATGTTTGATAACATTCCGTTGGATTTAGTGTTGGACATTATAGAAGAAAAATTACAAGTACATAAAAATGTAACTAAAATATCAAACTCAAAGATTTTAATAGCTGTCAGAACGGTTTTTAATAATGCTGTTTTTTCATTTAATCAAAAATTTTATAAACAAACTGGTTGTCCGATGGGTTCACCTTTATCACCTATTGCATCTAATCTTGTTTTAGAAGATGTTGAAAATAGAGCCTTATCTAAATTAAGCTTCAAACCACTTTTCTTTAAGCGTTACATGGACGATATTTTTGCTATTGTTCCTACAGATAAAATACAAGAACTAATTAACACATTCAATAGTATAGAAGAATCTCTACAGTTTACTTTGAAAATAGAAAACAATAATACTCTAAATTTTTTAGATCTGTCTATCACAAAAACTAAAAATGGAAATTTAATTACTAATTGGTTTAAAAAACCGTCATGATCAGGCCAATATTTGAATTACTATTCTCACCATCCATTTAGCCAGAAAATTTGATTAATTAAAGGCTTAATTGATCGATGCATTAAACTAAGTGAAATCAATTTTAGAAAAGAAAACTTAGACCAATTACAAATTACTTCGCAACAAAATAATTATTCACTACCGTTAATTAAAAGTGTCATTAAAGAAAGAGTACATGAAATTTACAATAGCTCAATTAAAAATTAAAAAGAAAAAAAATGGCTTGAAAATTATAGACAAACTGATTTACGGGTTTCATTGCCTTATGTACAATAGGGTGGTCCAAATTTATACCTGTAAAAATTCGACTTTCGATTTTTGGTGATAAAACCCCCCCCATTTTGTTCGTTTTCCGGAAAAAGAAATTCCGTAATTTTTTTTTTCTTCAACGTTAACCCGTGCCCCCGGGCTTTTGAAATTAACATGGGGTTTTAAATGGGAAAAGCTCGATTTTCAAAAAAATGGAAAAAGGAAGTACTTGTTATACATTTTTTGTCAATTAAAGTATTGTCACCTCTTGAGGAGTATTTAAGGAATAATTTCCACCCAATATCTTTTAATTTTGACACACCTGAACCCCTTTAATTGTGCCCGGAAAATGCCCCAAAAAATGCAAAATAGCAATTTTCTATCAAATTCATGTTAACGACGGTATTTTAAACAAAAATTTCAACATGAATTATTTTTAATCGATAAGTGACGAGTTTTAAAGTATATTTTAAATAATTTCAAATTGTTTAAACAATTAGTATTTGTTTAAACAATTTTTTCCCCCTGTAAAACGTGAAAAGTTATTATCTTTCGGAATAAATCGTACAAAGTTGATGAATGTCAAGAGTAGTAGTTCTTGTTTAACTTATTTGGTAATTATTTAAACAATTTTCATTTGTTTAAACAATTTTTTCTCTGTGTTAAGCGTGAAAAATTATTACTTTCTGCAATTAATGACACAATTAACGAATTTTAAGAATAATATTTTTTTGCTCAAGATATTTTGAAATGATTTAAACAATTAATAATCATTAATATAGACCATTTTTGCAGTCTGTTATGAGTAGTTATTTTTATTTACATAGAGCAGTTGATCTTAATTTTTTTAACAAATTATTATTGTTTAAACAATGTAGGGTATACGTTCTGAGATAAAGAAATACTGTATATTAAGCGACATAGTGTGAGAGATTCGAAGAATCTAGACTTTCCTTCACCTTTCCTATGAACAGTTACAAGGGAAGGATTAATAGTTGTTTAAATAATTTCAAAATATCTTAAGAAAAAAAATATTATTCTTAAAAATTGTTAATTGTGTCATTAATTGCTGAAAAGAATAAATTTTCTCGATTTGCAGAAAAAAAAATTTTTAAACAAATAAAAATTATTTTAAAAATTGCAAAATATTCTGTAGAAAAAAAATATTACTCTTAAATTCCTTTAATTGTGTCATTAATTCCAGAAAGTAATAATTTTTCACGCTTTACAGGGGGAAAATATTGTTTAAACAAATCAAAATTGTTTCAATAATTACCAAACATCCTTCAAAAATGTCTTGCTTTCAACAATCTTTAATTGTGTCATTATTTTCAGAAAATAATAACTTTTTACGATTTTAGGGAAAAAAAATTGTTTAAATAAATGGAAATTGTTTAAATAATTACCAAATAAGTTGAATAAGAACTACTACTCTTGACATTCATCAACTTTATATGATTTATTCCGAAAGATAATAACTTTTCACGATTTACAGGGGAAAAAAAAAAGTTTAAACAAATACTAATTGTTTAAACAATTAAAAATTATTTAAAATATACTTTAAAACTAGTCACTTATCGATTAAAAATAATTCATGTTGAATTTTTTTTTTAAAATACCGTCTTTAGCATGAATTTGATAGAAAACTGCTATTTTGCATTTATTGGGGCATTTTCCGGGCACAATTAAAGGGGGTCAGGTGTGTCAAAATTAAAAGCTATTGGGTGGAAATTATTCCTTAATTACTCCTCAAGAGGTGACAATATTTTAATTGACAAAAAATGTATAACAAGTACTTTTTTTTCCATTTTTTTGAAAATCGAGCTTTTCCCATTTAAAACTCCATGTTAACTTCAAAAGCCCGGGGGCACGGGTTAACGTTGAAAAAAAAAATTACGGAATTTCTTTTTCCGGAAAACGAACAAAATGGGGGGGTTTTATCACCAAAAATCGAAAGTCAAATTGATGGACCACCCTAATGTACAAGGTTTATCAGAAAGATTAAAGAATGCGTTAAAGAAGTTTGCTATCAATGTATATTTTAGAAATGTTCACATATTAAAAAAATGTTCCACTAATATAAAAGACTTTGAAAAAATTGATAATATCTCTAATGTTGTTTATTTAATAAAATGTAAAGGATGAAATAAAGTTTATATAGGTGAAACTGGTCGTCGGTTAAAAAATAGAATATCTGAACATAAAAGGGATTGTAGAATTACAACATTCTTGGAATTTTGATCATTATTTTGATTTCGAGTTTAAAAATATTAAAATTCTTGCCCAGGAAAAAACTCTTATTAAAGAAAAATTCTGGAATCAATTTTCATAAATAAATATATAAAAGTATCTATTAATTTAAAAACGGAAATTCTTAACGTGAATCAATATTATAATAGCATCATCAATTAATTTGAATTCCCATTGTATTTAGCACGCTTGTCATTTGGAATTGATTTTGTCCATCTCACTACAACTTTCTTAGGCCTTATATTCATTTTTTTTTACGTCACATCAGTTTGTTAGCTGTTTTTACAGAATTTTTAACTACAAAATGTGAACTCTTTTGAACATATTGGGAAATTCTTTTGATCTCTATAGTTTCCCAATATTTTTTACATTTCATAATTAACTGACTTAATACGAATATTGCCTCTAAGGTAAAAATTTGTTTTCTACATCTAATTTATTTTTTTGTATGTATTTTTTATTACTATTAATTATTTATACTCTCATAGCAGATGTTTGTTTTTGATGAAGGCCCACAGATGAGGCCGAAACGTCATAATAAAAAGGAATTTTGATTCGATTTATTTTTTATTTTTTTCTAAATTGATCGTAAGACCGAATTAAAAATAAAAAGTTTGTTTTCTCTCATATTTTTAAAAAGTAAAGTAGTTCAAAAGTCTCTCAAAACCGTAAATTCGCTTGAATAAAATTAATGTAAATACTGCATATTGAATTCAATTTGAAAGAATTTTAATTCATAAAATTTAAAGTCGACTACAAAATTAACTGTTAATCAAACAGTTGCATTAACAACTAAGTAGTTGAACTTTCAAGGAAAGAAAATCGGTTCCAACCAAGAATGATAAATTTCCAAGCAAGAAAGATGAATTTCCTACCATAAAAGATGAATTTTCTACCAAAGACGAATTTTTAACAAAAGAGTTGAATTCTCGACCAAATATATAACTTTTCAATCAAAAAAGACGAATTTTGAACCAAATAGTTTAATTTTCTACCAAATTTTTATTTTCAAGCCAAACAGACGAATTTTATACAAAACAGATTAATTTTCAACAACAATGATAAATCAATTGTAAAAGTTTTTGTAAAAAGTAGTTCAATTTCAAAGCAGCTAGTTGATTTTCTACCAAGAAATACGAACTTTTAACAAAATAGTTGAATCCTTAACCAAAAACGATTAATTTTCAACCGAACAGTTGAACTTTCAATCAAAAAGGATGAATTTTTAACTAAGAAACATACATTTTTAACCAAGAAAGATTACTTTTCTACCATAAAAGATGAATTTTTAATCTAAAAGGACGAAATTTTAACAAACCGGCTAAATTTTTATTTAAAAAAGATGACTTTATCAGAATAGTTGAACTTTCAACCTACAATATTAGGTAAAACCAAATGGTCGAAATTTTTAAACAGAAAAGATTAAAATTCAACCAAAACCCAAAAAAAGAAAATTTTTAAGCCAAAAAGACGGATTTTTTAGAAGAGAGTTGAATTTGCAATCCGAAAAGTTGAATCTTCAACCAAACAGGTTCATTTTCAACCCAGAAAGATAACTTTTCTACCATAAATGATGAATTATCTACCAAAAGACAAATTTTCAACAAAATAGTTGAATCCTCAAACATATAGATGAATTTTCAATCAAGAAAGGTATATTTCAAACCAAATAGTAGAATTTTCCACTAAAAAGATTTTTTTAAACCAAAAATGGAATTTTCAACATTTTTCCTTTCAAAAATTAATTTTAAAACAAGAAGAATTTTTAACAGGTTGAATTAAACCAAAAAGACGAGTTTTTAACCAAATAGGTAAATTTACAAACAAAAATATGAATTTTCAACAAAACACCTCATTTTTAAGCAAATAGTTTAATTTTCTACCAAATTGTTGAATTTTCGAGCCAAGCATACGAATTTTCTACCAAACAGATCAATTTTAAACTAAAATAATGCATCAATCCTTAAAATGTTTTTAAAAATAGTTAAACTGTAAACTTTGTAGTTGATTTTTCGACGAAAAAATAAGAATTCTTAACAGGATAGTTGAATCCTCAACAAAAACAGATTAATTTTTAATCTAACAGTTGAACTTTTAACCAAAAAGGCTGAATTTGCAATCAAGAAAGATGACTTTTCAATCCAAAAGGACGAAATTTTAACCAAAAAACAATTTTTAACAAAATAGTTCAATCCTCAAACATATGATGAATTTTCAATAAAAAAAGATAAATTTTAAACTAAATTTTCATTTAAAAAATATGTTTTTTTGACCAAAAATGAAATTTCTGAAATTTTCTGTTTTAAACATTAATTTAAAAAAAAACGAATTTTCAAGCTTTTGAAATAATCCAAGAAGACCAATTTTTAACCAAATAGTTTAATTTTCTACAAAAATGTTAAATTTTTGAAACGAACAGACCAAATTTTCTACAAAACAGATCAACTTTCAACAGAAATGATAATTCAGTTGTAGAAATTTTGTGAAAAATAGTTCAATTTTAAACCAATTAGTCTATTTTCAACCGAAAAATGCAAATTTTCAACAAAATAGTTGAATCCTCAACCAAAACAGATTAATCTTCAACCGAACAGTTGAATTTTCAACCAAAAGGGATGAATTTCAACCAAAAAAGATCAATTTTTGACCAAGAAAGATTACTTTTCTACCAAAAACAGTTGAAGTTTAAAGCCAAAAAGACGAATTTTTTAGAAAAAAAATTGAATTTTCAATCCAAAAAGTTGATTCTTGAACAAAATAATTCATCGTCAACCCTGAAAGATGATTCTTTTACTATAAATGATGAATTTTCTACTGAAAGATAATTTTTAATAAAACAGTTGAATCCTCAATCATATAGATGAATTTCCAATCCAAAAATATGAATTTTTAACAAAAAAGCTAATTTTCAAGCAAATAGTTTAATTTTCTACCAAACTATTGAATTTTCAAACCGAACATATGAATTTTCGACATAACATATTAATTTTCTACTAAAATGATTCATCAATTGTAGCAATTTTTTAAAAAGTAGTTAAGCTTCATATCAAGTAGTTGATTTTTTAACCAAAAAATACGAATTTTTAATAGAATAGTTAAATCCTCAACCAAAACGGATTAATTTTCAACCAAAAAGGATTAAACATTAAATTCCTACCGAAAAAGACGAATTAAAAAAAAATACATGAATTTATAAGTAAAATTGTTGAATTTTCAAATAGAAAAGATCAATTGAAGTTTATTTAATGATAAAAAATTTAATTGAAAAATAAACATTATTTCAATCGAAGACTATTAGTTTTTTTTTAATGCCACGCTGAAAAACCCAGTTCTCGTCAGATCACTGAAGTTAAGCAGCGTTGGACGCGGTTAGTACTTGGATGGGTTACCATTCGAGAATACTGAGTGCTGTTGGCACATCGAGGGTGTGGTGAGCCCACACTTGTAGTTATTTATAACTACAAGAAAACTATCCACCTAGAAACACTACCCGAATCGGGTAGTGTCACGCCTACCCTGAAAGGGAAATGGCTTAATGGTATACAATTTATAATTAAAAATGTCATGTTCGACCAAAAATTAGCATAATCACATTTTCAGTTTAAAAAATTAGTTCCTAATAACTAAAAAAGCTATTTTTAACAACACACATACATTTTCAACCAAATAGATGACTTTTCAGATACAATGATAAATCTTTAACAACAAAAAATGAATTTTTGACAAAGTAGTTCAACTTTCAACTGATAAGTGTCATTTTTGACCAAAAAAGGATGACTTTTCAACAAAATAGTTACATTTTCTACAAAATAATTAAATTTTTAACCAAATAGTAGAATTTTTACACAAACTAAATGTTATCTAAGTTCGTAACCTTACTTCGAGTCACTCCCTCACCCCACCTGTTACCAACCATAGATTTTGGCGTGACCGGGGGGGGGTCACGC
>CAKNYM010053139.1:266798-289135 GCA_932195095.1 Andricus curvator | reverse complement strand
AATTAATTTTCCACCAGAAACTGATTTTTCAACAAAATAGTTAAATTGTTAACCAAAGAAATGAATTTTCAATTAAAATGATCAATCTTCAACCAAAAAATGAATGTTTAACTAAATAGTTGAATTCTCGACCAAAAAGATGAATTTCCAACCAAGAAAAAATTAAAAATATTAAAATTTGTCGAAAATTTAGTGAGATAAAATGTTTCTCCTGCTTTTTTTAGGTAAAATATATGATTGAAAAAAAGTATTATTTAAATAATTGTAAAATTATTTGAACAAATCATTTTATTGTTATTATTGATTAAATAACTCATAAAGTCTAGAAAATACGTTCATTTCGCGAGGTAGCTGAAAAAAACAAATATTGAAAAAAAATTAAATTGTTTAAACAATTGAATATTAGTTAGCAAATGACTGGGTATTCTTAAATTACTGATCAATGATTATTTATGTAAGAAAAACTTTTAAAAAGCGTCAGTAAACCGCAATATTACGTAAAATTCACATTTGTCACTTATGGGGTTTTCTTTGGGGACCCATAAGAGTGGCTTAAAATTATTCAACCTCAAAATTTATGATTGATTCTTATTCTCTGACAAATTCTGAACAATATACTAAAACACGGAATTATTTGTAACATATTATCAGGTTTAAATATTAGATTTACAAAAAGCTGACTTTTTCCCATGTTAAATCAATGGGAAACTTCATGGTCCTTGCGCGACCCCTAAATATCAACCGATTTTGCTCAAATTTGGAGGAGATTTTTTTGGGGGGAATTCGAGCAAAACTGGGAGGTGAGAGCAGAGAAATTCGAGAAAACAAAAATCCACCAAGTATAAATAAGAACCTAATGACCCCTAAACATCAACGTCAGTTGATCCAAAATTCTCGGACTCTTTCAAATTTTCCCTGACTTTCCCTTCCTTTGCAGTATCCCTTGACCTGAAGTCACCCCGCGATTGGAAATCTTAAGATTTGTTATTTAGAGAAAGAGATAATTATTATAAAAAAATGAAGTTGCGAGTGAGCCGGTTTCCCCCACACGCGCCGCTTAGCCCCATTTAAAAAAATTAGCATTGAATCAAGAAAATATTCTATCGTCCCCATTCGTACCAACGTTTTCTTGATTCAATGCTAATTTTCCTCCATGTAAATCCTTTTTATTGAAGATTCATGATTTATCCTCAATAATCTGATCATGGGAAAATTTTATCTGCTGGTTTTTTCCTTTTGTTTCATTCTTCGCAAGTAATACCATATCCAGATTATATATTCTTTTTTACATAGACTTTTTCCCAGCGCACCCTATACAACTGTATGCATTCAGAGGAACCATAAAAACGTATGTGAAGGTACATTTTAATAAATACACACTACACATGTAATATGAAGAACGTGAAAATATATGGACCCTTAACAAAAGCGAGCAGGTAGTTTTTTAATCCTTCCGAGCGTTTTGTTACCAACAGGATGCGCTCTGGGATTAAAGATATCGAATGCAAGTCTCGTAATCGAATAAAAGAACGGCTGGAATCGATTTATAGTATAAAAATCGTACCTGAGGAAAAAAAAAGAAACAACCTAAAAGAAAATTAAAGAAAATATATAAATATGGAACAAAACTGATGAACTTTTTTTAAGTAATTAATAGAACTTTTGATGGTAAAACGTTTTCTTCGGACAAATAATTTTTTAAGAACAGGAAAAAATCTGCCTCAGCCGAGATTTGAACCGGGAACGCCACTATACATGAGTGGAGCGATAACCAGTACTCATAGATGGTGGCGTTCCCGGGTCAAATGCGGACTGAGGTAGATTTTTTCTTGTTCTTCAAAAATTATTTTTCCAGAATAATCGTTTCAACATTAAAATTTGTATTTATTAAAATTTTTTAACCTCGAATGTAAGCATCTGTAAATGGTAACAACATAATCTCAAAAATTAATTTTTTAAAAAGTAATTATAGTCATCGCTCCCGTTAAATGACGAAAAAGTAACTCTTTATCGTTATCGTTACCGATTTAAAATGTAACTTTTTCATAGATTCTGTGCACAAAAAAATTATCATTACTTTTTTAGATACTTTTATCAACATCAGATCAAACTGGTCCACTTTTGCGGATCTAAAATTAATTTTTATATCTGTCGAGAGGCAAATATTATATTTTGTATTGAAATGTTTTAGAAAATTTTGAATTTCGAGATGGGAGAAAAATTACAATGTTCATCTATAGGGCAAATTCTTAGGGCCAACAAAAAATTTTTTTGAAAACGTTGAATTTACAACAAAATCTACGAATTTTCAACAAACTATTGATTTTTCAACTAAAAAGGATCAATTTTTAACCAAAAAAGATAAATTTTCAACCAAAAATAAAATAGTTATATTTTCAGTTGACAAATTAATTTTCACCAAAAAAATAGAAAATATACATGAATTTTCAACCAAATAGTTGTATTTTAATTTAAAAAAGACACATTTTTAAACTAAACAGTTGAACTTTCAACCAAAAAAGATAAATTTTCAACCAAAAATGGAATAGGTTAAATTTTCAAAAATTTTTAACAAAATCCATCAATTTTAAATAAAATAGGTTAATTTTTAATTAAAGAAATGAATTTTCAACTAAACTGATAAATCTTCAACCAAAAAAATTATTTTTTAAACAAATAGTCGAATTTTTGACCAAGACGATGAATTTCTACCCCAGAAGATTTTTCTACCAAAAAAGACAAATTTTCAACAAAATACATGCATTTTCAACCAAATAGTTGTATTTTTAGTTAAAACAGATAAATCTTCATATCAAACAGTATAACTTTTGAACCAAAAAGGTAAATTTCCTACCAAAAATGGAATAGGTTGAATTTCCAGTTAAAACAAAATTTTCAACAACAAAAAATCGATTTTGCAACAAAATAGTTGAACTTTCTACCAAGGAAATTAATTTATAACCAAAAAGATAAATTATCGACCAAGAAGATTAATTTTCTACCAAAAAAGACGATTTTTCAACAAAATACATCAATCCAAAATGTTGAATGTTCATGCCAAAAAGACATATTCAAGCAACTTTTTCAAGCAAGAAAAATTTTATTTTAAATAAAAAACAGTTGAGTTCAACCAAAAAAATCTAATTTTCAACCAAATAGTATTATTTTTAACCAAAAAATCAATAAATTTTGAACCAAAAATAAAATAGTTAAATTTTTAGTTAAAAAATTAATTTTCAACAAAAAAAAAACGAGTTTTCTACAGAATAGTTAAATTTTCAATAAAAGAGATGAATTTTAAAGTAAAATGATGCATTCTTAACAAGAGTTCAACTTTTAAACAAGAAGTTGAATTTTCAACAAAAACGGAATAGTTAAATTTTCAGTTTAAAAAATTAATTTCCAACAAAAAGAACGAATTAAAAAAAATAGTTAAATTTTCAAACAAAAAAATGAGTTTTTGAAGAAAATCGTTCAATTTCCAACCAAAAAAGATCAACTTGGATTGAAAAACATAAATGTTGATATTTCAACCAAAAAATATAATACTTTTTAAATAAGAATAGTTGAATTCAACCAAAAAATACAAATTTTGAAAAATACGGAAAGAATCTTCAGTGATGAAGATACTTTACCACCCCGAATTTCCCCTCATTGCTCCTATTTCCTCTCCCCTAATTTCCCTTCACTTCTCCTCACTTCCCCACAGTTTCCTACCCCTCATTTCTCGTCACTTCTCCAGCTTCCTCTCCAATAAGTTCCTCTCTTTACCCCTCACTGGCCTTAGTTCCGCTCCCCTCACTTCTCCTACTTCCCCAACCCTCATTTTTCCTCATTTTCACTACTTTACCTCCCCACAATTCCCCTCAGTTCCCCAACCCTCATTTACCCTCACTTCCTCTACTCCCCCTTCAATAATTTCCCCTCATTATCCCTCACTTCCCCGACTTCACCTACTTTCAATCCCCTAATTTTCCCGCATTTCCCCTCACTTTCCTCCCTACTTCCCGTAAGGGAAATGAGGGTAGAAGCAGTATGGGAAATGGGGGAAATGAGGGGAAGAGAATTAGGAGAAGTGAGGGGAAATGAGGGGAGGGAAATGGAGGGAAATGAGGTGGAATAATTGGTGAAAAAGTAGGGAAAGTGAGGGAAAATGAGAGGAAACGATGGTAAGGGAAGGGAAGTTTCCCTTCCCATCGTTTCCTTACCTCTCATTTTCCCTCACATTCCCTACTTTTTCACCAATTATTCCACCTCATTTCCCCCCATTTCCCTTCCCTCATTTCCCCTTACTTCTTTTCCCTTCCCCTACCTTCCCTCCCCTTATTTCCCCTCACTTCCCTTACTCCCCTCACTTCCCATACTCCCCTCATTTCCCTTACTCCCCTCACATTTTACCCTCATTACCCCTAATTTCTCAACCCTCACTTCCCCTACTTCCCCTGATTTCCCTTCTCTCATTTCATCTTACTTCTTTTCCCATCATTTCCTCTCACTTCCCCTCCTTGGACAAAAGTAACGATTTTTATAGTTATCGTTGCTGGAAAAAATGTCAATAGTTACCAATTCGTTACTTATTTACAAAAGTAACTTTTTTACCAAAAAAAAGTAACTAGTCATTTCTCATCTCTGTTAAAAACCAGCTTCTACTACTTTTCCTAGAAATAAAATTTTTCTTCATTTTCAGGGAAATTGATTTCCTTGCAATCGCAAATACTTCGAAGAGGGAAATTTGATATAAACGAGAAATGTCATTTACTGATTCAGCCGAACAAGTTTCCTCGTCCCTGGATTTTGATTTAATCACGCATGTGTGTAAGACCAAATGAGAGAGGCGGCACGAAAAATTGATCAGGAAATTGAAAACATTTCTAGAAACATGTTTATTATATTAGACTAGCAGTAAATTTACTCAACATTTTTTTTAACAATAATAAATAATTTCGAATTGAAAGCTGTTGAAATTAAAAATATATATAATGCACGATTTTGAATTGAAAAGTTCAAAATCAAACAATTTTATATTAGGTACAATTTTTTAAAAAAGGACAATATTTAGAATGGAACATGTGTTATAAATAAATGAACAGGAATTCTAATTTATTTTTAATAATTTACCAATATTTGATTAGAAAACTGGAAATATTCCTTAGAAAATAAAGTTTATTTTCCACTGCACACTTTTTGATTTCGATACAGGATTCAATATTTATATTAATTTATATTGATATTTATAATACATTGCAATAATGTTATTAACATTCAGATCATAATGATATTAATATATATTAACATAGAATTAAATGTTTAAATGTAATACTTAATAGAATTTTTTTAACATTTTAAATTTTCCCGCTTTATTATTTGAAAGTTTTAAAACTATGAAACGTTTCCAAATTTTAATGAAACTTTACACCGAATTTTCAAATAAAAAAGACAAATTTTGTACCAAAAATTGAATAGTTAAGTTTTTGATTAAAAAAGTTAATTTTCAAAAAAAAAAGAATTTTCTACAAAATAGTTAAATTGTCAGCCAAAGAGGTAAATTTTCAACTGAAATAGGTAAATTTTCAGTTAAAAATAAATTTTCAACCAAAAATCAATTATTTTTCCACAAAATAGTTAAATTTTCAACCAAAGAAATGAATTTTCATCGAAAATAATTAATCTTAAACCAAAGAAATGACTTTTTCACAAAATTGTTAAAGTTTTCTACAATGAAATTAATTTTTAACCATAAGACATGAATTCTCAACAAAAAAATGTAATGGTTGATATTTCAACTAAAAAAATTTTTTATTTTAAATCAAAAACAGTTGATATTTTAACTGAGAAAGATTTTAATTTTCAATCAAAAACATTTGAATTCATCTAAAAAAGAGGAATTTTCAACAACAAAAATTAAATCTTCAACCAAAAAGAATACTTTTCAACATAGTAGTTAACTTGTCAACAAAAAAGAATACTTTTGAACAGCATTGTTCAATTTTGAACAAAGTAGATTAAGTTCTAACCAAAAAGTTGATTTTTCAACAACCAAATGAGAAGATAATTTTCTACCAAAAAAGGCAAATTTTCAACAAAGCAGGTTAATTTTCAACAAAAAAAAGTTAATTTTAACCTATTAGTTGAATTTTCAACTAAGTAGTTGTAGTTTTGACAAAAGAAATGTATTTTCAACCGTGAAGATTAATTTTCTTCCGAAAAAGACGAATTTTCAACAAAGTACATGATGAATTTGCAACCAAGTAATTTGCAACAAAGCAGTTTAGTTTTCAACTAAAAAGATAAATTTTCAACCAAAAATGGAATAATTACAATTTCAAATAAAAAAATTAAGTATTTTCCAAACAAATAAATTTTCAACAAAATATTGACATTTTCAACCAATAAGATTAATTTTCAACTAAGTAGTTGAATTTTTAACCAAAAAAATTAACTTTCATTTGAGAAGATAACTTTGCTACCAAACAAGATGAATTTTCAACAAAGTACATGAATTTTCAACCAAGTAGTTGACTTTTGAAGCAAAAATGGAATAATTATAATTTCAAATAAAAAATAAAGTATTTGCCAGAAAAAAGAACGAATTTTGAACAAAATAGTGAAATTTTCAACCAAGAAGATTACTTTTCTACCGTCAAAGATAAATTTTCAACATAACAGATTAATTTTCAGCAATAAGAGTTAATTTCAACGGAATAGTTGAATCTTCTACCAAAGCGGATGAATTTTCAGCTAGAAAATTACTTTTTTCACAATATTGTATTTAATAATTAACCAAAAAACATGAATTTTCAACAGAGAAGAATGATTTTCTAACAAAAAATACGAATTTTCTACCAAGAAGGTTAATTTTCTACCAAAAAAGATGAATTTTCGACAAAAACAGATTAATTTTCAAAAAAAAAAAGTTAATTTCATCGAAATCGTTGAATTTTCTACCAAAGTCAATGAATTTTCAACTACAAAATGACTTTTTTCACGATATTGTATTTAATTATAAGTCAAAAATAAGAATTTTCAACAGAGAACATTAATTTTCTAACAAAAAAGACGAATTTTTAATAAACTAAATGAATTTTCAACCAAGTAGTTGAACTTTCAACTGAGAAAGATAAATTTTAAACCAAAAATGGAATAATTATAATTTTAAATAAAAAAACCTGTTTGCCAAAAAAAAATTTTTTTTAACAAAATAGTGCAATTTGCAACTAACAAGATAAATTTTCAATTAAGTAGTTGCATTTTCAACAATAAAAAAACGATTTTTCAACTAAGAAGATTAATTATAATTTCAAATAAAAAATTAAGTATTTGCCCAAAAAGAAACGGATTTTCAGCGGAATAATGAAATTTTCAACCAAGAAGATGAATTTTGCATTTTCAACAAAAAAATGAATTTTCAACCAAGAAGATGAATTTTGCATTTTCAACAAAAAAATGTATTTTCAACCAAGAAGATTAATTTTCTACCGTCGAAGATGAATTTCCAAAAAACAGATTAATTTTCAACAAAGAAAGTTAATTTCAACGAAATAGTAGCATTTTCTACCAAAGCAGATGAATTTTCAAATAAAAAATTACTTTTCTCACAATATTGTATTTAATTATCAGTCAAAAACAAGAATTTTCAACAGAGAACATTAATTATCTAACAAAAAAAAACGAATTTTCTACCGAGAAGATAAATTTTCTACCAAAAAAGCTGAATTTTCAAGAAAAACAGATTAATTTTCAACAAAAAAAGTTAATTTCTACAAAATGGTTGAATTTTCTACGAAAGTCAATGAATTTTTAACTAAAAAATGACTTTTTTCACAATATTGTCTTTAATTATCAACCAAAAACATGAAGATTCAACAGAGAAGATTAATTTTCTAACAAAAAAGACGAATTTCTAACAAACTAAATGAATTTTCAACCAAGTAGTTGAATTTTCAACTAAGAATGATAAATTTTCAACCAAAAATAGAATAATTATCATTTTAAATAAAAAAACCTGTTTGCCAAAAATTTTTTTTTAACAAAATAATGCAATTTGCAACTAACAAGAGAAATTTTCAATTAAGTAGTTGCATTTTCAACAACAACAAAATAAATTTTCAACCAAGAAGGTTAATTATAATTTCAAATAAAAAATCAAGTATTTGCCAAAAAGAAACGAATTTTCAGCGGAATAGTGAAATTTTCAACCAAAAAGATTAATTTTCTACCAAAAAAGACGAATTTTCAAGAAAACAGATCATTTTCAACAAAAAAAGTTCGTTTCAACAAAATAGTTGAATTTTCAACTGACAAAGATGAATTTTAAGCCAAAAGCATAATAATTATATTTTCAACTGAAAAAATTTAATATTTACCAACAAAAAAAGACTAATTTTTAACAAAATATTATAAAAATAATTGTATTAATGTTGGTATTAACATTGAAATCATATTAATATTAATATATGTTAATACAGAATTAAACGTTTAAATTTATACTTAATAGCATTTTTTAAACATTTAAAATTTTCCCGCTTTAATATTTGAAATTTTTGAAACTTTGAAACGTTTCCAAAGTTTCATGAAACTTTACAACCCTAAATAAGGAATCATTCAAATCTTTTCTCATGTTTATATAAATCAATTTTTTTTATTAAATCGATAATTATCTTGATCCGTAAATCTCCCCTAGTTTCAATCACCCACCTTTTAAAACTATCATCTATATTCTATACAACCTGTTCAACTTCAACCTGACGAATGTAGCTCACTGTGCCCCTTCGTCAACCAACCCCGTTTAGTCTCGCTTTCTTCAGAAATCAATATCTATAATTATGTTGTTACCCGAGCTACACTAGCTTCACCTGTTTCCAGAGACTTGCAAAAACTGATTTGTAGAAATTCCAGATTAATCTTTTTCTCTCAATTCACCCAAAAACTCGACATTTCATTAAAATTTATCAAAAATTAGCAATTTCTGAATAAATAAAAAAAAGTGCATGATATGATGAGCCTCAAGTCCTCAATCGGTAATTAAATTATTAGTTTAAGGAAAAGAATTTTTTTATAATTTAAACAAATTTTTTTCAAGTCACAATTTCTATGAGAAGGAGATTTTTTTAAATCGAAAAACCTATAAAAATTTCCAACTATTTTAAGTTTAAGCCTTGCCAGAGATAAGACTGAATCAACAAAAATACTTTTTTATGACACATGCATGATTTCAGCCCTTTTCGATGCCTATGAAGCAGAGCTAAAGCTTTACTTTTTACTACCTAGGGAGTAAAAAGTACTTTTTACTCCCTAGGGACTGAAAAGTGACGTCAGAGGTGAATAATGAAAATTAAACATCTATGAGCTCGCATTTTACGATTATCAACCCACTCACCGTAAAAATAGTGAGGAAATTTTGGTTGCAGATAATAGAATTTTCCGGTTATTTATGGAAAGTTACCATATATGACTGATCAAATTGCCGTAAACTACTGAAAATTTTCATGAATTTCCGGAAAATTATGGAAATTTTTAAAAATGAATTTTGGGTAATTTATGGTAAGTTACCATATATACCTGTAAAATTACCATATATGACCTAAAATTTCCGGACATTTATGGAAATTTTTGATAAGTTACCATATTTGCCGGTAAAATTACCATAAATGACCGAAATTTTTAATAAATTTTTGGAAATTTATAGAAATTTTTAAAGATGGATTTTTGCTAATTTATGGTAAGTTACCATATTTACCGGTAAAATTACCATAAATGACCGAAAAATTCCATAAATTTCCGGAAATTTATGGAAATATTTAAAAATGAATTTTGGGTTATTTATGGTAAGTTACCATATTTACCTGTGAAATAACCACAAATGACCGAAAATTTCCGCAAATTTATAGACATGTTTAAATTGAAATTTGGACAATTTATGGAATGTTACCATAAATTCCCTCTAAAATTACCAAAAATTTCCGGCAATTTTTTTATTGAATTTTTGATAATTGGAAACAAGTTAACATAAATTTCATGCTTCTTCACTCAAAATCTAATATGGACTGAAACTATGACTGTATTTCGAGAAATGTCTGAAATCATCCATTTGTTATAAAAAATAAACAAATCCAAAAAATGCGGTCCAACGAAAGTGGATTACCCGGATTTTAACGGATTCACTTGAAATACTTCTGTTTACAAAATTATTCCGGATTACCTGAGATTACTCCAGATTGCATAGGATTACCCTGGATTACATAAAATTATGGTGGATTACTCCGCCTAAAAAAAATGCGAATTTTCAACCAAAAAGGATTACTTTTTAACAAAAAATTGTTCAATTTTCAACAAAATATATGAACTTTTAACCAAATAGTTGAATTTTCAATTTGAAAAATGGATTATCTTTGGAATTGTTAACCAAGTTCGTTTTGTTTTTGGTTGGAAATTAATTTTTTTAACTGAAAATTTAACTATACACTTTTCAGTTGATAAATTACCTTTTTTAGTTGAAATTTTAGCTATTTGGTTGAAAATGCATGCATTTTGTTTTAAAAAAATTTTATTGTTCAAAAATTTATATTTTTGGTTGAACATTGAACTATTTTCGTGGAAAATTTCACCATTTTGTGAAAAATTCGATTTTTTTGTTTGAAAATTAATTTTTTTAACCAAAAATTTAACTATTACATTTTTGATTGTAAATTCAACTTTTTTAGTTGAAAGTTAAACTATTTGGTTAGAAATTCATGTATTCTGTTAAAAATTCCTCTTTCTTGGTGGAAAATTATTCTTAATGATTGAAAATTCAACTATTTGATTGAAAATTAATTTTTTGGTTGAAAATTCAACTACAAGGTGTAAGTCGAACTACATTGTTCTTTGTTATAAACTAATGTATTTTTAAGAAAGTTGTCTTTCTTGGTAGAAAATTAATCTTTGTTTTTTTCAAATTATTATTTTTTTTAATTCAAAATTTAACAATTCTATTTTTGACACAAAAGAGTTAATTTTTCAGGCAAAAAGATGAATTTCCAGCTAAAATTATGAATCTTCAACTGGAATGGTTAAATTTTTATTAAAAAAATAAATTTGCAACCAGAGGACAACGATTGTTCAACAAAATAGTTCAATTTTCAATCAAAGAGATGAATTTTTAACTGAAATGATAAATCCTAAACCAAAAAATTACTTTTTCACAAAATTGTTGAATTTTCTACAAAGAAATTGATTTTTAATCAAAAGAGATGAATTCTCATCAAAAATGTAATGGTTGATATTTCAACTAAAAAATATTATAATTTTAAATCAAAAGCAACTAAATTCAACCAAAAATGACGAATTTTCAACAAAATAGTTGAATCCTCAACCGAAAAGACAAATATCTCAGAAAAAATTTGACTTTTTAACCAAAACGGATAGTTTTGAACAACATTGTTTAATTATCGACAAAATACAATAAGTTCTTTTAATTTTCATCTGAAAAAGGCCTACAGTACAATAATAATATTTTAAAGTAGATTAAGTTTCAATCAAATATTTGAAAGTTGAACCAAGGAGAATTAATTTTTAACCAAGAAGATTATTTTCTACCAAAAAAGATAAATTTTTAACAAAATACATTAATTTTCTTCCAAATAGTTGAATTTTTGATTGAAAAAGATTCATTTACAATAAAAAATGGACTAGATAAATTTTAAGCTAAAAAATCGAATTTTTAACCAAAAATATGAATTTGCATGCAAGAAGAATAATTTTCTACCAAAAACGACAATTTTTAACAAAATACATGAGTTTTCAACTAAATAATACTCAAAAAGATCAATTTTTAACTAAAAATGGAATAATTATTTTTTCAATTAAAAAATTAAGTATTTGCAAACATAAAACGAATTTTCAAGAAAATATTTGAATGTTCAACCGAGAAGATGAATTTTTAACCAAAATTATGCATCTTCAACCAAAAAATGATTTTTTAACAGAATACATGAATTTTCAACAAAATATTGGAGTTTTCAACGAAGTATTTGAATTTTCAAAAGAAAAAAGATAATTTTTTAACGAAATAGTTCAATTTTCAAGTAAAAAAAAAAAGAATTTTCTACAAAATAGTTGAATTTTCAGCCAAAAAGATGAATTTTCAACTAAAATGATGAATCTTTAACGGAAATAGTAACATTTTTAGTTAAAAAATAAATTTTCAACCATAAGACAACGATTTTTCAACAAAATAGTTCAATCCTCAACCGAAAAGACGAATTTTCCACAAAACATTTGACATTAAGTATTTTCAACAACAACAAAATAATTCTCAACCAAGAAGATTAATTTCCTACCAAATAATTAAATTTTTAACCGAAAAATAAACATTATTTTGCAATAAAAATTGGAATAGTTAAAATTTCAGTTGAAGAAAATAATTAAAAAAAAAAAAGGAATTTTCTACCAGAAAGATGAATTTGCAAGCAAGAAGTTTAAATTTCTACCGAAAAAGGCAAATGATTCTGAGACGTTCCGCCCCGTGAAGTTTAGGACGGATTTTCTATCAGAAAAAAATATGTTTTTGTAAATTTTATTCACAATCTTCAATATTAATTGAATTGAGTTGAAACTCAATATTTCGTTATTCAATTAGCTATAAAATACAAATTAATAATAACTTTTTAAATATAAGTCTGTTTTATAGGGTCCCAAAAAAAAACGATTAGTGAAAAGTTGAGTTTTGCAGGTTTTTGGCGCTAATTATGATTTTTTTGCGGTTTTTCAAACACAAATTGTTTCTAATAAAAAATTGTTTACATAAGTTGTTTAAATAATTTATTATTGTTTATAGCAATTTTATCTAAGAATTTTTCAACGTATTTTTAATTTTTCAGTTGAAGCAAGGCAATGATCAATCAAAAGAGCAATAATTGTTTAAACCGTTTATTATTATGTATAATAATATTCTCTTAGAATAATGCTATAAAGTTGCAGATTTTTCTAAAATTTTCCACTTTTCTGCCAACTTTTCAATTTGAGTGACGTCATACTCAATTCGAATTATAAACATAATTGTTTAAACAATTCATTATCATTTTTAATAACGTTCTCTTTGAATAATGTTAGAATGTTGCGGTTTTTTCGGAAATTTCCAACTTTTTGTGCACTTCTCACTGAAACTGAGGTAATCATTAATGCAATTTAGCAAACATAATTGTTTAAACAAGTCATTATCTTTTATAACTATCTTCTCCTATTTTAATGCTAGATAAGGTAAAGGTATCTATCATGAAACATGTCCCAATTATGAAATAGTTTGACAAATAATTCGATTTATAAATAATTTAGAAGTATATTTTTGAGTAAAAATTATTATATTAATGAGCATGAAAGTTAGGCTTTTCATCTATATAAAAAGCAAGTATAGTTCTAAAGTTTTAAACGCTAAAAAATACTTTTAATTATGTAACCTCCAAACTCGAGAAAATTGACTGCCATTTATCCGAGTCAGAAGGCTTGATACCTATAATTCATTTTATCTCGTGTATTCACAAATTTTTATTATATTAATATAGCTTATGTTATTATTATATATTACTTAAACTTTAAGTGAAACAAAAAATAATTTTGAACCAAAAAAGAACGGATTTTCAACAAAACAGTTGAATTTTCAACCAAAGTGATCAATTTTCAAATGAAATGATGAACCTGCAACTGGAATAATTGAATTTTAAACCAAACAGATAAATTTTCAACTTAAATGATGAATCTTTAACTGAAATGGTTGAATGTTCAACCAAAAAGATAAATGTTCAACCAAGAAGATTAATTTTCTACAAAAAAATACGAATTTTCAACACAATATATGAATTTGTAACCAAGTTGTTTAATTTGCAACTGAAAATGATGAATTTTTAACCAAAAGTTGAATTTTACAAAAAAAAATAGAGAAGAATTTTCAACAAAATATCGAATAGTTAAACGTTAAGTTAAACAAATTAATATTTAACAAAACAAAAAAAACGGATTTTCACTCAAACAGTTCAATTTTCAACAATTATTTTCAGTTAGAAAAATTTTGTTTCAACGAGGTCGTTAAATTTTCAATCAGAGATGCATCTTCAATTAAAATGATGAATCTTCAATGAAAAGAATTAATTTTTAACAAAAGAGTTACATTTTTAACGAAGAAGGTAAATTTTCAACTAAAAAATTTGAATTCTCAACGAACAATGTAATATAATTGAAATTCCAACGAAACAATATTTTAATTTTAATTAAAAAACAGTAAAATTCAACCAAAAAAGACACATTTTCAAGAATAGTTGAGTTTTCAATTAAAAATACTTTTTAGTCAACAGAGAAAACAAATTTAAACCAAACTGTTGAATTTTCAAGGAAAAATATGAATTTTCAAGCAAGAAGATTAAATTTCTACCAAAAAGGACGAATATTCAATAAAACACATGAAGTTATTATTAAGTACAATAAAAAAAAAGAAAAGGCTACTTAGCCTAATATTTCATTTATACTTCACTTTAACCAAGTTTCTTAAGCTTTGACTTCATCCTTCATGGTTTTTTTCTTCTTTTTCATTCACCTAAATAAAAATTCATTCCCTATAACAAACATTTTTCAGCAAAAATAAAATATAATTCACTTCGTTCACGAAAACTACCCTTTATACCCTATAAGAAGGCTTGAATTGAAAAGAATTGTGAAATTCCGATTTCAGCTAAAAATTGAACAATTTTCTATCCTATTTAAAACCTGATTCTTCCACCGGTCTCCAATCCGCAATACATTTTTCAGAAAAATTCCCTGCAGTTCCCATAGCGGCAGCAACGACTCGGAATTATTTTGTGTTCCAGAAACAGGATAAAATTTACATTTATTTAATTCCTTCCAGTACCATCAAAAAATATCTATAATTAATTGTTTTTAATTTCTTAAAGTAGGACACATTTCTAATTCATTTAATTCCTTCCATTTCTTTCATAAAATATGTATATTGAATTGCTTTTAATTCCGTAAATTAGAATTTTTTTTCAATTTATTTAATTCCCTCTAATACCTTCAGAATAAATCTTTATGACATTGTTTCGAATTCCAAAATGTAGCATATATTTCAAATGAAGTTTATTCCCAGTGGTACCTTCAGAAAATATTGGTTTAAAAATATTTTAAATCCTTTTTTCTGGAATATAAGTTTGAAAGTTTCAATTTTTGTGAATCTTATGAATAAGATTTTTTATATCTTTAAATAAATAAAAATATAAATAAATATAATATACTTTGGAAATGTAGAAGCTATAGATAAAGTGAAAAAGGTGGTTAAAATTGATAATTTTAAGGATTGTAATGATAATTACATAAATCTATAATTATAACTGATCAAAGATTGTAAAAAATGGTGACTGTTAATTGTATATATATATATTTTTTTAATTGCTTATTCTTTTATTATGACCGATTATGACGTGGAATTGTTAGGTTTTCTAATTTGATGTTATTTAATTTTACATGTCGTTTTTTGAACTTAATAAAGTTTCATTGCTAAACTCTTAAACGGTCTAATCTGATTTAAGGGGCCGTGCATAAATTACCAAGTTGAATTTCTAAACAAACAAAATGAATTCTCAACAAAAAATGTAATAATTAATATTTTAACCAAGAAAAGATTTTTATTTCAAATCAAAAATAGTTGAATTGAAAAAATATGAAATTTCTACAAAAAGAGATAAGCTTTCAAATCAAATTCTCAAACAAGAAAGATTTTCCAGATAATAAAGAAAAAAAACTTTATCCAAAATTTTGAATTTTTAAGGCAAAATAGTTGAATTTTATTCAATTATGAATCTTTACACAAAAAAATGAATTTTTAAGCAATTAGTTCAACTTTTAACGAAGGAATTGATTTTTCAACCTAAGAAGATTAATTTTCAAATAATATTTAATAGTAGATATTTTAACAAACAATATTTTAATGTTGAATTAAAAACAGTTTAATTTAACCAAAAAACACGAATTTTCAACAAAATACTTAAATTTTCAACTAAAACAGATTAATTTTCAACCAAACAGTTGCATTTATAAAAAAATGGATTTTCAACCAAATAGTTGAATTTTTACCTAACAAAGATACATTTTTCACAAAAAATGTAATAGTTAAATTTTCAGTAAAAAAAAATAATTTTCAGCCAAAAAAAAAACGAATTTTTAACAATATAGTTAAATTTTGAACTGAAGAAATGAATTTTTAACTAAAATTATGAATCTTCAACTACAAAAATGAGTTTTTTAACGAAGTAGTTCAACTTTCGACCAAATAATTAAGTTTTCTACCAACTTGTAGACCTTGCTACCAAATTATTGAATTGTCTACCATATTGTTGAATTTTCTAGCCCAAAATAAGAATTTCCCACATAACAGTTGAATTTTTAACCCGAAAATGTGAATTTTCAACAATAAAATTAATTTTCAACCTAAACAGATTATTTTTTACCAGGCAGTTACATTTTTAACCAAAATAGATGAAATTTCTTCAAAAAGAGAGGAATTTTCAAACTAACAAGATGAATGTTCCAATAAAAAAGTTGAATTTTTAACCAAAGAAAAATCTTGTAGTTAAGAAGGAAAAAAATTTCAATCAAATTGTAGAATTTTCAAGCCAAAAAAACTGAATGGACCCTCAACCAAAAATAGATTGATTTTCTTATTGGTTTCTAATAATTCAGTTCGCATTTGAGTAAGAACCGAAAAACAGGGGAACGTCTGTGAAGCCTGCGATAAATAAATAGGAATTATGATAATTTATAAACACATTCAATTTTCTAAAACTAATTCCATCAAGCTTCCACGTTTATCTAATCAACAGAGTTTATATTTTATATGTAATTTCGTTCCCTAAGTTTATAAAATCTTAGCAAGATTTGGAGAGGGAGGGAGGGGACAGCAAATATCACGGTATCTTACATGGGGGAGAGGGGGTTGAAAATTTCAGAAAAATACCTTAGGTAATTTGTGTATGACCCCTTATTTATTTGCTTATTCATTTATTATTATTTCGTGAATTTATGATTATTTGTGGATCTCGGGACAGTGAAGGTACGTGGGTTAGAGTTTGCAGATGATAAGTATAAACTGAATATAAGCATCAAGAACATGGGCCTCAAAATTAACATAAATAAAACAATATTTTTTGTATTACCAAATATTCCGATATATTCTGTATTCTCGAATATTCTTTAGGGAATATATTCCTGGCACACGAAAAATCAGAGTGGTCGATCCCTAGCTTCTGGACAAAATATTTTTTTTTAAAGACGCATTTATTTTTTTATGGATTCAAACAAATTTGGGGGCGATATGCATGAAAATTCAACAACAACAAAATTGAACATAGATTTCAGCGAGACGAAATCTCTGTTCATAAAACGTTCTTTGAGCCGATCTCCAACTACCTTAATGGAAGAAGAAGGCTGTTGCAGTTTGCAAAAGGTGGGACTTATAAAAGTCCTAAGTTTGTATTATAACGTCGACTGGTGGCCAACATATGATTTCGACCACCACATGTGAGGGGAGGTCCAGGCTGATTTTTCTTAGGGGGGGTCAGACCCTCAATGAAGGGGCCCCCACGTTCCCTCTCACCTGTCGCCAGGTGCAACTCCCAACCATCTGCATGAGGGGCTCGTGCCATAGGACCGTACAATTCTTTTCCATATTTTTGTGTGTGTTTCTCTGCATGGAAGTGGCGATTTTACCTACCTACACCATCGACTCACACGTGACTATCTGGTGAGCACGTGACATAATTACATGGATACGTCATGGCCCGTGAACAGTAGGATGAAACAAAGTGGTTATTGTCGAAACACATATCGCACTTCCTTAATTCTTTTTTAACTTTTAAAAACAACTGCTCAAATACTATTCCCACGCCAAAGGTTTTTTTCAAAAAATAAAGGAAATATTGTTTAATAAACATTCTTTATTCTTAGTTATTGCAGTTGTACAGCAATATCTTCCTAGGTGTTTAATTTTTTTTAAATAGCATAATCAATCAATAATTTTTCGTTTTGAGAGAACTCGAATTTTTCCTAAACTTTTGAAATACCTTTCAAAATTAAAAAACTTGTATTTTTTGGAAATCTTCAAAAATCTACCTTTTGTTTAACATTTTTTGAAATCTTCTCAATATTTAAATTATTTTCGAGTCTTTTCAAAACATCTAAAACTTCTAAATATCTTTTGAAATAATTCAAATCTTTCCTAAAATTGTTTAAAATTCTACAAAATTATGAAACAAACCAAAATCATTGAAAATCTACGTTTTCTTTTCATTTTTTCAAGTTTTAAATTATTTTTGAATCCTTTCAAAACTTCTAAATATCTCCTAAGATTACTTTAATTATCTCTAAAATTATTTTTATTGGTGTAAAATTAAAAAATCTTGCTTTTAAAATTTCAGGAAAACATTCGACAAATTTAGAAATCTTTTTAAATTTTCTCTAAAAATTAATTTTTAAAAACAAAAAATCATTTGAAATTTTCCCATGAATCTTAAGAGAATATTGTTATTCTCTTGAAACCTTTCAAAATTCGTAACGAATTTCTTCTTTTTCGAAATCTTCAAAAATCTACATAATTTTTTGAAAAGTTTTCAAGATTTAAATTAGTTTCAAATCTTTTTGAACTTTAAAAATGTCTAAATATCTTTTGAAATGATTCAACGTTTTCCTACAATTGTTTAGAATCCTACAAAATTAAAAAACTTCTCTTCAAATCTTCCAGATTCTTTTACGATAATTTTGGAAACCTTTTGACATATTTTCTAATATTTTCTTTAAATTAATTTTTCAAAATAAAGATTCATTTTTGAGTTTCTTAGGAATTTTATAAAAATTCGTTTATTTTCTTATGAACCTTTCACAATTCTCAAAAAGCTTCTCCACTTTTTGTGCGATATTTTTGAAAATTCGCACTTTATTTTAAATTTCTTGAAATCTTTTCAAGTTTAAATTATTTTTCAATCTTTTCAAAACTTCTAAATATCTCTTAAGCTTGATCTAATTTTCTCAAAAATTTTGTAATCTTTCAAAATTACTTTAGAATCTTCTACATGCATTCTTTTTTGAAATTTTCGGAAATCATTTGAAACTTTATGAAATCTTTGTAAATTTTCTCTTAAAATTAATTTTTGAGAAAAAGAAAAAATCATTTGAAATTTTCCCAGGAATTCTAAGATAATATTGTTATTCTCTTGAAACTTTTCAAAATTTGTAAGAATTTTCTTTTATTGAAGATCTTTAAAAACCTACATTTTTTCACATTTTTTGAAATCTTCTCAAGATTTGAATTATTTTTGAATATTTTCAAATCTTCTAAAATTTCAAAATATCTTTCGAAATAATTCAAAGTTTTTCTAAAATTGTTTGAAATCCGAGATTTGGAGAATTGGAGATGCTGCATGAGAGTAAAAAATGCTTTATCCAAAAAAATGATTCTGTTCCAAGAAAATAATAATAATTTTAAGAAATATCAATGCTAAAAAGTTGAAAAAAATTATTGCTACTTTAAAATTCTCACTTAATTTGAAATAAAATTTTTTTAAATATGTTTTTCCTTTCATGGTTATTATATGCAATAAACCGATTTTCGAGCAAAATATTCGCTAACAAGTGAAAATATAGAGAGCTTGAAAAAATTCAACATTTTCCTAAAACACAGAAATTGAAATAAAAATTCTTTGCAAACCTTTTGATATTATAATATTTAGAATTAGAAACCTTTCAAATAAACTAAACATTAAAAAATATCAACTCATGGATTTTAAAAGCAATTTAATCTTTTTTAATCACTTTTTAATTTTCATGTTTCAAAAATTAAACAATTATACATATATTCAAAACATTTCAATTTTTAAAAATTATTATTAATTGTAAACGACAATTTTAATTTGGTCGTGTATAATTTTTAAATCACTGATGAATTTTATGGGCTCAAAATTGAAAAATGACATTACAATTGAAAGCGATTAATATTAACCATTCTTTAAATCTTTCAAAAGTTCAAACCAATCAGGTCCTTAAAACTGAATTTGAATTTAAATCGGTCAAAATTGAAATTGAAAAAACATCCCTGAATTGGATAAACCTAAATTTTTTTAGATTATTACATCCATGAAACCGATTTTTATTTCAAAATAAATATTACAATTTCTAAACTTGTGAACTTTGGATCTTTGAAAAAGTTCAATATAACACAAATCAAAAATTTTAAATGAATCAAGAATATCAAAAAATCAGAAAATTAAAATACCATAATTTCTTTCCAAAAAGTCAAAATAAAATTTGGTTTTAAATTAATTTTGAAATTCTAGAATATTTCAATGCTGTTCCGGGAAGATCAGAGACATCTGGCTGGCGCGTAAAATACTGAATCCTATTACCAGCGGGTCACGTATTTCAATACCATAATAGCTTTTCATCGATTTATTAGTTCAGGGAGGAAATGTGAAACTGGTAAACTCACTACCTGTAATTTTTATTTTTTATGATAATATACTTTAATAACTTTCAAAATTTACGAAAATACTACCTCCACTACATGATTGTAAAATACTAACATTTTATTATATCTAAAACTTGTATTAATTAAAACATTTCTTTTTGCCGTTTAAAAAATACTTTTATCAAAATACTGAGAGAAGGACTAAAAAGTCCACACAAAAAAAAAGAAAATTTCCGAAAATCAGCAAATATTCTACAATTTTAAATTCCCGAATTGGAAAATTTCTAAATAATAAAATTCCAATATAATATTGTAATAATAAATACATCAAAATAATAAAATTTGATATTACCAAATTTGTAAATTCTCGATGAATAAAATTGCCGAGACAGGGAAATTATTTATTTAACAAATAATTTTTAATTGTTTAGAATCGGATATTTTATAATATCGGAAATTTTATTTCAAGAATTATTTATTATCGAGAATTTTCAAATTCGGTACTTTTAACTCTTGGGACTTTTATTCTTCGAGAATTTTCTATTTCGAATATTTTCTTTTCCAAAAACTTTAAAGTGTCGGGAATTTTCAGCCATCCCATACTGAGTATTAATTTGGATGTGCGAAAAATAAAAATATTAATATATTAAGTAAAATTTGAGTTAAATTCAAATTACTACCAAATAATGATTTTTGAATTAATGAATATTTAAATTAATTTTGTAACAATTTATTAAACTAATTTTTAGTCCAATACGACTAAACCTCAATGAAATTTGACAAATTATTTAGTTGAGAGAGTATGATTTTCTCAAGGAATTGGAGGGAAGAACGAAAAATCCTGAAAAATAACATTCCCGAACTGCAAAATTCCCGAATTATAAAATTTCTGAATAATAAAATTCCCGGGTTGGAAAATTCCCGAATGATAAAATTCACGAATTATGAAATTCCCGAAAAATAAAGTTTCCGAAATGGAATATTTCCGAATGATAACATTCCCGAACAATGTATAATATTACCGAATTAAAAAATTCCCGACAGAAAATTGCCGAAATATAAAATAACCGAACTAAAAAAATAATTGAAAAAATATGTTTCTGGATGAAAATTTTGTTCAATAATTGTTATTTTTAATTCAAACAATAACTTTAGAAACTTTTAACATTAAAACTAATTTTTTTATTGAAATATTTAAATATTGTATTCTTAACAAATAAATAATATTTATATAAAATTGTTGGAATTTTATTTTTCGGGATTTTTCAGTCGTCCCAGGAATTTTATTATTCGGGAATTTTATAATTTGGAAATGTTCTAATTCGGGAATTTTATTATTCGGGAATTTTATTATTCGGGAATTTTACAGTGTCGGAATTTTATTTTTCGGGATTTTGCCGTTGTCCCAGGAATTTCTTTATTCGCGAATTTTATAATTCGAGAATTTCATTATTCGGAAATTTTATAATTCAGCAATTTTCCGATGCGGGAATTTTATTATTTGGAAATTTTCCAATTTGGGAATTTTACAAAGTCGGAATTTTATTTTTCCGGATTTTCCAGTCGTCCCAGGAATTTTATTATTCGGAAATTTTATAATTCGGCAATTTTTCAATTCGGGAATTTTATTATTTGGAAATTTTTCAATTTGGGAATTTTATTATTCTGAAATTTTATTATTTGGGAATTTTACAATGTCGGAATTTTATTTTTTGGGATTTTTCAGACGTCCCAGGAATTTCATTATTCGGGAATTTTATAATTCGTCAATTTTCCAATTCGGGAATTTTATTATTTGGAAATTTTCCAATTTGGGAATTTTATTATTCTGAAATTTTACTATTTGGGAATTTTACAATGT
>CAKNYM010053139.1:244501-266376 GCA_932195095.1 Andricus curvator | reverse complement strand
GGAAATGTTCCAATTCGGGAATTTTATTATTCTGAAATTTTATTATTCGGGAATTTTACAGTGTCGGAATTTTATTTTTCGGGATTTTTCAGTCGTCCAGAATTGGAATCATTTTTAATTTCTAAATAATTATTTTAAATAAAAACATGTCGATCGATATTCAGATAAAATAGATGCATTTTTTCAACATTTTAATTTATTTTATTTATACATTCAAATTAATAATAAGAATTCTTTTCGATGTACAACATTCTAGACTTTCAAATATTTAACTTTAAAAAACTGAACCACTTTTAGTCATATTCAGCTCCTATAGTGATACTCATACCTTCGGAAACGATTTTGGTTTGATGATACCACCAGTTTGTATCTAAAACAACTAGAAAAAAAATAAATATAATTTTTAAATGTTTTTTTCACGAAAAAAAATACTTATAAATTTATATATATGAATGGAAACGTATATTACATTGCAGAATTGAAGGGCTGCTGTACACAGTTAGATAACCAACAAAATCGGAATTTTTCAGGAGAGCGAAATAACATTCTGTAAAAACGAAATCACCATTTAAAGATAAAACAGAAGGTTACTCCCGAGCTGAAGTGTTTCTAAATTGAGGCCAAAAAAGTATGATTAAAAATGATAACCCCGTTTCGAGAAATAGAATGTGGAAGTTTACAATCTCAAAGTGACAGGAACCTAAAATTGGAATAGGCTTGGTTGCAAATCACGATAAAAAGTGCAATTTTCAGTTGACACCAAAAATAAAAACTCTCTCCTGAAATATTGAGCTGCTAAATGGGGAAAAAATGAGTTCGATTAGAAAAAGTTAATCAATTACGAGTAAATCATTCAAGAATTTTGAGGTTCAAATAGGTTTTGAAAATCGTCTTTGGATAGCGGATAAAAATCTATTTTTCAATTTTTAAAAATAACAAAAACTTCCTTCCGATATATGGGAAGGCTGAATAAAATAAAGATTTAGTGTGACGGTATTGCACTGTCACAGACGATTTTTTGTTGAAAGTTCTATAAAAATATCAAGAGTATATGTTTCTTTAAAAATAAACGATAATAATTTTTAGAAATATTGTTTCCGAATGCAAGACAAAAAGTTAAGTGAAAAAATTCTTATAAAAGTAGCTTTTTGTAGAAAATGAAGATTTAAGATTTTAGGCTGGAATTTGATTTTACTTTGGTTTTGTAAAAAGTGGCAAATAGTTTTATTTAAGGGGTTTTTCTTTGAAAAAGGAAGTATTTATTATTTTACTGCATTTAAAAACTTTTATGAAGAGGACGTTGGTCAGAAAAAGGTTTAAAAAAATGGTAAGAGGTTAGGCAATTAAAAAAAGAAGATGAGAAATAAGTATAGAGAGTCAGTTATCTGGTTTTGAATCAGCAATCTTTTTATTACTATATTAAAAATGAGCTTTTGAAAAAATCCTTTTAACACAACATATATCTGATTTTTTAATCATTTTTTTTTGTTGCAAAAAGCCCATTTTCGGAAAAATGTGGGTTATCTATTTCTGTACTGCAAACCTTCAATTATACTTAATTTCAATTTATATTCGTCTATAATAGCAATTTTCAAAATTGATATTAAAAATAGTTGTCTGAATACATTCCACTTTGGAAATAAATATTTTAGTCATTTATATAATTAATCTAATCAAAAATAGAAGAAAGCGACCCATATTATAATCAATAGAATAATTTCATTTCTTCTAGTTAAATATTGATGAGTTTTATAATAGTTATTTGTGATAACACAAAATTTTTGAAAAAAAAACCATGAGGGTTTCAGCCCGGGGCAACGAAACTCTAAAAACAAAACTTGCCTGTGTCTAAAGTACCTCATCTCGAAATTGCGCATGCGCAGCTTTTTCACCAGTGCCCAGCCCCATGCATCGCCCCCACTTTTCTGATTTTCTTAGCGTCCGGCCGTTGAACTAATCCGACAGATGGCGCTCCAATCAGGACGGCTGACATTTGTATTGTGTTACATGGGCGAAACTTGTAATTAATTAAATAAATGAGTTTTATCGGAGAAATTCATAAAAAGAAGTCAAAGAATGTGTAGTACAGTGAAGATTCTATATTTTTTAATAAGTGTGTGCAAAATAATAAGTGTGGAAAACATGGGATATAAGTTTATAGCTATTGGGTGCAACTCGGGCTACGACAGTAATGAAGAAAATGAACACTTTTCTCTCGTACAAAAAATCCGGATAATCCATCTTTAACCCATTCATTTTGGAAATTTTTAATTGAGAAAAAAAAAACAATTTTTTAATATTCAGCAAGGTTTGACTGCTTATATAAAATGATCAATTATAAATCAAATCAAATTTCAGAGAGCTAAATTTAATCATTGAATGTTACAATTTTAATTGTTCTTTTTAAACAATTTTTTATTCGCAAGTGAAATTGTTGAATTTTTTTGTATAAAGAACAGTTGAACATTTAGGAAAAATTCGAGCAAGTTGAAGAGATATTTAGAAGTTTTGAAAAGATTCAAACATTATTTTAAACTTGAAAAGATTCCAAAAAAGTATCGAAACAAAACATAAATTTTTGAAGTTTGAAGATGATAAACAAGTTTTTCTTAAGATTCTTGGGAAAATATAAAATAACTTTTTATTTGAAAAAAATAATTTTAACAGAATATTAAAAAAGATTTCAAAGGGCATCCACAATTGTCAAAAAATAATTTGGGACATTTTAAGTGATTCCTTTTTTTTAATTTTCAAGGATTTAATAACAGTTTTAGAAAAAATTAGGATCATTTAAAAAAAAACTTCGAATTTTAAAAGAATTTCAAAAACAATTAGAAATTTGAAAACATTCCAAAAAATTTTAAACAAAATGTACATTTTTTAACATTATGAAATATAATTTTAAAGCTGTTTAAGGATTTTGAGAGGTTGCAAGATGATACAAAAATTTTCTTAAGATTCCTGGAAAATTTTTTTATGATTTTTTATTCAAATAATAATTTTAAGAGAATATTTGAAATATATTTCAAAACAATGTTTGCTGTATGAATAACAATTGAACAATAATTAATTTTTCAGGACCTAAAATTAATATAATTTTAATTCTATTTTAAAAAGTGTTGAGTTAAAAAAAAATTAATCTTTCAATTTTTGATATTTCTAACTTAAAATTGCTTAAAAAGATGTAATTTTGAAAATCTATAAATTTGTTGATTCATTCTTTAATTAAAAGAATTGATAATGATAGTGTGGATTTATATATTTTTTTTAATTATTGAATTGTACAATTTATAATAGTTTAAGAATTATTTATTAATCAAGCGTTTACATTTAAAAAAATTAGGCTTTAATTTTAAAAGTTGTGAATTTAAAAAAGGTGCACTTTAAGTGTTTTGATTTGCAGTTCACTTTTTATAATTTCAAATGAAAAAAATTTTAGCTTCAAGAGTTCGAATCATTTTTTGTAATTGTAAAGAAGATTTTCTTATTGGGATTAGGGTCGATAATATTTATTTGCTTTGTGTTCTGCAATTAATTTTAAAATACATATTAATTTAAACAAAAAAATATTAAAATTAGATTTTTTTATATATCGTTCTGGACTGACTCACTGGACTTGTCAGTAAGGCTATGTGAATCAGTCCTACCTTATACATTTCACTGATTTAAATTCATTATAATGTATATTTTCCAACAACAAATATTGTAAGTTTGTTTGTAAATTAAAAAAATTTCGCTGTCAATAATATAGTGCATTTTAAGCACGGATAGGGGTTTAAACTAAATATAATTGATATAAATTTTAATTTGATTTTTTAAATAACAGAACAAATTTTGTAATGTTATTTCGGCCTCGGATACGAGCCAAACCTTAAATTAAAAGATCAACATTTACCAAGCTGAAAAGAAATTATTATTAGGTTAGTGAGTTGATTATGGAACCAAAAAAGGAATTTTAAACTTATCCTCAGTAATTTTCCTCCTTCTCCTTCTCTTCCAATATTCCTATCCTTGTATATTATTCTTGTTACAACTGCGTGAATTGAGGCTTGGTTTGGACACTATAATATTGAATGCAAAATTTATTAAATTCACAAAACGAACTTAAAAAATTTTGGTTTGGAAAATATACATTATAATGAATTTAGATCAATTAAAATGTATAAGGTAGGACTGATTCACATAGCCTTACTGACAAGTCCAGTGAGACAGTCCGGGAAGAAACATAAAAAATCGAATTTTTATTTTATTTAAAAATAAATATGTTTTTTAAATAGATTGCAGAACACAACACAAATAAATATTATCGACCCTAATGCCAATAAAAAATCTTCTTTACAATTATAATACTTGGGTCAATTAAAAACGATATCTATCGATAAAACAGCAAAGATGTCATCTAACTTTGTTTGTAAACCTAAAAAAAAAACGAGAAATAACTAGGAATTTTTTCTTTTGATTAAAACGGCCACTCTGAATTAATAATAAGAAAATATTATATTATTAATTATTGTATTTCAATTATATTTATTTATTTTAATAAATATTCATAACTGAGGATTTACATATTTAAATCATTCATAATGTTGACAAAAATTGTATAGAAATAACAATTATACATAATTTAGAACAATTATAAACTTTCAAATTCTAACAATTATTTAATAAAAAAACAAAATAAATTATAATATAACATACAATTTTAAATCTCAGAATGCTGATCCAAGTATTTAATTTGACGTTTCAGTGACGATTTTAGAATGATTAATTACTATTACGCTTATTATTACTAAAAAAAATATTTCCGGTCAAAATTTGGAAACAGTTTCAAGTTTTTTATTATTTTATGCTTTTCTCCCATGCATTGAAATGCAAAAGTCAGCCCTCCTGATCGGTGCGCCAACTGTCGGATTAGTTCACTGGCCCGGATGCTAAGAAAATCTACTACTACATACACCTACACGGTCGATGCATAGGGCTGCCAGTGCCCAAAGTAAGCCACCTTCAAACTGCGCATGCGCGAAAATCATTCTCACACAGTCTGCTCAAATAATGTCCTTTAGGCACAATTTAGAAGCATGAAAACGTCAACTTTTGAGGTGGGTATTGCAACAAATATATTTTTACATTTTAATTTGAATGCAAATTTGAACATTATTTCCAAAAAGTAATGTCCTAGAAGAAAATTTCAACTATTTTTTCTTTCTCTGTCTACTGTACCTTAGAGTTTTAATTTTGACTTTAATTTAAGAATTGATTATTACTAATCAATTTTGAGCTTTCTTTTATATTCTAAAATAGCACAGTAATTTACCGGAAGTTTAAAAAATCATGAAATTGAAAATATTGCATTTTATTTATTATTTTCAGATTTTTTGACTCGATACCTACTTCTAAGACTTTTACATTTTTCATATTATTTCACTTTGTAAAATGAAAATATTTTGGAACTTACATATTTCTCCAGGATTGACAGTCACTTGGAGTCGTTTACATGCATAATGACATTCCCTTGGTGGTTCTAAAATCCATAATTTTTTTCCTCTAATTTGAGCTTGCCACGAAGGATTTGAGACGTCATCCACCTTAAAGAATTTTATTGTTAAAAATAATCAGGTGTTTCGATTTTATGACCTACGAACAAATCCAAAATAGCAGTTTTAGTTAAAATTCAATCTGAAGATGGTGTTTTATTTTTTCATACCGAATTCTTTTTGTTCGATAAGTGACAAGTTTCCAAGAATTTGTTGACTAATTCTGAATGTCAGGAGTAATATCTCTTTTTTAAGGCTATGTAACGAGTGGGTCACGTGACCGGATTCCTACTTTACCGACACTTTTCTTATTTGTAAACTTATTTTCACACGAATAGCCACATCGAGTGGAAAATTTGGGATAATAAATAAGAAGCACTAAGAATGGTGGGGCTGGTCCTAAATTTTTATAATTATGAAAAAAAAATTTGTTTGTAAATAATTTTTTTTTTCTTTCTTCATGATTATTAAAATTTAGGACCAGACCCACCTTTCTTAGTCGATGTGGCTATTCGTGTGTAAATAAGTTTACAAATAAAAAAATGTCGGTAAGGTAGGAATCCGGTCACGTGACCCACTCGTCACATGGCCTTTTAGTAATTATTTAAACAATTATCATTTTTTCAAAAAATTTTTTTCAGTTACGTTATGGATAGTTATTTTTTCATATCAATTTCGTTAACACAAGAAAATGCTGATTATTAAACGACATATTGTAAGAGATTCAAAAAAAGAAAAACTAGAATTTTCTCCATTTTTCCTATGAAAAGAAGCAAGTGGTTAATATTTGTTTAAATAAACGCAAACCTTCTTTAAAAAAAATATCACTCTTAACATTAATTAACTGCCTCATTAATTTCAGTGAATAATAACTTTTCACGAATAACAGTGGAAAAAATGGTTTAAACAAATGAAAATTATTTAAATAATTGCCAAAGGTCCTTAAAAAA
Source organism: Andricus curvator (assembly GCA_932195095.1). Lineage (NCBI taxonomy): Eukaryota > Metazoa > Arthropoda > Insecta > Hymenoptera > Cynipidae > Andricus > Andricus curvator. The sequence goes on along the minus strand of CAKNYM010053139.1, from coordinate 259,892 downwards.
TTATAACTCTCAACATTCGTTAATTGTCCCATCAATTCCAGAAAAAAATAACTTTTTACGACTTGGCAGGAAAAAGATTATAAAAATAGAAATCACTTGAACACTTGCAAAATATGTTTAAATAAATATCTTATTTTTTTAATTCATCAACTATATGATCTATCCCAAAAATTGTCTCCATTTACTGGGGAAAAAATGGGTTGAACAAATAATGATTGTTTAAGCAGTTGAAAATTAGTTAAAAAATGTTTAAAAACTTGTTACTTCTCGAATAAAAATAATTAATGTTGAAAAATAAAAAAAAAATACCGTCTATAGCTTGAATTTTACATAAAACTGTTATTTCGCATTTTTTGGGGCATTTTTTGGGGCATTTTCCAGGCACAATAGAAGGTGGTTGGAGATGTAAAAATTAAAAGCGTTTGGGTGGAAATTATTCCTTAAAAATTCCTGAAGGAGAAATTCACAAAAATTGAATAAGAAGTACTTCTTTTTTCAATTTTTTTGAGACCCGAGTTTTTCCCATTTAAACCCCCACGTTAATTTCGAAAGCCCGGGGGCACGCCTTAATTTTGACGAATTAGTAAAAAAGGGAATTTCTTTTTCCAAAAAACAAAAAAATTGGGGAAAAATCGATCATCAAAAATCGAAAGTTCAATTTTTGAACAACCCTAACAGTATACTATTCATTATATCTCGCAGAATCCTTGGAAATCTTTGAAACTCTTTGAAATCCCGTGAAGTCTTTTTAAAATTTTATAAATCCCCTAAAATTTGTATATCATCTTAAAATTCTTTTAAATTCTTTGAATTCCATGGATATCGTACATCATATCTTTAAAAATATTTTAAACGATTAAGGCCATGTGATGAGTGGGTCACGTGACCGGATTCCTACCTTACCGGCACTTTTTTATTTGCCAACTTATTTTCACACGAATAGCCACATCGAGTTGAAAATTTCGGATAATAAATAAGAAGCACTAAAAAACGCGGCTCTGGTCCTAAATTTTTATAAGCATAAAAAAATTTTGTTCAGAATCTAAACAATATTTCTAAACAAAATTTTTTAATGCTCATAAAAATTTAGGACCAGAGCCGCATTTCTTAGTACTTCTTATTTATTATCCCAAATTTTCAACTCGATGTGGCTATTCGAGTGAAAATCAGTTGACAAATAAAAAAAGTGCCGGTAAGGTAGGATCCGATCACAAAAAAATTTCGTTTAGAATCTAAACATAATTTTTTAATGCGTATAAAAATTTAGGACCAGAACCGCGTTTCTTAGTGCTTCTTATTTATTATCCCAAATTTTCAACTCGATGTGGCTATTCGTGTGAAAATAAGTTGACAACAAAAAAGTGCCGGTAAGGTAGGAATCCGGTCACGTGACCCACTCGTCACATGGCCGTAAGCTCCTGGAAATCCCTTGAAATTATTTAAAAACTGTAAAAATCTCTTAAATTCTTTGAGATCCCGTGAAATCTTTTTAAATTATTAAATCGCTTGAAATCTTCAACTTTCCATGAAGATCCTTTATAATCCTTTAATATCACTGGAAATCCCCTAAAATTTCTAAAAATCTATTGAAAACCTTAAAATCTTTCAAAATCCATAAAAGCTTTTAAAAGTTATTAAAACTCCTCGAAATCCCTTAAAATTCTTTATAATATTCGAAAATACTTTGAAATACCGTTAAATCTATTGAAATCTTATGAAATTTCTTTAAATCCCTTCAAATCTTCGAAATCTCTTAAAATCCCTGGAAATCCCTGAAAATCTTTTGTGATCCCGTGATTTCGTTTTAAAACTTTACAAATCCCTTAAACAAATTTAAATGATGTGAAAATTTCTTGAAATCCTTTGAATTTCATGTAGGTATCGCATACAATCTCTTAAAATGCCTTTATAACGATTGAGCTCCCTGAAAATCTTTCAGACTATGGAAATCCCTTAAAATTCTTTGAGATTCCAGGAAATCTTTTTAAATCCTTGAAATCGCTTGAAATCATCAAAATCTTATGAAACCCCCTTAAAATCCTTTAAAACCTTTGAAAGGCCATTCAAATTCCTCGAAATACCTTAAAATCCTTTAAAACATTCGGAAATCCCTGAAATTCCCTTAGATTTTTTAAAATCTCACGAAATCTTCTAAAAACCTTGGATGTACTTTGGATGAAACCTTCTCAAATCTTATGAAATCCTTTGAAATCCGTAAAATCATCAAAACCGATTTAACTCTCTTAAAATCCGATAAAATCCTTTGAAATATTAGCAAATCTTTTGAAATCCCGTTAAGTCGTATTAAATTCCTTCAAATCTTCTCAATCAAATTAGAATTGCCTAAAATCCTTAAAATTCAAAATACTTCAGTATCTCTTAAAATCCTTTTCATTTCTTTGAAATCCTCTGACTTCTTTTAAAATATTTCGAAATCTCTAAAAATGACTTAAAATATCTTAAAATCGTTTGTGATCGCGTAAATTCTTTAAAAAAAATTGTAATCCCTTAAAAATATGTAAATCATGTGAAAATTCCTTGAAATCCTTTCAATTCCATATAGATTACGTACAGCGTTTCTTAAAATCCTTTTAAAATAATTGAGCTCACTGAAAATCTTTTAAAAACTGTCGAAATCCCTTAAAATTCTTTGAAATGCCGTGAGATCTTTTGAAATCCTTGAAATCGCTTGAAACTTTCAAAATTTCATAAAAATTACTTAAATTCCTTTAGAATTCGTGGAAATCCCTTAAAACCTTTTAAAATCGGTTAAAATCCTTGAAAATCCGTAAAATATTTCCAAATATTACGATATCCTTTGAAATATTTGAAATCCCTTTAAAATTATTGAAATGCTTAAAATCGGTGAATCTTTCCGAAACTCTTGAAATCTCTTAAATTTATTTTAAATCCATTAAAATATTTCAAAAAGCCATTAAACTTCAAACCTTGAAATTCCGTGATATATTTAAAAATATAGCGAGATCTCTTGAAATCATTGAAATCTCTTTAAAATCAATTGAAACTTTTAAAATCCGTGAATCTTTTCAAAATTCCATGAAATCTTTTAAAATCTTACGAAATCTTCAAAACTCCGTAGATATACATTGGATGAAAACTTTATAAAACTCATAAATTCGTTGAAATCCCTTGAAATCATCGAAACCTCTTTAAATCTTATAAAATCCAATAAAATCCCATAAGATCCTTTGAGATATTTGCAAATATTTTGAAATCTCGTGAAATCGCATTAAATTCCTTCAGATTCCTTTAAATCTTCGAAATCAAATTAAAATCCCCTAAGATTTTTCAAAATTCGTGAAAATACATCACTATGTCTTGAAATCCTTTAAAATGCTTTAAAATCCTTTATAATCACATGATATCCTTTAAAAAGATGTTAAAACCTTAAAAATTTGCAAATCATGTGAAAATTCCTTCAAATCCTTTGAATTTCCATATAAATTTGGTAAAGCATTTCTTAAAATCCCTTTGAAACGATTGAGCTCCCTGAAATTCCTTTAAAAATGGTGGAAATCCCTTAAAATTCTTTGAGATTCCAAAAAATATTTTGAAATCCTTGAAATAGCTAGGAAATTTTCGAAATCATACAAATTTATTAAAATCCTTCAAAATCCGTGGAAATCCCTTAAAATCTCTCAAATTGGTTGAAATGCTTAAAATTTCGTTAAATAATTCGGAACATTACGATAACCCTGAAAATCTTTAAAATTATTTAAATCTTTGAGATCCGTGAATCTTTCCGAAACCCTTAAATCCCTTAAATTATTTTTAAATCCAACAGCATTCAAAGCCATTAAAATTTCTCGAAATACCTTGAAATCCTTTAAAATTTTTGAAATTCCGTTAAATCTTTTAAAATCTTACGAAATCTTTTTAAATCCGTGGATATACTTTGAATGGAACTAATTCGAATCTCATAAAATCCCGAAAAATCATAAAAACCGCTTTATCTTTTGTAAAATCCTTTAAAATTCTTCGAAATGCTTGAAAATCTGTTCAAATCCCGTGAAATCATGAAATTACTTCAAATTTCTTCTAATACTCAAAAGGTAATTAAAACCCCATAAAATTCTTTGAAATTCCGTGAATTCATCGAAAACGCTTTACCTCTCTTAACATCCGATAAAATCCCTTAAAATTCTTTGAAATCCTGTAAAGTCGCATTAAATTCCTTCAAATCTTCAAAATCCAATTAAAATCCCCTAAAATTCTTTAAAAATTTTTAAACACTTCGGAAACTCTTGAAATCCTTTTCTATTCTTTAAAATTCCGTGACTTCTTTTGAAATATTTCGAAATTTTTTAAGATTATTCAAAATCCCATAAAAAAACATGAAATCCGATTAAACTCCTTGAAGGTCCTTGAAATCTTGTAAAATTGCTTGAAATTTTTCGAAATGCCTTGAAAGCTCATGAAATCCCTAATAAATGGTGTAATTCTTTGAAATACTTTGTAGTCCTTTAAAATACCTTAAAATCACTTGAAATCCTTCAAAATCACTGAAAATCTTCACATTTTTTAATATTTTGTTTACAGTGAAAATAATTGATTGATTTTTGATATATTGAGCAAAAATATAATATCTTACGTAAGAAGGAGGAAGGGGTAAAAAAAATCTTACAAAAATCCAAACTTAATTTTTAACAAAAAAAAAAAAATTTCTGCAAAATAGTTACATTTTCGACCAAAGTTATGAATTTTCAACAAAAAATACTTTTTAACCAACTTATTCAACATTTAAACGAATAGTTAGTTTTTCCACCTAAAGAAGATAGCTTTTTAACAAAATAGTTGAATTTTCAACAAGAAAGTTAATTTTAAACCAATAAATATAAATTATTATAAATATGAAACGAATCTTCAACGAAATAGTTCATTTTTCAACCAAAGAGATGAATTTTCAACCAAGATAATTTATTTTCGACCAAAAAAGACAATTTTACAACCAAATAGTTCATTTTTCAGGAAATACTTTTCATCTAATGGAAGATGAATTTTTACCAAAAGAGTGGATATTTCAACCAAAAAAGATAAATTTTCAGCAAAATACATGAGTTTTCTACCAAATAGTTGAATTTTCAACAAGAAAATTATCAACAGTCAGCCAAAAATGGAATAGTTGAGGTTTCAGATAAAAAAAAGAATTTTCCAAACAAAACAAAAATTATTTTTTGAAGAAAGTAGTTCAACATTCAACCAAGCAATTAAATATTAACCCAAAAAAAGATGAATTTTCAATGGAAAATCTAATAGTTAATATATCAAAGAAAATTTTTTTAAATTTTAAATTAAATAATAGCTGAATTTGTGGATATAACATACTTTGGATGAGACCTTTTCAAATCTCTTAAAATCCTTTGAAATTCCATGAAATTATCGAAACTGCTTCAACTCTCTTGAAATCTAATAAAATCCCTTAAAATTTATTGAAATATTTGAAAATCTTTTGAAATCCCGTGAAATTGTATTAAAATGCTTAATATTTGTTTAAATCTTTAAAATCCAATTAAAATCCCCTGACATTTTTGAAATTCTTTCAAGTCACTGGAAATCTTTAAAATCTTTTGATATCTCCTTTACAGTGCAAATAATTGATATATTTTTGATATATTGAGCTAAAAAATTATCTTCATAAATTCATAAAATTAAAATAAATAAATCAAAATAAATTCATAAACTTGAAAAATTATTCTTACGTAATTAATGGATGTTCTCTTATTATATCATCACATTAATTTATTTTTGGCCCTAACTTAAAATTTTACAATATTGTAGAAACAATAAAAGTTTCCAATAACTTACATGCATAGGTGCTCCATATCCAGGACTACCCATAAAAATCCAATCAGTTTTTTCACTTTCTGCCGTTTCCGGTAAGAAATATGGCCTCTGATAGTATTCTCTAAGAACTGCACCGATACTTTTGTCACAATTGCTCCTAAAATTCAATGAAATAGGTAAAATAGTAATAAATCTGGCGGAAAAAAGTTTTACAAGATATATAGTATAGTATATACAACATTTCTCAACTATAACTTTTTGTTAAAACATATACTTTTTTGTAATAAAATGTACAAAATTTAACAAAAAAATACAATTAAATACAAATAGCTTATTTTTTCTTGTATTTTCTTCTAGAAAAGTAAACAAATCAACAATCAGGTATAAGTTTCTACAATTCAAAAATTTGTATAACTTTTTATTAATATTTTTTTTACTTCGTTGTAAAAATATACAAGGTATTACAGAAAACTACAGGATTTTACATTTTCTTAAATTTGGGTGTTTGACGTTATAAAAATACTTTGAGTTTTACGTAAATTATTTTAGAAAATTATAAATCTTTACCAAAAAATACAAGATTAAAAATAGTGGAAATATTGGAAAACTGTACTGAAAATTATGTTGTAATACTGGTAGTTATTGTAGAAATCTACAACCCTGGTGGACAAACTGTTACAAAAAAGTACAAAAAAGTAACACCATTTTTACAGGAATCTACAAGTACAATAAATTGCAAACAAAATTACAGGAAAGTACAACTTTTCTCTATTATTCTAACGAATTTTGTACTTTATTTTGTACTTTATTCCGTATTTTATTGTATACTGTTGTATGAATTTTCAACTGAAATGATGAATCTTCAACAACAAAGAATGCATTTTTAATAATATATTTCAACTTTCAATCAAGTATAGTTGAATTTTTAACAAAAGAAGACCAGTTTTCAACAGAATACATGAATCTACAACCAAATAATTCAATTCTAAACTAAAAAGATCAATATTAAACCAAAAAATGGAACAGTTATCAACCAAAAAGAAAGAATTTTCAACAAAATAGTTGAATTTTCAACAAAAAAGTTAATTTTTAACTGAAAAATAATAATTATTATTATATGGACCCAATTTTCAACCAAATAGTTCTATGTTTTAGCCAAAGAGATACATTTTTAACTGAAATGATGAATCTTCAACCAAAAAAATAAATTTTCGATAAAGTAGTTTAATTTATAACCGAATATAGTTGAAGTTTCAACCAAGAAAATGAATTTTCAATCAAGAAGATTAATTTTTAACCAAGAATATAATTTTCAGCTGCAAAAGATTAACTTTTAACCAAACAGTTAATTTTTCAATCAAAGAGAAGAATTTTTTACTGCAATAATGAATCTTCAACCAAAAAAAAAATATTTCGAAGCAATTAGTTGGACGTTCAATCAAGTAGTTGATTTGTCAACCAGTAAAGATGACTTTCAAACGAAATAGTTCATTTTTCAACCAAAGAGATGAATTTTCAACTGAAATGATAAATCGTCATACAAAAATAAATATTTAATAAAGTAGTTCAACTTCTAACCAACTATAGTTGAATTTCTATCCGAAAAGATGAATTTTCAACCGAAAAAGACGAACTTACAACCAAATAGTTCAGTTTTCAACCAAAAAAGATTAATTTTCAACGAAAAACGTTGATATTTCAACCAAAAAGGAATTAAAATAATTTTCAACCATTACCTTTTAAATCAAAAACAGTTGAATTCAACCAAAGAAGACAAATTTTTCAACAAAATAGTTCAATTTTCAACCAAAGGGATGAATCTTCAACCAAATATATAAATTCTTAAGAAAATGGGTGAACCGTCAACCAAGAAGTTAAATTTTCTATAAAAAAAAAACAATTTTCAACAAAATACATGAATCGTCAACCAAATAGTTGAATTTTCAACTAAAAAAGATTAGTTTTAAACCAAAAATGGAATAGTTAAATTTTCAGTTGAATTTTCAACCAAAAAAGATTAATTCTCAACGAAAAACGTTGATATTTCAACTAAAAAAGAATTATCTTTTCAATCAAAAACAGTTGAACTCAACAAAAGGAGACGAATTTTTCAACAAAATGGTTCAATTTTCAACCAAAGGGATGAATCTTCAAACAAATATATAAATTTGTAACAAAATGGTTGGACCTTCAACCAAGAAGATTAATGTTCTACTAAAAAAGACCAATTTTCAACAAAATATATGAATCTTTAACAAAATAGTTGAATTTTCAACTAAAGTGATGGATCTTCAACCGAAAAAATTATTTTTAACATAGAAGCTTAACATTTAACCAAGTAGTTAAATTTTTAACTAAAAAAATATGCATTTTTAAAGAAAAATGTAATAGTTGACATTTCAAACAAAAACAATTTTTATTTGTAATCAAAAAAGTTGAATTCAGCCAAAAATACGAATTTTCAACAAAACAGCTGAATCCTCAACCAAAACAACTTCATTTTCAACAACTCAGAAGAACGAACTTTCTATTGAAAAAGACGAAAGTACAACAAAATAATTAAAGTTTCGACCAAAAAGGTGACGTTTTAACCAAATAGTTGAATTTTCAACAAAATAGTTAATTTTCAACCAAGAATTAAAAAAAAACATTTTCAACCAAATGATTGAATTTTCAAACCAAACTGATTAAACTTCAACAAAAACTTTTGCATTTTCAAACAAATAGTTAATTTTTTGATCCAAAAGGACGAATTTTCTATCAAAAATGACGGATTTACAACAAAGCACTTGATTTATCGATCGAAGAAGATGACTTTCAAACCAAATAGTTAAATTCTTAACAAAAGAATTAAATTTTCAATGAAATAGTCGAATTTTTAACCCAAAGGAGATAAATTCTGGTCCAAAAATATATTGGTAGAATTGTCAGCCAAAATTAGTCGGATTTTCTTATTGGGTTCTATTAGTTTAGTTTGCATTTAAGCGAAAAAACGAGAAAAAGGGTAAGTTTCTTGAAAACAGGGGAAAAAGGATGAATTCTTCAAACAAGGGGAAAATAAACTAATTTCAATCAGTAAATGAATTCTAGCTACGAAGCAATAATTTTTACTGATAAATCAGTTAATCTTACTAATTCATCAAAAAAACTTGTTCTTATCTAGAATTCAGTTAATCATGGAAATTCGTAAAAATGTTAACTAACTGATATTTAAAGCGCAGGGTGTCTTTTTTTAGCAATAGAAAAGATTTAGATTTGAGCTTCCGAATAAATTTTTCTTTTAATTCGTGAGGCACCCTGGTGACCATTTAATTTTTAAAGTAAGAACAATTTTCGCATGAGTTTTTATTATCAAAGAAATTAATTTAAGGTGAAGATTTATTAGCAATAAAAATAGTTATTTCTGTAAATAAATCCTCTGATTCTGTATTAGTCAACATTTGACTGCAAAATCAGTGATTTTGACTGACTAATTGTTAATGACTGAATTCTAGGTATTCCAATGAATAGAACCTCTTAAAATCAGCTGAGGTTCCGTGATTCAGATATATAAAGAAATTAAATTCAAAAACCTTAATATTATTCAAATTTTGTTTCACTTCAAATTTGTATAGGTTAAAGCACTTTTGATCGTTAAAAATATTAGATACGAATTTTGTAAATTCAATCAAATTAATTTAATTTTAAAAATTAAATTAAAAGTAAAAAAAGATTTAGAGAGAAATATCAACACTTACCATCCAACGTACCAAGGTGCGGTACCACTTTTGAGCTGTGCTCGATCTGCGCTCATATTCAAAACTTCATGCAGATTATGAAATTCTGTTTGATATGGAAAAAATTGACAATTGCTGGGTTGTCTGTAGTACAAGTCTTTGAAAAATGAGAATGAAAATTTTTCCATTGCCGTCCAATTGGCCGCCCCATCGACGATTACCACTGGTCTTCCCGTGTAGGCAAAACTGGTCAATTTTAAATCAAACTTCACCAAAACTTCGATCAATTGTATATTTTAATTGCAATTTTAATAAAAGATGCACAAAAATAATGAATTTGTTTTAATTTATAAATTTTTCTTTCTTCAATTATAGGGTGTCTAGCGAAATTTCGTTTTCAAATTCCCGGCATATTCTCGGATCGGAATTAACGATTTTCTCGGTTCTCTCTTGGAACATGTGTGTCTCAATTTTATACGTCATTATTAGTTTTAAAAAAGAACTGAAAGATACTAGAAAAGTGAACAAAATCAATATTCTTTCATCAGGATCGGGTATTTTTTTGAAACTTTAAGTGTGGACGTGCGGTCTCACGGACCGCACTGGCTGCTGTTATTAAAGAAAGCCAAAAATTAAGAAGTTTTAGTTGTGCTTTCGCCGAGGTAGGTGGAAAACGCGTGGCCCTGCGTGTAATTGGTGAGTAATATCAATAGGAATCTGACCGCACGTCCACAGTAGCATGGCAATTTTATATTTTTGTTTCAATTTGTTTTAAGGTATTTAAAACGTAAGAGTACGGAACGCGGCCATTCCAGAAAAATGTTGGGTCCCGATTGACCAATTCGTATGGCCGTATGGACGTGCGGTCTCACAGACCGCACCGTGCTTCTGATATGTGGGTCCCTCTCCCCACTGCTTTAAAAGATTATTAAGAATAAAAGTTGATCAAATTGATTAATTTCTTACTCCAATGTCTCTTCATATACTTGTATAAGTTAGATAACAAAAACTTATTCACTTATTTAATTAGATATAAATATATACTGTGTTCTGTGAGACCTCAGGTCCATGTTTGTGCAAAAATTAAATAACGTTCAGTAAATTCTATAGAAATTTAGCTTTAAAATAACCCCAAGAATTTTTGTTTATTTTGACTTTTTTCGCAGTGTAGTGTATATTGAAAAAGTTAATTGTACTATTAAATTGTTATTGCTATTTTATTAATTATTTGATTCATTTCGTTATTGTTCTTAAAGTTGTAAAAAAAAGGTTAATATGAAATATTCGCTTTTCAAACAATTTAAAAATAATTAATTGGAGAAACTTTCTCCTTAAATGCGCTGGTTAAAAATAGTATACAAATTAATAAAATGATTACTAACAAAAAATAAAAATTAACATTCGGAGAAAAAACTTTTAACCAAGAATTTGGCAGGGAACGACTGAAAAATACCGAAAAATAAATATCCCGACACTACCATTCCCGAAATTATGAAATTGCCGAAATATAAAAATTCCGTATTGAAAAATCCTCGAATAATAAAATTCCCTTACTATTTATAATATTAGCGCATTTGAAAATTCCTTAATAACAAAATTCTCGACTGTTTATAAACTTAACTTAAAAATTCTCGAATAGTGGCATTTCTGACAGAAAATTACTGAATGATAAATTTTTTTTTTTGTTCAAAATAAAAATAATTGAAAACAAATATTTCTCGAAGCAATTATATACCTATACATATAATTAATATATATATATATATATATATATATATATATATATATATTTTAATTTAAACAATAATTTTGAAAATACATTGAAATTTTTTTTTAATTTCTTTGATTGAAATCTTTTATTATTGTACTGTTAACATATAAATAATATTGATAAAAAGCCATTTTTTTAAATTTTCAATTCGGGAATTTTCTAGTATTTGGAAATAAGACAGTGTGGGATATTTTGTAATTCGGCAATTTTCTGTCGAGAATTTTATTATTCATTCCTTTCGGTAATACTATAAACTGTCGGGAATTTTATTATTCAGGAATTTTAAATTCGGTAATATTATAAACTGTTTAGGAATTTTCCAGTTCGGGATTTTTGTATTTCGGCAATTTTATGATTTCGGGAATTTTCAATTTCCAATATTTTGTCTTTAGAGAATTTTACAGTGTCAGAAATTTTATTTTTCGGAATTGTTCAGTAGTCCCTTTAGCAGAAGAAATAAATATTTCAATGTTCTCAAAAGCATTAATAGTATTCATTGGTAAAATGCGTTTTTTTTTACCTTTTTGAATTGTTTATTTTTTACCCTGAAGTGAATAATTTTAAAACAGAGTAGCATTTAAAATTTAACTTTTTTGATAAAAAAAAACGTTTTAAGTTGATCAACTGTCAATATAAATAATTATTAAAAAATATTTCAAATAAAATAAAAATATTTCATTCCATTCCAAAAATATTCCAATTGTAACACAAGCAATTTTGAATTTTTTTCTAAATAAAAAAGGACATTTTTTCACTTTTTAGCAGTATTTGACTGTTTATTTAAAATAAGCAATTATAAATCAAATATGCAACACTAAACAATTTAAAACTGAATTTTCATTGTTTCATTTTGTTGAATTTATCATTTGTAAGTGAAATTTTTTAATATTTAAGATTAAATAAAAATTAAAAAATTATTTATTTCATACGGTTTCCAATTAAAAAATTTTAATTTCTAATTTAAAAAGTGTTCAGTTTTAAACGAAATTTAAAATCGTTCAATTTTTAACGTTTCTAAATTAAAATTGCTTCAAAATAATATAATTTTCAATTAACATTTCGAAAGTTATTGATTCATTCAATTTATACACGGAGAGAAATCTGTTGCGAGTATCGCATCGGACGCTATTGCTCTTGTCGCAAGCGAGTGTTCGATGCAGATAATGTAAAAGAAGATTGCAATCATCGGTCGGTAACCGTGCTGCCTTAGTACCAAAGTGTCCAATGCGAAAAGGGCATGCGCACTGACACGCTGAACGCACCAATACTTGCATGCTGAAAACGCTCGGAGTAGTCGGTGCGAAAATAGTACTGGTCCCGAGCGATTTTAAGATTTTCGGACTGCGCATGCTTGCGGTTACCATAGGCAACAAGTAGACGCGTTCAGTGTTGTTGTTTGTGGTTGATTCTCGTGGATGGAAGATTATGGTCAGTGATTTTTCGTGATGTCAGTACGGAGTTTTTATGTGAAAAATTTGTGTTATTGTAAAAGCAAGTGAAAATTATCAACTGTTGCTCGTATGACATCTCAATAATAAGGTAGGAGACTGTATACATATATATGTTCGCTTGTCGCCTATGGTAACCTCAAGCATGCGCAGTTCCAAAATCTTAAAAACGCTCGGGACCCGTACGATTTCCGCACGGACTACTCCGTGCGTTTTCAGTATGGTAGTATTGGGGCGTTCAGCGCATCGGTGTGCAGGCCTTCTTCGCATCGCTTTTCGGCGTTATTCCAACTAGAGATTCTCATGTCGGAATTGCACGAATCGAGGCGATTTTCGTATAGCACACGTGCTACTCTTTCCGCATAGTACGTTCCCATGCAATACTCGCAACAGATTTCTCTCCGTGTAGGATTAAAAATGATAACGTGTATTTATATTTTTTAACCAAATATCTTTCAACTGTTCAATTTATAAAAGTTAAAAATTTTAAAATTTTGTAGTTTAACGTCATTCAAATGAAAAAATTGTATAATTCTGAGAGTTTCCATTTTATACGTGTAAATTATTGAGCGTTTAAATAACAACATTTTTAAGCTTCAATCTTAAAAGTTTAAAACTTTAAAAAGTTCCACTTTGAGTGCTTGAATAATTTGCAGTTTAGTTTTAATTTTATGAATTTGATTTAAAAAATATGTAGCTTTAAGATTTCGATTTTTTTAAGATTAATGACTGTGAAAAATTTCTTGTGATCCGGAAATAAAGCGGGAAATTATAGGGAATTTTTTTCTTCCACTGCATCGGACCTTTGTGAAAACTCAGGACCATAATACAATCGGAAATTTACTACAAAAAAAAATGCTCTCACCCAAAACCCGTGTTTATAAAAAAATTAAAATAAATTCCAGACATTTTACCGTATTTTTAAAGGTTTACAAAATTCCTGGTAAATTCTCGGATTTTCCGGGGCCTTAGACACCCTGTTAAATAATTAAAGAGAAACAATAAACTGATTTGATAAATAAACTGATTTGAAGTTCAACATCTGGAAGTAAATGAACCAATTTTCTAATATTGAGAATTTTTTTAGCTCACATAAAAAAATTGTTGCAATTAAAAAAAAAAGTAATATCTTGAAACAATTACCGTTCTTCAAATGAAATAGGATCCAAATTAGAAACTCTTTCAACCTGTTGCACGTCGATACACATAGAACAATCCACTGCAGGACGAAAAAATTTCTGAGCGAACGAAGATTGTTCCACCAAACACTAAAAAATGTTACATACTTTTTACATAATTTTATAAAACAAAAATATTTTTTATCTCTTATTTTCGTTCACTCTTATCCACTTTCAAATCTACGACAAGAAATAAGAAATAAATAAAATGTAGCATGTATAAAGAAATTATAATCCTTTTTCTTTCTATAGAAAAAACTTTTTTTACTTTTATAAATTAATTTTTGATTTATGAAATTAATCTACTTGTAACTGATTATAAGAAGACACTCTTTGTGAGACCCAGTCTATAAAATCTTTGTCTCACAAAATAATCAGTGGAATTTGAAATAAAAATTCCTAGTTTGAAATTTTGTTTACCCTTCAACTTACTCTATCATACTTGATCGAAGAAATGTAGTTATTTATTGAAAAATAAAGAATCCAGACAAAAACTGAAAAAATCCAAAGAATCCAAAATCGAGAAACACGAAATTTGGTTTTCAGTGGACGCAACTGCTGATAAGCGCGCCAGAGTCGTAATGCACGAACCGAAAATCCGGTATTATCAATTTTATCGAGGACCAATCGCAGCTCTTTTTTTGCGGTGGCAAGAGATTTTTTTATCGAATCTGTTTGAATCTTGTCGGCCTTCTCGTTTCTATCAGTCATGGTGGTTTCTATCTTACTGTGAGGACCATTCGCTCCTCTCCTTTGAAAACCGCTCAGCGCTTGATCTGCGCCGGAGCGTGGGTGGAGGGTATGGAAAATTCACAGAGGCGTGAAACAAGAAGATACAATTTGTCCCGGAAAATAGTACTTTGTAGAAAACGATTTTTTTTATCAACCCAGTAATCACTCACTTTACGAACTAAAAATAAATAATTAAAAAACAGTTACGTGATCGATGCGCAAAAAAGAATTAAAAAAATTAAACAAAGTACGCGTCACGCTCCTACAAAAAAGGGTTTGGTAGTCCATTAAGATGTTAATTAAGTCTTTTAAATCTCCCCCTTCCATAATTCCATTCCTCTCACTCCCCCTCTCCCCCTCCACTCACTTTACTCAAATTCTTCCTCCTCTATTTACCCCCCTCCTCGCTTGACAAGCCAACACTTCCCTTCCCTAACCATAACTTATCCTCCCGTACTCACCCTCATCTCTAATCATTTTCCCTATTGAAACTTACTTGACTTGCTTCCCCTACTTCCCCTACGTTCTGCTAATCCCCTCTACTTCCCCTAATTTCCCGTCACTTTCCCTATTTCCACTCCCCTCCATTCCCCTCCTTTCCCTTCCCTCATTTCCCCTCAGTTCCTCTACTTTTCCTCCCCTTATTTTCCATCACTTCCCCTCCCTTACTCACCCTCATTTCTAATTATTTCCCCTACTTACCCTGACTTACACTCACTTCCTTTATTTCCCCACCCCAAT
>CAKNYM010053139.1:218159-244491 GCA_932195095.1 Andricus curvator | reverse complement strand
TCCCCTCATTTCCTCTACTTCCCTACTCACATTCTTCTACTTACCCTCACCTAATTCTCCTCCCCTTGTTTCGCTTCACTCCCCCTACTTCCCCTCACCTCATTCCCTTACTTCCACGCACCTAATTTCTACTCACTGTCTCTACTTCTTCACGCCTCATTTCCCCTAACTTCCCTTACCCCCTCCCCTCATTACACCGCACTCGCCTCACTTCGCCTCCTCTCATTTCCACTCACTCCCCCTACTTCCACCCCCTTATTTCCACTACTCCCTTTCCTTTAATTTCCCCTCACTTCCCCTACTTCATCTTTCTTATTTCCCCTCACATCCCTCTCATAACTTCCGCTTCTTCCACTTTCCTTATTTCCCCTATCTTTGCTACTTTGCCTCCCCTAATTTTCCCTCGTTCCCCTACTTTACCCCCCCTTTTGCTTTCTCATAGAGGAAGCTTTGTAATGGTAACATTTTCCAAAATTTTGAAATTCATTTAATTGTGTGTGTGTGTGTGTGTGTGTGGATGACACACCTTTTTGTGAACGCGATATCTTGAAAATGGTGGAAGATAAATTGATGACATTTTGAGGACTTATTTTTCCCACTAATATCTTAAAACTGACCAAAGGATTTCTGAAAATATTTGTCGCATTTTTTTTTAGCACTTAATAATATTTTAAAAATCGGTTTATCATAGTAAAACTTTTTTCTTCAATATAATTCAAAGTTGATGCAAGAATATAAAAGATTCATTGGTTCGAGACGAATCGATGGACCTATAATATTAATATATTTTATTAAAGCGTAGGGAAGTTATGGTAGTTTATATATTTTGAAAATCGGTTTTTTATAGTAAAACTTTTTTCATTAACATAATTCAAAGTTGATGCAAGAACAGAAAAGATGTGTTGATTCGAGACGAATCGATTGACCTATAATAATAATTTATTCCATTGAAGAGTAAGGAAGCCATGGTAATGCATAATATTTGAAAATACGGTTTTTTATAGTAAAACTTTTTTCTTCAATATAATTCAAAGTTGATGCGAGAATATAAAAGATTCCTTGGTTCGAGACGAATCGATTGACCTACAATATTGATACATTTTATTAAAGCGTAGGGAAGTTATGGTAATTTATATATTTTGAAAATCGGTTTTTTATAGTAAAACTTTTTTCATTAACATAATTCAAAGTTGATACAAGAACATAAAAGATGTGTTGATTCGAGACGAATCGATTGACCTATAATATTAATACATTTCATTGAAGAGTAAGGAAGCCATGGTAATGCATAATATTTTAAAATACGGTTTTTTATAGTAAAATTTTTTTCTTCAATATAATTCAAAGTTGATGCAAGAACAGAAAAGATGTGTTGATTCGAGACGAATCGATTGACCTATAATATTAATATATTTTATTAAAGCGTAGGGAAGTTATGGTAATTTATATATTTTGAAAATCGGTTTTTTATAGTAAAACTTTTTTCATTAACATAATTCAAAGTTGATACAAAAACAGAAAAGATGTGTTGATTCGAGACGAATCGATTGACCTATAATAATATACATTTCATTGAAGAGTAAGGAAGCCATGGTACTGGATAATATTTTAAAATACGGTTTTTTATAGTAAAAATTTTTCTTCAATATAATTCAAAGCTGATGCAAGAATATAAAAGATTCCTTGGTTCGAGACGAATCGATTGACCTACAATATTGATACATTTTATTAAAGAGTAGGGAAGTTATGGTCATTTATATATTATTAAAATCGATTTTTATACTAAAAATTGTCTCATTCTCATAATTTAAAGTTGATGCGAGAATAGAAAAGTTGTGTTGATTCAAGACGATTCGATTGACCTATAACATTGATACATTTTATTGAAGAGTAAGGAAGCTATGGTAATGCATAATATTTGAAAAACACGGTTTCTTACAGAAAAACTTTTTTCATCGACATAATTCAAAGTTGACGCATGAATAGAAAAGATTTTTTGATCATAAATTTTCAAATAGAATAATTCTGACAATTTTTTTTTAAATCATAAAGCTGGCAAAGGGATAGGGAGAAACAGAACTTTTCCCTTCCCTTTTCCAGCTCGAAAAATTATCATTTCGAATACAAAATTTGATTTGTCCGATTTGTCTTCGTATTTAAAAAATTGTTTGTATTATTTTGTAATTTTGTATTTTTTGTAAATTTATATTTTTAAATTGATCAAAATGAAGACTTTGGTTTGTCTATTATTGAAAAAAATAACTAATGCTTCCTCTATGAGGAAGCAAATACATTTGCTAACGGGAAGCAAAGTGCTCGTGAAATGAGCACCATATAATTATAAATAAACACAAAGTGGAAACACTCGAGATCGAATTCACAGCTAGTTTATATACTATTATACACATTATGTCATTATTTGTTTTATTTTCTTTTGCTACCCCGAGTAAAAAATGTCCTATTGGTATGAGCAAAAGTACCAACTTTTCTTTAAACAATTTAAAAGTTCAATTAGGAACAAAAGTTACTTTTGTTAGTACTACTAGAAAAATTCAATTTTAGTTTTTTTGGAATATTTTACAGGTACTGGTGTTATTTTTGTAGGACAACAGTGTCGAAAAAGTCCCACTTCATTTTTTTTGAGCAGGACTTTTTTAGGACAAAATAATCGGAAAATTCCCTCTTAATTTTTTTTATAAGCAAGACTTTTTCAGGCCAAAGTGCCATAATAGTGTCGTAAAATATTTTGAACTCTTTTTGTACTTTATTCCTATTTCAGCAGTATTTTTTGGGACATAAATCCTATCAGCACTTGTAAAAATGTTTGAAAAAATAAAATAGATCTTATCTCAAACCTTTGTCCCAGAAATTATTTAGAACTTGAAAAAATTTTCAAAGAATTAGGTGAGACTTTTCCGGAACTTTTGTTCTGAAAAAGTTCTGCTCAAAAAACGAATTAGGTGGGACTTTTCCAGTACTTTTGTCCCAAGAAATTCCTAACAAAAGGTACCTATTTTGAATTTTTTTATTATTGCAGTCCTATTTCAGAAGTACTTTTTTAGAAAATGAATAGCAATCAGCACTTGTAAAAATTTCGAAAAAAAAAATAAAATGGAACTTATCTAGTCCTTTTGTCCCAAAAATTATTTAGGGCTTGCACAAACTAAAGAAAACAAATTATTGGCACTTTTCTAGTACTTTTGTCCTAAAAAATTCTAGCTCTAAAAATTTAAAAAACTTAAGTGTGAGTTTTCCGGTAATTTTTCCCTGAAAAAGCCCTGTTGAAACCAGACGTAATTTCAACTTTTTTTGTTCTTTAGTCCTATTGCGGCAGTACTTTTATCCCAAAAATGATTTAGAACATATAAAATTTTTTTTTATATTAGATCGGACTTCTCGGTCATTTTGTCCTAAGAAGGTCCTGCTTCAAATTAAAAAAAAAATTAAGTGAACTTATTCGATATTTTTGTTCTTCAAAAGTCCCATTAGCTATTTTTATTTTTGTTATTTCGTGCAATCTCTGAAAATCTTTTCAATCCTTTGAAATTCTGTGCATTCTTTTGAAGATTTTGTAAATCCCTTAAAATTTTTTAAATTATGAGAAAATTTCTTAAAATCGATTAAATTACATGGATATCGTACATAATCATTTGTAATTCCTTTAAAACAATTGTGCCCACTGGAAATCATTTGAAATCCTTTAAAAACTGTGGAAACCCCTCAAATTTTTGGAAATTCCGTGAAACCTTTCGAAGTCTTTTGAAATCGCTTAAAATATTTTAAATCTCATAAATATCCCTTATAATCTTTTTAAATCTATGGAGATCCCTCAAAAGCTCTCAAAAGCTTTCAAATCCATGGCAATCTTTACGAATCTCTTGAAATCCCTCAAAATCGTCTGAAATCTCTTAAAATCCCTTGAAAACCCTTGAAATACTTTGTAATCCAAAGAAATCGGTCTTAATTCCTTAAAATCCCTAAAAATTCGTTAAAATCCTTTGGAAATCTCGTTAAATTCCGTAAAATTTTTGTAATTCTTTAAAATACCTTAAAATCTCTTGAAATCGGTTGAAATCCTTTTAAATCACTGGAAATTTTTCAAATTTTATGAAACCCCTTGAAATCTCGTTTACAGTGAAAATAATTGATACATTGTTGACATTATGAGTAAAAAATATAAAATCTTACTCTTTCTAATTTAATTACTCTTTTGAATGTTTAAAGCAGAGGGGAGGGGATCAAAAATTCAAAAAATAATCCTTACGTAATTAATGGACGCTCTCTAGTAAATTCAAGAAAATTTTAGCAGATTCACACAGATTCAAGAAAATTCAAGAGAATTTAAAGAAATTCAAAAGGTTTCTACAAAATCTTTGGTCAATCTAGAATGCCTGTGTTGCTTATTTAAATAATACGTCCACAATATCGCTCCGACACAGGTCGCTGATTAATCTCTTTAGCAATCACCCCAGGCGAAGAGCTTCACAAAGTCATTATATGTCACACAAAAATACACAAACTGAATGATGTTACATTTATTCTTCTTCTGCATTTATTCTTAATATTCTTGAATAATGTTGAAGCATTGTCACTGGTACATGACCCAAATGACTGTTCAGACCTAATCTTAGAAGTATTTCATATTTTGACACTGATATTATGCGGGTTTCAAAGTCATATATAACTGTTTGGCCACTCGAATCATATAATGGTTGAACAACACCAGTAGCATTGAGCCAACCAAAAAGGATATTACCCCTTGCTACTAAAGTTGTATTTGCATCGACTCCGACGACATATTTATTTTCACCAATCTTTATCCTTAAATAATCCAAATATGGTTCAGATCGATCTTCACGAAATACCATGAGTGCAGTAGAATCTGTTGGTGCTATGGTGTGATGATGAAGATTTCCTGGCTCTCCTGGCACAAAAGGTGCACCTTGGAAATAAATGATTAATTTTTAATAATTTTTAATTATTTAATGAAGAGTAGGGAGCGTCCACATATTACGTGACACTCTAAAGGTGGGGAAGTGTCTGCCCCAACATTGAAGACCAATATCATCGACAAAAAAAATTTAGAAGTTGCATTTTGAACCAAATAGTTGAATTTTAAAGCCGAAAACTTGAATATAAGACAAAAATGTTCATTTTCAGCCAAAAGAGATGAATTTTCAACCAAGAAAGATTACTTTTCTACCATAAAAGATGAATTTTGAATCCAAAAGGACGAATTTTCAAAAAATACATGAATTTCTAACCAAATAGTTGAATTTTCAACTAAAAGGACAATATTTCAAACAAAAATATAATAGTTAAATTTTCAGTTTAAAAAATAAATTTTCATCAACAACAAAATGATCAACCAGTTGAATCCACGAAAAAGACGACTTTTTAACAAAGTAGTTGAATCCTCAATCAAAAAGATGAATTTTTAGCAAAATAGTTACATTTTCAATCTGAAAATTCGAATGTTTCTGAAAACAGTTGACTTTAAACTAGAAAAGGAGAATTTTCTACGAGAAACATAATTTTCAATTAAGAAGGATGAATTTTCAACAAAATAGTTGAATGTTCAAATAAATAGTACAATTTTCAACCAAAAATATAAATTTTCAACGAAAAAGTTAATTTCCAACCGAATAGTCCAACTTTTTACCAAATGGTTGAATTTTTAACCAAAAAAGACAAGTTTGAAACCAAAAATGGAATAGCTTAATCTTCATTGAAAAAAAATTTTCAACACAAAAAACAATCATCAACTAATTGAATCCATCGATAAAAGACGAATTTATGAAAAAACAATTAAATCCTCAACCAAGTAGTTGAATCCGTAACCAAATAGATGAATTTCCAACGAAAAAGTTAAATTTTCAAGATGAAACCTCGAATATTTCTGGAAACAGTTGATTTTTGAATCAAAAACGAAGAATTTTCAAAAAGGAAGCTAATTTTCTATCGAGAAAGATAAATTTTCAACGAAATAGTTAAATTTTTCACAAAATAGTAAAATCCTCAACCAAGTAGATGAATTTTCAAGAAACAAGATTAATTTTCTACCCAAATAGACGAATTTTCAACAAAAGATATGCATTTTCTATCAAATAGTTGAATTATCAGCTTATAAAGGATAATTTAGGAACCAAAAATAAAATAGATAACTTTTCAAATGAAAGATTAATTTTCCATAAGACAACGAATTTCCAATAAAATAGTTCAACTTTCAAACACATAGTTTAATTTTCAACCAAAAATATAAATTTTCAACAAAAAACTTCATTTTCAACCGAATAGTCCCATTTTTTACCACATAATTGAATTTTCAAGCGAAAAAGACGATTTTTTAAAAGCCAGCTGAATTTTCAACCCGAAAAGTTGAATTTTATACAAAAATGTACATTTTCAGCCAAGAAAGATGAATTTTCAACCAAGGAAGATGACTTTTCTACCATGTAAGATTAATTTCGAACCCAAAAGGACGAATTTTCAACAAAATACATGAATTTTCAACCAAATAGTTGAATTTTCAACTAAAAAGACAAGATTTAAAACAAAAATGGAATAGTTAACCCTCCAGTTTGAAAAATAACTTTTTAAAAAAAAGAAGAATTATCAAACAGTTGAATAGAACCAAAAAAGACGAATTCCTAACAAAATAGTTCAATCGTGAACCAAGCAGGTGAATTTTCAATAAAATAGTTAAGTTTTCAAGCTACAAAGTCGAATATTTCTGAAAACAGTTTACTTTTGAACCAAAAAATAAGAATTTCCAACGATATATTTGAATTTTCAACAAAATAATTGAATCCTCAACCAAAATGATGAATTTTCTACCAAATAGTTGAATTTTCAACTTATAAAGTATATATTTTTTACCAAAAATAGAATAATTAACTTTTCAGGTAAAAAATTTAATTATCCGCAAAAACAAACGAATTTCCAACAAAATAGTTTTTCTACTGAATTACTAATTTTTCAACTCAAAAAGATAAGTTTTCAACCAAAAATGGAATAGTTAAATTTTTAGTTTCATAAATAATTTTTCAACAACAAAAACACGAATCATGAACCAGTTGAATCCAACAAAAAAAAAGATGGATTTTTAACAAAATAGTTAAATCCTCAACCAAAAAGATGAATTTTCAACAAAATAGTTAGATTTTGAAGCTAAAAAGTGGAATTTTTCTGAAAACAGTTTACTCTTAAAGTAGAAGAGAAGAATTTTCATCAAGACTAATCATTTTCAATCAAGAAAGATTTTTCAGTCAATTAAGAAAAAAATTTTATCCAAAATGTTAAATTTTTAAGACAAAAAGACGAGCTTTCTACAAAACAGTTAAATTTTCAACAAAAGACTGAATTTTCTACAAAATAGTATAAATAACCGGGAAATATGATTTTGCAACAAAAAATTTAATTTTCAACAAAACATTGTAAGTTTTAACCAAATAGTTTAATTTTAAGTTAAAACAATTAACTGTTAACTTAAAAACATGAATTTTCAACCAAAAATGTAATAGTGGATATTTCAACCCAAAAATATTTCAATATAAAATAAAAAACAGTTGAATCTAACCAATAAATATAAATTTTCAACAAAAGACTTGAATCCTCAACTAAAACAGAATGATTTTCAACCAAAAAGTTGCACTGTCAACTAAAGAAATTGATTTTCTACCGAAAGAGTGGAATTTCCAACAAAATACATAAATGTTCTACAAGACAGTTGAAAATATTAATTTTAGGCCAGTAAACAAAAAACAATTAACATCAAATTATTCAAAAATGAAATAGTTAAAGTTTCATTTAAAAAATAAATTATCAAACAAAATCGAAACGAATTTTCAACCAAAAAAAATGAATTTTAATCAAAATGATGAATCTTCAAATAAAAAAATGAGTTTCCAACAAAGTAGTTCAACTTTCGACCAAACAGTTGAATTTTCTACAAAACAGTTGAATTATCAACAAAAATGGTAATTTTTGACAAACATTTGAATTTTCAAAAAACGAAATGAATTTTTAAGTAAAATGATAAATCTTCATCTGAAAAAATGAATTATCAACAAAGTAGTTCACTTTCGACCTGACAATTGAAATTTCTACCAGATTATTGAATTTTCGAACCGAATATACAAACCTTCTACAAAACAGTGGGATGTTCAACAAAAAAGTTCATTTTCAACCAAAAAAAATAAGTTTTAACCATAGAGTTGCATATTTAGGCAAAAAATATGACATGTGTATAAAAATAAATGAATTTTCGAATCAAAAAGATTAAGTTTTAACCATAGAGTTGCATTTTTAAGCAAAAAATATGACATTTGTATAAAAACAAATGAATTTTCGAACCAAAAAGAATAATATTCAATAAAACAGTTAAATTTGTAGTTGAAACAATTAATTTTTAATACAAAAAAAATGAATTTCCGACAAAAAATGTAATATTTGATATTAAAATAAAACAAAAATTTGATTTAAAATCAAAAACCGACTTGCATCCTCAACTAAAACAGATTAATTTTTAATCTGAAGGATAAATTTTCTACCAAAAAAGACGAACTTTTAACAAAATATATGAGTTTTCTACTAAAGGTGGTAAATTCCCAACCAAAAATCAAACAGTTAAATTTTCATTTGAAAAAATTAATTTTCAAACAAAAGCGAAATGAATTTTCAACAAAATATTTAAATTTTCAACCGAACCAAATTTTTAAACAAAAACTATGAAATTTCTGCAAAAAGAAATGAATTTTGAAACAAAAAATACGAGTGTTCAGGAAAACAGTTGAATTTTTGACAAAAAAGTTTATGTAAGATATGTTTTTGACCGCGTGCCCCCCCCCCCCCATGTAAGACAGCATAGTAGAATCCCCCCCACCCCCCACCGCTACGTAATTTATGCACGGCCACTTGTACTAGAAAATAAATTAGAATAAAAGTGTACTTAAAATATAGATATTGGATTATTAAACATATATTTACCAATAAAATTAAGGAAAACCCCTATAACGAAGAACAGAGAACCAATAATGCTCTTCATTTTCTATAAACGGAAAAAGCTGGTTTATGAATAAATTTTCGAACAATGAAGCTACATGAATATTCTACTATAAATTATTATGCTATCACATTTGACTTTCGAAATTATTGCAAATATTTGTAGAGTGGTTTCAAGAGGAGAAACTGAAACACTGCAATATTTATGCTATATATAAGTCGTAAATCTTGTAATCTTGTAATCTTGTACACTTCCGTTATCTTTTAAAGATATGTATGTTTTTGAAGAACACCGTTAACTCACACCGTTAACAAAAATTAGTTCTTCACGTTTATTATTAACATATTTATTATTATTTTTTTATTTATTTATTTTTTGTTTGTTTGAGTTTATTATGAATTGTTTTATTGTATGTCAATGAAATCGTGAAAGACAGATAGCCTAATTATGCAAACCAGTTTAAAAACTGGTCAATATTAGAAATTATAATTATTACGCATCATAATTGAACCGTCGCATCGTAGAAGGGGGTATAACATTTCTTGGTCCCAGCACAAGTGGATCCTGACAATGTAAAAATTACAATTTTAAAAATATTTCCGATATCCTACCTTCGCCGATCTCCCTTCACTCCTCTCCCTCCTAGCCCTGTCGTACAGCATTCTCTGTACATCCCTTTGCTTTCTCGTCAAATCGTGATCGATGAAAACTTCCTTATCCTTTATCCTATTACATTCTCATTCTAATGAGAAGGTATTGGTTTTATGTAAAATTTGACATAGTCGGTTTTCATCAAATCTCCACGTTTTGAGACCCCCTGAGCCAGAAAAAACGGTTTTTACCAAGGTGTCTGTCTGTCTGTAGTCTGTCTGTCTGTCTGTCTGTCAGTCTGTCTGTCTGTCTGTCTGTCTGTCTGTCTGTCTGTAGCCACGATAACTTTCGAAAAAATGATCAGATTTGATTGAGCTTTGGCACACTTTTTTATGGCCGAAAAATAGAGAACGAGTTCGTTAACCAGCTATTTTGGATGAAAATTCAAAAAGTGAGCACATTTTGAAAATTTTTGAGACCACTTTTTTTAAGATTTAAAAATTCTATGTATAGTTATTAGTAGTACGCAAAATGACGAACAAAATATTCTAATGACTTTTCGTGATAAAACAAAAATTACTGGAGTTATAGCATTTTCAAAATTCCAAAAAACAAACGAAAATGTACATTTTAAGCCGAAAAACGCACGATATGAAAAAAAGTCAAGAGGAGAAAAACGTTGCTTTTTGAACGCCCTATAATATTTTCATAACAACTTTTTGAATTTTTTGAAAAATAAAAAATTCAAATTTTGATCGCACAAAAAAATAATCAAAAATTCCATTTTGCTGTGAAACTATGCAAGATAAGAGAAAAGATCATTCCACCAAAATTGTGCACCCAAAAAAGATCTACAAATTTCTTATCATTCACTTTTTGATATGACGCGTAGTTTTTGTTTTATTCGTAAAAAACAGCATTGAAAATAGAAAAATTAAATGCACAGAACCGAGCGTGGAACGCAAGGTTCAAATGATTTTCAAATAAAATATCGAGCGCGAAGCGCGAGTGTCTGGATGAGAATGTGTTCCTTAAGGTCGATAGAACCTTGAGTAAATGAAGTTCCTTTTCAGTCTAAAATAAAAACAAATTTAACAATCACTTAATATGTAGAGGTTTTGATAATTTTATAATATTTGCAAACAAACTTTTTCTTTTCATCGAAGTCGAACACGAAGTTGAAAAATCTAGAGCAACCGAGCGTAAAGCGCGATGTAGATACGCCCGAGCGCGTAGCGCGAGGTGAATACATAATCGAGCGCGAGATAAATATATGATCGAGCGCGAAGCGCGAGATCGAACAGTTGCGCGCCCTAGGCGCGCTCAAACTTGCGAGCGAAGCGAGCCGCGCGCGAAGCGCGCGATGAGAATGTGCCCGCGAAGCGGGCAGATTTTTTTTATTTCTCATTACCCCCAATTTTTCTTCCCAGCTCTCCAACTCCACAACAGCCACTTCTTTCTCCTTTCTCCCCTCCAACTTAACTTTCCCTACCCTGCCTTTATTCCACCCTATGCTCTGTAGCAGCGCTTCCACGCCCTCCCTTTCTTCCCCGCTCTTCATCTTCAACCCTCTTATCACAATATTATTTCTCCTGTCTGCCTTCTCCTTTCTCTCCATTCTCAACTCCATTGCCCTTATCCTTTCC
The DNA here is from genome assembly GCA_932195095.1 of Andricus curvator. Classification (NCBI taxonomy): domain Eukaryota; kingdom Metazoa; phylum Arthropoda; class Insecta; order Hymenoptera; family Cynipidae; genus Andricus; species Andricus curvator. Next base: position 233,250 of record CAKNYM010053139.1, on the reverse strand, counting down.
CTATCCGCCCTCTCCTCCTTTTCATTCCTACGCTCTCCCACTTTCTCTTCTATCATATTCCCTACCCTCTCCCAAATACCTTTAATCTCGCCCCCGCTACCCCCTACTCCTATTTCCATTTCCGTCCTGCCCTCCACCTTCTCAAGCCTTTTTTCCGTCCTTTCTTTCCACGCCCTAATCTCCTCTTCCATCTGTTTTATTTTAACTTCTTTTTCTTTTCTTTCCCTCTCTCACCCATCTACTCTCTCTCTCAGCTCTTTCACCTCCTTTTCCCATTTCTCATCTCTGATTCGCAGGTCTTCCCTCATACCTTCCATCTGCTCCTTGGTCCCCCTTACGTCCTCCCTCAGCCCCCTGATCTCGCCTATCAACATCCCGAGAGCCTCCTTTTCCAACATCCCCTCCATTTTTTTGGGGGGTGACCTCGGTGTTATCCCGCTTTTTTTAAACGGGCTCTCGACCTCGCTTTTCTCCGGACTCTCTTGGCTGTCTCTCTTCCTTTTCAAGAGATCCTCCCCGTGACTTGCGCTTGACGCTCTCTCCCTTACCTTCTCGCTTCCTTCGTTGCCACCGTCCCGATTTCTCCCTCTCCCCGACGCACCGCTCGACACCGGGCGACGCGTTGTTGGCCGTCGTGGCTTGTGGAAAATTCCCTCCCCGTCGGTTTCACTACCAGCACTGCCAGTACTCTCGCTGCCCACCTCCCGCTCTACCGCCGGTAAATGGGATCTATCCACGCAGTACCTGCCGCAACCGACAGATGTCGCTGCAAAATGTTGGCGTCTTTCGCCGCCAAATTTTCCTTTTTTTTTCCCCCTTTTTTTTCAATTCCTCAGTCCCTGCAGACACCCCTTTCTCTCCCTTAGCATCCCCTAACTTTTCGAGAACCACCCTTGAACCCTCGAAAGCCCAGGACTCCTGACCACGGACTCCCCCGATTACTTGCCAACCTAACCTCACTTTCCCTATCCAGCTAGATACCACCTCCCACCCACGCTGAAACTCACTTTTTATCTCCCCAATTCACCCCACACAACCCTACTCACCTCCTCGGCTTCCACCCTCACACTCCACTCACACCTTCCACACAAATTCCGTAAAATTCTCTCTCCACCTGTCACTAAACACGTTCTCACTTCCGCCACCAACATGCAAGTCTCCCTTCACTATTGCATAATGTTATATATTATTTTTTTGATATGTTTTTATTTGTTAGGATGGACCCTGCTCTACCGATAACCTGCTTACCCTTATTTATGCGCCTATCTAACTCCTCATCTATTTTTCCGTCGCTAGTGAATAGACTACCTAGATAATAGATATACGTACTTGTCAACTTGTTCTAATCTCTCATCATTTAGGACAATGTTGCATATTGTTTTCTCACTTTTTCCCTCAAACACCATGATCTTTGTTTTATTTACGTCAATTTTGAGGTCCATGTTCTTCATGCTTGTATTAAGTTTATTCAACATTCTTTGCAAGACCTCGATTGATTCTGCCATAACAATCTTGTCATCTGCGAAAGCTAACCCACGTACCTTCACTGTTTCGAGATCTACACCTTCTTCATCGAAGAGGGCAGTTCTTAGACACTTATCCATGAATATGATAAATAGCCACGAGGACATAACGCATCCTTGTTTTACGCCTTGCATAATATCGAACCAGTCACTCAGTTTCCCATTTACCCTTACACACGCTTTACTACCTGTATATATTGTTTTTATTGCTTGTAGGAGCCCTCCATTTACTTCATACTCTTTAAGGACTTCCCAAAGTTTATTTCTATTTACTTTGTCAAATGCTTTTTCTAGGTCAATAAATGCACAAAAAAACTTTCTTTCCTACTCTCAAGCTTTTTTCTGTGATCTGTCTTAGGCTAAATATCTGATCTGTACTTACGGTACTTAGTAGGCTGATAGCTCTGTAATTACTGCAGTTGCTTTTATCTCCCTTTCTTTTGCATATTGGTACGATAATCGCTTTTTTCCAATCGTCTGGGACTTTCCCCGTCTCGATACATAAATTTATCAATTCGCACAACCTGTGAGGTATGTACTCGCCACCGTATTTAAGCATTTCAGCGCTAATACTGTCTATACCAGCAGCCTTACCGTTTTTCAAGTTCTTAATTATGTCTCTGACCTCAGTGACACAGACTTTTTCAATTGGGTTTTCTAATGCATTATGTTCTATGTCGCAGTTTTGTTGTCCTATATCTTCACCTCCTAATAGTTTTTTAAAAGAGTCTTTTAAAGCGTCTACTATCTCGTCTATATCATATAGCATTTCACCTTTGCTGTTTCTCATGCTAGCAAACTCCGTACTTTTACTTTCCTTCAACTGTTTATATAATAGTTTCATAATTCCTTCAAAATAGTTTTGTATTTTGTTCTCTTTTTCTGTTCTGATTTTTTCTTTACTCTCCTTGACTAGTCGTTTAACTTTCCTCTTTTTGTCTTTGTAATCATTTTCGAGTCTATTTCTCTCCTCATCGCTAAGACCTGTCATGTTTAATGTTCTCTCGTGCGCTTTTTTCTTTTCTTGCTGGGCTGCTTGAATTTCATCATTCCACCACGCATCACTAGACTTTCTTCCTACCACTACCGTACCACACACTTCAATTGCAGTTTTAACAATGATATCCCGTAACAAAGTCCACGCGCCCTCTATATCTTTATTGCTTATAAGCGCTTCCCAAATTGCCCTATCTATGCGTTCGCTTAACTTTTTCGTTTCTGTCAATTTTCAATCTTTATTCGAGATTGTTTGGTTTTTTTTGTTTTCTTTTTTCTCCATCCCCGCCCTAAGTTAATTTTCGAGACTAAAAGGTAATGATCAGTATTGCATTCGGAACCCCTCATGACTCTTGTATCTTTGACTAGTTCTCTTAGTCTTTCATACGCAATAACGAAGTCAATTACACTGCGGTTATTTCCTTTACACCTAGGTGTACGTGTGGATCATTTTATGTCGAAACCAAGTATTGGTAATAAATAGGCCCTTTTCTAAGCATAAGCTAACTAATTTTTCCCCATTATAATTTTTTCTGGTTGGACACCAAAATTACCTAGCACCCTTTCTGTATCTGTATCCTGACGTTGGACGCCGACCCATCCGTTCATATCTCCTAGCAGAATTATTCTTTTACCTTGATCGCAAGTACTTATTGTATCATTTAAAGTGGCCCAGAAGGCGTCTTTGACTTCTCGCGGCTCACTGTCAACTGAGGCGTAGCACGCTATGATAAATAATCTTCTGATTCCTACCTTCATTCTAGCCCACAACAATCTGGGAGATACAAAATCATGATCTTTGAGATGCTGTCTTGCTTTTTCATTCATAATTAAACCGACCCCTTGACTACGATTTGATTCACTACCTACTCCTGACCATATTTCAAAACCGCCTTTCAACACCCCATTTTCTATGTTTCTACTTTCGCAACCCTTTTTCTTCGTCTCAGGTACACATAAAATATCTAGTTTCCTAGCATGCATAGTTTCTCGAAGTTATCTTACTTTAAGATCATTCACTCCTCTAGCATTCCAAGCACCCAGTCTTCATTCATCGCCTGAAACTCGAACTTTACGTTTACCGTGTTTATGCATTTCGTCAATTAAAGTTTCAGTCCATTCCGAGGCTACTTTATTGTTTGTATTATTCATGCTTAGATTGTACACCCAACTATCACCTTTATGCGCGATATTTGTTTTGCGAGCCGAAAACATGTCCAAGTTAAGTGATTATTCGTCGTACGGTGGAGAGTTTAGTCGTAACGTCAGTTCCACCAAAACTTCTGTTACTGGGATGGGGGGGGGGGGGGGTGAGGACAGACAAAGGAAACCGAGAGTCTCAATTGGTTGGTGATTTATGCTGAAAAGGTTACCAGCCTTCAGCAGCGTTGTATTAGATAGGAGTTAATATCAGCTGCTCATCTACCGAATACTGGCCTACCTCTAAACGAGGAACCAATAACTCTTTTTTTTTTTTTTTTTTTTTTTTTTTTTAATTTGAAAAAGAGTTATATATAGATTCTTTAAATAGGCTCTTTTAATTTGAAGAAGAGTTATAGATGAATATATATATTAAATTTTCTCCTGCTTGAAATATTAAAATAGTTATAATAATTGAACTGCAATATTATAATTTTTTTTTGGGGGGAGAGTTTAAAAATGCATTTAGGAATCTTTGAAAATAACGCGTTTAATTTTCGAGTTTTCAAACACCTCAAAGTATCTTTAAAGATTATCCCCCCCCCCCCTCAATCCTATCATTACATGAAGAAAAATTTTACTTCACCAGAAATTAATATAAATTGGTATAAAATAAAGAATAACTCATCTTTTGAAACAGGATGCAGGCCATTCCATTTTCTGTCAAATTCCAAATTACACTTTAGTTACGCGGTTATAAAATCTTTTATGAATATTTTTGTATACAGAAACAAAGTTTATAGAAAAATAATCAAGTATATTCCTGGAAATTCAGATATATCTACTGGCTTATATGTATATTCAATCGTATGAATAAAATAACAAATCATTTAACAATATCAGGTATTTTTCCGGAGATTTTATACAAAGTACAACATTATACAGTGTACAATAAGTCCCCTCTAAAGTCACATCCAGGTAAATTCCATCATGGCTGTCAGTGCGCGAAAACTGTTGCGCAATAATAAGTGACGCTTTAACAAAAGTCAACAATTTCTCAAATATTGGTGCCGGACTATAATCTATTCTCATTTATATTATGTAAATCAACGCGGTAAATATTAATTTGATTGTTTTTTAGCATAAAAACTGATTTGGATGAAAAGTGCGATCTCTAAAGTGCGCAATTTAGAGCGGTTACAGATACAATAACAGCCAACTTTTACATTTTCAGAAAGTGTCTTGTTTTTTATTGTAAGTAGGCTGTTATTGGCCATGAAAATAACTTGCGGTAATAATTTTTTTATAATTATACTGAGGTAGAATTTGAAAGAAACCGAATATTCGAGATTTGTACACGGAAAAAATTTATCCGTGAAAAAGTCACGAACTTGTGGCTAGGTCTCGGATACGAGATAAAAAAAAGAAACATTACACCCTTATTTCTATGAGAAATGTATGGATAAATTTCGAAGTTTTTTACGAACAGTTCAAATTTCCTACGAACAGTTCCTGAAAATTTCAGACTGAAATATAAAGAGGAACAATTTTATTTGTGCGATTTAATTTATATTATATTAATTTATAACTGTGTGCGTAAACACGCGCAGCCATCAAGGCCAATCAAAATAGGTATTATAAAACTTCTAGCTACTCATCCGACGAGCTCGAAGCACACATACGAGCGCACACACGCCCCGCGCGTTTGGGCGAGCGTGTGTGCGGGCCACGTACAGGCGAACCTACTTACCAGTTCCCAGATTTGTCGGGCAAGCTCGTGAGTGCTCTGAGAATCTTTTCCCAATCACTCGTAATATTTTTGTAATTATTCACGTAAAAAAAAGTGATGAACCGTTTTAGAATTTTCACATCGAGTTTGTCAATTCTTTCTCAAAGTTCGCCAATTATTTACGAAAATACATCAATATCCACTGAATTTGTCTCATATCCGAGACCTAGCTACTAGTTCGGGACTTTTTTAAGGATGCATTTTTTCCGTGTATAACACAGTTTTTTCCAACAGGTTTTTGTGAATCTTTATGTCTTCAGGCATTCTAAATATTTTAATTAACATACATTTCAGAAATATTTGATTCCATTGCCAAAATTATGTATATCCCGCACAGGACATTGAGTGGATCGTACGGGGCGGAAATGTCGATATCCTTGGAATATGCCACGGATATCCCAGGAGATTTTTGGGACATTTTTCAGGATATCCCATATCCTGCCGAGATATTCTAGGGATATGCCAACGATATCATTTTGCTGTGAGGGCTAAAATTGTTAAAAAATTATTAATTTTCTTTAAAATCTAGCTATGTTTTTTTGTTTAAAAATACAAATTTTAGGTGAAACACACTAATATAACCTGAAGTTGTTGAAAAATTGTAAATATTCTTTGAAAACTAATAATTTTTTATTAAAAATATAAATAATTTACGACGAAAAACACTAACATAACATAAATAAAGATTAATTTGCAACAAAAGACTTGAATATTCAACTAAAACAGATTAATTTTCAACCAAACCTATGAATTGTAACCTAAAACTAACTCTTCTTCAAACTACAACGATTTTCGTTTTAAAATACCAATTTTTAACGGAAACCCCTGACATAATAAAAAAAATTGTTAAAAGATTCTAAATCTTGTTCAAATTATGCTTTTTGTTTTAAAATACCAATTTTTTGCGTAAAACACTACAACTGAACCTAAAATTGTTAGGAAATTATGAACCCTTAAAATCTAATTATTTTTTGTTTTAAAAAAACGTATTTCCTGTGAAAAACGTTAATATAACCTGAAACTGTTCAAAAATTGCCATTCTTCTTCAAACTATAATGATTTTTGTTCTAAAACACTAATTTCTGAAAAAAAAACTAACATAATCAAAAATTGTTAAAAGATTCTAAATCTGGTTCAAATTATAATTATTTTGGTTTTTAGATACCAATTTTTAGTGTAAAACACTACAACGTAACCTGAAATTGTTAAAAAACTATGAACCTTTAAAATCTAATAATTTTTGTTAAAAAAAAAACTTATTTCCAGAGAAAAACGTTAATATAATGTGAAACTGTTCAAATATTGCAATTCTTCTTCAAACTATACCGATTTTTGTTTTAAAATGCCAATTTTCTATGAAAACTCTTAACATAACCAATAACTGTTAAATAATTCTAAATCTTGTTCAGATTATGATTTTTGTTTAAAAAAAGTCATTTTTGGTGTGAAACGCTACAACGTAACCTAAAATTGTTCAGAAATTATGAACCTTCAAAATCTAATGAATTTTTTGTTTAAAAAGTGGTAAAAAAGCTAACGAAGCAGAAAAACGTTATTTGTTGACAAATTTTTAATTTTTGAAATCTAATCTTTTTTTATTAAAAATACCAATTTCCGGTGTGAAAAAGTATAAAAGTTTTAATTTAACCACGCAAGAGTATTAAAAAGCACAAACGGCCAATAATAACCAATCAGGTTTTGAGCAACAATGATTATATAATAATGAAATAATTCTATAATAATTATGATATATAATATTATGGTATTTTCCAATATTTAATTCAACTCGTTAATAAATTAATAATAAATATTCATCAATAATATTTAATCCGACGTCGGATTTTTAAGTAGGGCTTCCAACTTGGTATTTTTAATCGAATAGTCAAGGAAAATTTCAACACTAGAGATTACTCGACAAGCAACTTTATAATTATTTCAAAGAAAGTTTATAAACAAATACATAATTTGGGCTTTTTCCAAGAATGAATGAATTTTCTAAATATCAGTATTTTTAATCCACCAGTCCAGCACAAATGTAACACTATAAATTATTTGCCAATAAATTTTACGATTATTAATAAACAAATTTTATAATCTAATACAAAATCCGATTTTTTTAACAATTTTGAAAAGTTTTCTTGAAACATTATCAGAGTTGTAACAGAAGTCGCATTTCAAAATTCCAGGACATTTCCAGGTTTTCCAGGTCAACTTTTTAAAAATTTCCAGGACACTTTTAAAAAAAATTATATTCAAAATTTGAAAGCAAGGCCATGCCAAAGCATTGTACTATTCGCAATATAATTTCCCAAAAAATACTTGTACGTTAGGGGGCTTCCATAAAGTACGAGGCATTCTTATCGCCCCCCCCCACCCTTATGGTGCTACGTGGCTTTTTTCTATTTCTTGTAAAACGAAAAAAAAAATTATGAGGTTTATTTATTTTTTTAAGAACAATCTGAATCAACAAATGGCGACACTAACCACTCATATAAATTACTGATGACAGGGAATACATCTTCCCCAGCATTCTCATTAAAATCAGGTAGTAAAACCACGTGGCTCGGACTCGGACCCCCCCCCCAAGAAACCACGTGGGTCATGGAAATCCCCCTACCGGCGGAAATTATCGATACACCTGTTTTTTGAACTGTTGCAAAAAAACGTCAAATTGCATTTCAATGAATTTCTACTACCACATCAGTTAAATAAGATACAGCTTGAAAAATCTGATAGGATCCAGTGAAAAAGATCGTTAAATCCTTTTCACTCATTTCTAGAAAATCCAGAATTTCATCTGATGTGACTGTTTTGAAAGAAGTTTTTCGACGTACCCATCCTTTCTCCTCTTCCTCAATAGCTAGTGTATTTTCAACATCTTTTTGAGCATGCATTCTCTGTAATATTTCATTTGAAAGATCTTTGTCAGACTGCTGCCTTTGACCAGTAAGTATTATTAAAAAATCATACCACTCGAAAATAGATTCCAACTTTTGGTACCAACTTGTTATCAATTTGATGGTCCAGAAGACGACACTTTTGTTTCAGCATACCGTTAGATCCTTCTGTTGATAATTGCTTTCTCTTACCTTTCGAAACGAGCATCATTACTTTGAATTTTTTCTTTCAAATCTTTAAGTACGTCACGAAAAACTCGATGAAGAACAAAGACATCGTTCGCCCTCAAAAACTTGCATAAACCATTTGGATCCTCAATGATGGTTTTCATGATATCCACCTCATTTTGGTTAGCTGGATACGGCCCAAGCATGTCCACTACGTATCCATCAGTTGTACAAATACGAGTAGTGAAGAGTTTACAAAGAAGAACCTTCTTCTATGCAGAGGAAGATTTTTTTGATACTCATTATTTATACTTTTTTGATGTCGCGCATATGTGCCGTCATAAATCAGAAGTAAATTATCCTTAACATGAAACCATTTTTTTGCAATTTTCGTTCTTTGGTTTTGAATAGGATTATCCCTGTTAACAGAATTTGAACCAAACTGAATTGACAGGACGTTTTTTTTCCAAAAGATTGAGTCATACTTTTAAAATATCGCGAAATTAATTGTTCATTATCTATGTTTAATACAGATGCTAATAGTTTATTGAAATAACCTGTACGTAGTTTGAAAAGAAACACAACAAGTGCTTGGATAACTGAAGAAGATTTTCCCAAAGATAACCCAGTAAAAACTTTAACCTTTTTTTCTGAAACATTGAATTCGCCGATTTTGCCAAGCAATGTCGAATCACATTTGATGGGAAGAGTTTCCATTATTTTGGACCAAGATTTTCCTCATATATTTGATTTTTTAGAATATGAGTTGTAGAGCACCGATTTCCAGGTGGTGTGAAGATTTTGTTTTTAATATGCGATTGGATTCGTGCTTCTTCAGGAATGACAAGTTTTATTTTTATATTTTTCGTAGGAGAACAAATACAACAGTATTTATGAATATAGCAACTGTCCTCTGAACAGGAATTTATAGGTATTCAGCCTCAAAAACAGCTTCCTTCGATTTGAACTTAACTGCGAATGTTGGTTTATCGGAAGTTGCAACAGAGGGAGAAAGATATGTTTCAGTTTCTCAATCAGGATCTTTGTCAGAATGAATGTTTCTATAAATAGAGAGTCGATATTTATCACATAAAATGTCGTCTACAGCTATATTCTTATTGTTTTAAGGTAGCGAGAAAAGGCATTTGCTTCAACTTCATTACTTACTAATTTCCTTCTACCTACGCTTTTTTAAATAAAATATCATAACTCTGATCATTAGATGAACATCCCATCGACCTAATGTTAAGAGTGAATGATCCAGTTGTGTCAAACTCATTTTCATCAAAAAAATGCAGCTTTAAAGCAGTATTTGCCACTCTGATCATTAACTAAAAATCTCGTCAACATATTATTAAAAGTGAATAATCCAGGTGAGTCAAGTGCATTTTCCTCAAGGAAATTTGGCTTAAAATAAACATTTGCCACCCTCTAATCATTACCTGAACATCAAGTCGACTTGATGTTAAAAGTGAAGGATCCACGGGACGATCCGTCGACCTGATGTTGAAAGATGTTCAAAGTTGAAGGTGTGTCCAACTCGAACAAAATGCGTTTGACACGCCTAGATCATTCATTTCTACAGCCAGACAATGATTAGGAAGTGGCAAATGTTCATTTTAAGTCAAATTTTCTTAAGAAAAATGCGTTTGACCCACCTGGATCATTTACTTTTAGTATCGACGGGACGTTCAGGTAATTATCAGTAGGTGGAAATCCTTAATCATAAGCCAAATTTGCTCGAGAAAAATGCGATTGGCACACCTGGATCCTTCATTTTTAACAGCAAGTCAACGGGACCGTCAGGTTATGATCAGGGAGTGGTAAACGTTCATTTAACGCCAAATTTTCTCTAAAAAAAATGCACTTGACACACATACAAAAATTACTTTGAAGATAATTTCGGCGGGATGATCAAAAAATAGCAAAGGTTCATCTGAAGTCAAAATTCCTTGATGAAAATTATTTAAACATACCTGGATCATTGAATGATACTAGGAACATGAGCCTTAACTCTTATGGAATTTTCTTCAGTCAAAAAGCCTCTCAGTCCCAAAAAATTTTCGGTTCAAGTTTTCCGTTTGTTATGCTTGGTCGTAACTATATTTGACGAATTTCTATTTCGTGAGTAAGAAACGTAACTCTTTTTTCAGAATTTTCATTATTACAAAGTATATTCAATCTTATTTTCGTTACGTTGTCGAAAACCTAAAGTAGCCGATGAGCGCTCTTTGTTTCTATCCATTAATGTCATAATGCAAAGAAAGTTCATTTTTTTCGGTATCGGATAACTGCTTTTTTCTGAACCATATTTACAATTATCATTGTTTCAAACAATTTTCCCCTAAGTATTAGAACAGTATTAATGTAACATAAATGTTATAGAAATTATACTTAAAGCCCTGGAAAAGGTCATGAGTGCCATTTTTCGTAAATGACATGATTATGGCTAAAAATACAGATTAATTTTAATATACATTGTGACAAAAAGATTATTTTTATATCATTTTTTCAATTCTTTTGCAACAGTTTGTTTAGCTTCAGAGCACTACAATTGATTTTCTTATTTGACAATTGATGAAGGGTAAACTCAAGCATCGATTTATGGGGTCACAAGAAATCGGTTCTGGAAGATATACCCTTATCTCGAAACGCAGCTAACACGAATCATTGAACCGATCATTTCAATTACTTTGTCATAAATATATAATATCTTGGCTGCTTTTTTAGATATAAGATTTATAGTGAAAAAATAAAACCACAAAAATAGCATTCAATTCAACAATTATTTTGAAAAATAGGGTTTATTAATCACACTATTTATGGAATATGATTATTAATTATAATTATAGACAAGTATTTTAATCACCTCTGCTGGAAGAATATAACTATATTATTATTTTGATCAAAGATCAAAATAATTTGGAATCAGTACCCACAATTTTGAATTAAAATATAACTTTACAAAAAATGTATAATAAACCAACGATTTATTGTTTTCTATATTTATCCACCGATGATGTTGCTTATTTAACTTTTAAGTAATTAAGAAAATATTTATATCTGTTTTCTATTCAAACTCAAAAAGCTCTATTTGTGGAAATTTGAAATTAGAATCAATTATACTCTATATGAAATAATGAACTCCATTGTATATTTAAAATATTATTCTTCAATCTATAAATTTTCAAACCTGATTTATTTATCGCAGGCTTCACTTCTCCGTTCTTCTCATTTTTCCATTTAAATTCGAACTGAATTAATAGAATCTGATAAGAAAATCTTACTATTTTTGGTTGAAAGTTCATTCTTTCCGTTTGAAAAGTCTACTATTAAATTTTTGGCCAAGAATTCATCTTTTTTGGTTAAAAATTTAATTTTGTGGTTCAAAATTTTATTATTTGGATCAAAATTGAATTATTTTGTTAAAAATTCAACAATATTATGAAAAAGTCATACTGCTTCATTGAAAATTCGTCTTTTGGCTTGAAAATTCAACAATTTGATTGAAATTCTTGTTCTATCTTGACTAACAATTTTTTTTTTAACATTCAACCCTTTCTGTAGAAATTTCACCTTTTTTGGCTCAAAATTAATCTGTTTCGGTTGAAAATTAACTTTTTTGTTGAAAATTCAACTGTTTTGTAGAAAATTCGTATTTTGGGTTTGAAAATTCAACAATTTGGTAGAAAGTTTTAATATTTGGTTCAAAATTAATGTATTTTGTTGAAAATTGTTTGGTTATAAATTAATTTCTTTTATTTGAGGATTAAAGTATTTTGTAAAAAATTCATTTTGGTTGGTTAAATCCAACGGTATTTTTATTTTAAATTAAAATCTTTTTTGTTGAAGTATCAACTATTGCATTTTTAGTTGAAAATTCATCTTTTTATGATGAAATCTTCATTCCTTGGTTGAAACTTGAAGCACTTTCTTAGAAGTTCACTTTTTTGTTTGAAAATTCATAATTTGAATAGAAATTTTTGTTGTTGTTAAAAATTAATTTTTTTAAGTGAAAATTTCACTATTTTGTTGAAAATACAACTGATTGGTTCAAAATTAACTTTTTTTATCGGAAATTCATATTTTTGGATTGAAAATTCAACTGTTTTGTAAAATATTCTTCTTTTGGCTTGAAAATTCAACAATTTGGTAGCAAATTCAACTATTTGGTAAAAGATTAAACTGTTCTGTAGAAAATTTGTTTTTTTTTTAAATTGAAAATCAACTCTCTTAGAATGAAAATTTAACTACATCATCACTTGTTAAAAATTGATCTTCTTTAGTTTGAAAATTCAACTGTTTAGTTAAAGAATTGTAGAAACGAAAAAATTATTCAAATAAAATTTGGACTAACATCACATCCATTATTCAAACTATTTAGTTATAAAATGTATGTAATTTGTTCAAAATTCGTCTTTTTTCGCAGAACTATTAATTTTCTTGGTTGAAAATTAAAATATTTTCTTAAAAATGGATGTATTTTGTTGCAAATTCGTCTTTTCTATTACAAAAGTAATCTTTTTGGTTATAAATTCAACTATTTAGTTAAAATTTTGTTGTTGAAAATTCATCTTTTTGTTTGAAAATTCAACTGTTTTGTAAAAAGCTCATATTTTTGTTTACAATTGAAATTGTTCGGTTCAAAATTAATCTGTTTTGGTTGAGGATGCAAATATTTTGTTGGAAATTCGTCCTTTTTGGCTCAATTCAATTGTTTTTTATTCAAAATGAAAATCTTTTCATTGATTGATGTATTTTGTTGAAAATTCGCCTTTTCTATTAGAAATTTAACCTTTTTGGTTCTAAGCTCAACTATTTAGTTAAAAGTTTAAATATTTTGTTGAGAATTCATCTTTTTTGGTAGAAAATACAGGCCTACAAAATTTCAAAAAAACGAATAACCCAGAAACGAGACAATACTTATCCGAAGGTTTTTGGTGCGCTGAATCCGAATCCGACCTCAGGGGTTAAATTACATAGCGAATTAATTTTTTTTTAACTTGTTACGGCATCTGAAATTACCACTCTTACTCTTCAAAACCCTTTTCTAATTTTTCAGATATCTTTTTTTGCTTGGAGATATCGTTTAATGAAGTTGAAAACTTTGCCGTTTTCGTGAATACAACCTTACCGAAAAAAGTTTGTTCAGAAAGCAGAAATAATGTGCTTCTCCGCCTACTCCAACTCCTCCACCTACTCCAGCACCTCCACCTACTACAGCTCCTCCAACTTCTCCAGCTTCTCTACTTATTTCAGCTTTTCCACCTCCTCTACCTATCTCAGCTTCTCCGCCTACTCCAGCTCCTCCACCTCCTCCAGCTTTCATACTTCCTCCAACTTCTCCACCTACTTTAGCTTCTCCACCTCCACCAGCTTTGCCACCTCCTCCAACTCCTCCACCCACTCCAGCTCCTCCACCTCCTTCAGCTTTTCCACATCCTCCACCTACTCCAGATTCTCCACCTACTCCAGCTCCTACACCGCCTTCAGCTTTTCCACGCCCTACAACTCCTCTACATATTCCAGGTTCTTCACTTTCTCCAGCTCCTGCTCCTACTCCAGCTCCTCCAACCCCTCCAGCTTGTACACCTCCACCAACTCATTCACCTACTTTAGCTTCTCCACCTACTCCAGCTCCTCCACCTCCTTCAGCTTTTCCACCGCCTCCACATATTCCAGCTCCTTCACTTCCTCCAACTCCAGCTCCTCCACCTCCTTCAGCTTTTCCACCGCCTCCACATATTCCAGCTCCTTCACTTCCTCCAACTCCTGCTCCAGCTCCTCCAGCCTTTACACCTGCTCCAACTCCTCCACCTACTTTAGCTTCTCCACCTACTCCAGCTTCTCCACTTATTTCAGCTTTTCCACCTCATCTACCTACTCCAGCTTCTCCGCCTACTCCAGCTCCTCCACCTCCTCCAGCTTTTATACTTCCTCCAACTTCTTCACCTACTTTAGCTTCTCCACCTACTCCAGCACCTCCACATCCACCAGCTTTTCCACCTCCTACAACTCCTCTACATATTCCAGCTTCTTCACTTCCTCCAGCTCCGGCTCCTACTCCAGCTCCTCCAACCCCTCCAGCTTTTACACCTCCTCCAACTCATTCAACTACTTTAGCTTCTCCACCTACTCCAGCTCCTCCAGCTTCTCCACCTACTCCAGCTCCTCCACCTCCTTCAGCTTTTCCACCTCCTCCACCTATTCCAGCTCCTTCACTTCCTCCAGCTCCTCCGACCCCTCCAGCTTTTACACCTCCAACTCCTCCACCTACTTTAGCTTCTCCACCTACTCCAGCTCCTCCACCTCCTTCAGCTGTTCCACCTCCTCCACCTACTCCAGCTTCTCCACCTACTCCAACTTCTCCACCTACTCCAGCTTCTCCATCTCCTTCATCTTTTCCACCTCCTCCAACTACTCCAATTATTCCAGCTCCTTCACTTCCTCCAGCTCCTGCTCCTACTCCAGCTCCTGCTCCTACTCCAGCTCCTGCTCCAGCTCCTCCAACCCCTCCAGCTTTTACACCTCCTCCAACTCCTCCACCTACATTAGCTTCTCCACCTACTCCAGCTCCT
>CAKNYM010053139.1:186610-212273 GCA_932195095.1 Andricus curvator | reverse complement strand
TTCTCCAAATCCCCCGAATTCCTTCAAATCTTCTGAATTTTCTAAATGCTCTTAAATTCTATGAATTCCTTGAATATTCAGAATGCTCTAAAATCCTGTTATATTCTGAAATCCTTGAATATTCTAAATTCCTGAAATTCTTTGAATTCTCAAAATCCCCTGAATTCCTTCAAATCTTCTGAATTCTCTAAATTCCTTGAATATTTTAAATTCCTGACATTCTTTGAATTCTCAAAATCCCCTGAACTTCAAATCTTCTGAATTCTCTGAATTCCTTCAAATCTTCTGAATTCTCTGAATTCCTTCAAATCTTCTTAATTCCTTCAAATCTTCTGAATTATCTGAACTCCTTTTATATTCTAAATTCCTGAAATTCTTTGAATTCTCCAACTCACCTGAATTCTTTCAAATCTTCTGAATTCTCTTAAATTCCTAGAATTTCCTAAATGCTCTTAAATTCTCTGAATTCCCTGTAATCCTTGGATATCCTGAATTCCTTGATATTCAGAATTCTCTAAATTCCTTGAATTTCTTGAATATCCTAAATTTCTGAGATTCTTTGAATTCTTCAAATCTTCTGAATTCCCAGAATTCATAGAATTTCTTGAATTCCTTCAGTTCTTCTGAATTCCTCTAAATTCTTTGAATTATTTTAAATCCTTGGAATTCAGGGAATTCTAAGAAATTTAAGAAATTCCACGAATTCAAGGAATTCAGATAATTCAGACCATTTAGATTGGCAATACAATATTTCCTGCGCGCTGTAGCGCGCGCATACTATTGCTAGTTGAAAATGAAATACGATGGTTTTGCGGAGTTAAATCTTTAATTGTTTTCAGTCGGATTTGAATTACATTATTCGATCTTCACTTCAATAAGTATAAGTATATACGTGGTACTCTTTCGATATAAATAATACGGCGTCGATAACATAATGATAATAAACTCTCGCTTAAAAAGTAAATCTACGTCGATATAGAACTGCGTCCTCGATAATTCGACAATTCGATAAATGATAACGATAAGTTTCCCAGTTTTCTTCCCCGTAGGGTTTTACAGAGGAGAGGCCGGCCGGTTTAGTGCCATAAGAAAAGCTCATGGGATACCATTGAATCGTGTCCGCAGCTAAATTATAAGAATTAAAATGTTTCATAGAGGTGCGTGTAAAATTCTCTACGATATGAGCCGTGCGAAAGAAACGTACTTTTCGATATTGTTATTATATTTATATAATAACCCTTGCGTAATAAGTATGAGTACAAGAAATCTCACGCATTACAGCTGGTCGTTAAAATTACAAAGTTCAGTCTGCCTTTTTGAAATACTCGAGTACACGACGACTATCTCAGTTATATTTGTACATATTTAATAATTGATGTTCGTCGTAAGGCTAATTGAAAGTCGTTCGTTCACGACTATCGTACACGAATCTTCAAAATTAATCGAAAAACTAGCTAAACGCTAAACGCAAACTATACAAAGGAAGTCGGTAAAACCGTAAAACCGGTAAGGAAAAGACGTCACAAAAACATTTTCTCCGTAGATTACAATTTTGATTTATACAGTAAAGAATATCACACTAAACACAAGTTCGCTACTGCGTTCAACCTTGTACATGTAGATTATCAAACTTTGAAAAATCAGTTAATCTCCAAACCCCCCTTCCTCTCACATTCAATTATAACGACTTACAGTAATTAATACTAAATGCGTGGTGAAATTTCTCTAATACATCTATGATGCACACCCATGCTTATTTATACTTCATTTATTTAATTAATGTAAATATGTGGTACAGTAGACTATCCTCTATTCGTTATGCATGTGTACATGTATTGTGAATATGTCTGTCAACTGCTTAAAAACAAAGGCCATGTAACAATTACCCGATCTCTACTTTACCGACATTTTTTCCCAACAACTCACGTCCACATCGACTGAAATTTCGAGTTTAAAACTTCAAAAATTCTCTCAATTTTCACTGATTTTTCCCTGACAGTTAAATAGTTTTTTTAAATTTTTTCAAGAAAAAATTTTTAAACTTACAAAAAACATTTATTTTAAGAATGCTTTGTGCAATTGAATTTTTTTTAACATCGCTTCCTACCAATTCTTGAAGAATGGTTGAATTTTAATGTAGCATGGCTTACTTTTTCGGGTAAACATTCTCTACACTCTACTATTTCCAATTTTGAAAGTAAATGCTTCTATTGCTAAAATTATTTAAAAATTTTTTTAAATTATTTACTTATTTTCAAAATTATAAACAGTGGAGTTATAGGAAATGTTTTCCGAGAAAAAATAAGCCAGGCTTGATTAAAATTCAACTATTTTTTTCAAATTGATAAGAAGCGACAGAAGAAAAAATTCAAATACAAAAAATATTGTTAAAATAATTCTTTTTCGTAACTTTAAAACTTTTTTCATGAAAAATAATGTTTTATCTTTCGTACGAACTGACATAATATTATTTCAATTCTTAAAAGCATAGAAAACTTTCGTTTCAGATACTTGATTTTTTCCACGACTTCTGACTTCTTTATCTTAAGTAGACTTTCAACAAAACAGATGAATCTTCTACAAAATAATTAAATTTTAAACATAATAGTTGAATTTTGAACCAAATAGTTGAAATTTCAACAACAAAATTAATTTGTAACCAAACAGTTGCATTTGCAACCAACTAGTTGAACTTTAAAGCAAAAGAGACGGTTTTTCAACAAGATAGTTAAGTTGAACTTTAAACCTGAAAAGACGAATTTTTAACCAAATGATTAAATTTAAAAAAAAATTAAACTACAATTAAAAATAGTTGGATTTTGAACCAAATAGTTAGATTTTCAAAACAAAAAGACCAATTTTTTAGTGGACAGTTAAATTTTTAACAAAAAGGTGAATTTTCAACGAAAAATGTAATAGTTAATATTTCAACTAAAAAACAACCAATTTTCAACAAAATAGTTAAATGTTCAACCAAAGATTTGGATTTTCAATAAAATAGTTGGATTTTTATTTCAACATAAATCTTTTTTTATTTTCAACAAAATAGTTATGAATTTTCATCAAAAATAATAAATCTTCAACTCGAAATTAATTTTCTGTTAAAAAAATTAAATTTCTACCAAAAAGAAAGAAAAATGATTTTTTAGCATAGTGGTTCAACCTTGAACCAAGAAGTTCAATTTTCAATCAAAAAAGATTAATTTTCAACGAATAATGTTATTGTAGATATTTCAAATAATAGTTGAATCCGCAACCAAAAAAGATTAATTTTCAGCCAAACAGTTACATTTTTATAAAAAAAAATATTAAACTTCCACCAACAAAATATGAATTTTCAAAAACAAAGTTAATTTTCTACCAAAATAGTTGAATTTTTAACCCAAAGACGAATTTTCAACAAAATAGTTGACTTTTCAACAAAACAGTTAAATTTTCAAACCAAAAGGATGACTTCTTGAAAATATTGTTGAATTTTTAACACAGAATCTTTTATAAACTAAATAAAACAATTTTAAATAAAAATTTCAAAATTTATTATTCTTCACAGTTATTTATATCACCTCTCAATTCCCTCACTTTTGCAAGATTTTACTCAAAATCTTAAACTTTTCCTTGACTTTCCCTGACCAATAAAATTCCCTGACTTTTTTCTGATTTCTAGGTTTTCCCTGACCTAAATCCCTGTCCTAAATATCTGGAAATACAAAAAAACTTCCGAAAATTCTCCACGAATATTTTTTTGCTATTCCAAAAATTTCAATTCGCATGGACGTAAGATGTTGCGAAAAAATATCGGTAAAGTAGGAAACGGATAAGTGTTATATGGCCCTAATCATCCTCTCTTCTGTTTTTTTTTAATTTTTATCGAGATCTGTAGTCTTCTTCGGGCTTGACATTTCGTCCAATTCCCGAAAATTGATAAACTAACGTGTTTTTATGAAGTCACGAAGACATGAAGATGAAAATTTATTTACAAATGTTAATAAAAGACTCGATCTGGATTAAAAAGTACTTGTGCAACTAATATAAAAATAGCGTGCACACAGTTAGGCTGCCTGTTATAATAAATACATAATTTGTTCCCCATAAGAATCAGAGATTGTCACACCGTGTAAAGTTTTACTGAATACTGAGACAGTAGAAATATATTTCAAAATTCACAAATGTAGCTGCATTATCTCAAGACCCTCTTTTCCCTTTTACAAAAATAAAGAAATAAGTGTCAACTCATTCTTTCAATATTTTTCGAGACTCCAAGCTATTTTTCTCTGGCATCTCCTCAGTTTTGATTTATTTTTTTCCTTCCCAAATTTCAGGCAGCCGTTTTAACGACAAAAATTGGGAAATGAAAAAGTTAGCTCAAAGAATGAAAAATTTAATCAAAAAAATTCCCAATTGAATGAACCTTTAAAATATCACCCGAACTTCCTTTAGAATTTCGTCAAACATAATATACAATCTTAATTTCTATGGAAGGTTGCACATAAATTAAAATATGTACCTCAATAAACATATATAAATTTCATAAAAAATGATAAATTCGTTAAAAAATTAAAATTTTAAAAAATACAAAACATTTGACCTTTCAAAACCAATCTTTAGTTTAAAAACTGTATGCAACGAACAAACAATGTGGTAAAACGTTTAGGTCATCAGAGATAAATATTCTCTAAAATAATCTTGGAATATCAGCAAAATTACGCCGCTTAGAAGTCAGATACCACTATGATAAATGAAAAAAAAATAATACTTTAGACTTTCAACCCTGCATAATTATTAATTGAATCGACTCCCGTTTTAATCAATTTGTTGATTGATAAAATCGACGAAGCATCAAGTGAAACGATATTTCAACTTGCAATTTTTTCACGACCAAAGTGACATTTTCGTCCATGAAGTATTTATACATGTATGGTGTATGTATCGGAAAGAACGCGTATTTTTATAATACAATGGAAAAAGGAGAGAGAGTGCGATCAAAATGGAGAAGCGTGTTTGTGAAACCGCATGATTCTTAATCTGCTAAAGCGATTTTCTTGAGCCTCCATTTCGTCTACTGTACAAGTGCTAAGCAGTCTCTTTGTAGAAAATTATAAACGCAGTTTACAAAATGCATGGGGGAAAAGAAGCACATATCAAAATTTCGAACAATCGATACCCAAAAAACTCGATAATTATCCCAATCCCATCTTTTGAGATATTTTCTTCGCGTGCCCAAAGTCTATCTCAAATTTTACAAATTTGAGATTCTAAATTCTAAATGGGAAACGTTTTTTGTGCAGGATATTTTAACGAGATTTTGTCCTGTATTTCATATATACTCGGTCAATTGTCGGTTTCATTTTCCCCGCAATGCGATTATACTTTTAAAGTTAAGCACTGCCGAGGAAAATGATTTCATTTCTATATTGAGTCAAGATTTGCATTTACTGCTCTAATTCATCGCACGAATAAAATCGAGACTTTGATTCGTGAATAACATTTTCTCGAGGCGTGAATCGCTGGCTCTTATTCCTATCGGCCGATCCACGACTCGTCCTCACATCTGTTTCAGGACGAGTCCGTACGAAGTCTGACCCTTGTGCCCCCCCCCCCCCCACACGTGGGGACGGCAGGAAATACCCCACCACCAGCGCACTGTTACACCTCTATTATTTTTTTTTACCACAAGGGCCAGACCGTACGTACGATCTCGTCCTGAAGCAGGCGTGAGGACGAGTCGTGGACTGCCCATTCCAATCTTATCGATATATGGCGCGATTTAACTTTCTGTGAGAACATCGCCCTGGAACACGGTGGGTCGTCATCTACTATGTTTAAAATTTAAATACCAGGGCACACATTGAACCCCACATACCCCACGAGGAGCCAATCCCAATCCACATTCATCTTTTTGTCCAAAATTTACTCCCGAAAATTTGTACATTGAAGAGTAAATTGTGAAGACTTTTTATTTCTGTAAATGAAGCGATCTTAAAACTGATAAAATGGAAATGATCACTTTCCCCAGGATATAATATAATAATATAATATAAAATGAATGTTTTGTTGTGATTGGCAAACCGTAAAACGAGAACTACGTGCTAGGTGCGACGATATATTAAGTTACT
Organism: Andricus curvator; assembly: GCA_932195095.1. NCBI lineage: Eukaryota > Metazoa > Arthropoda > Insecta > Hymenoptera > Cynipidae > Andricus > Andricus curvator. The sequence continues at coordinate 206,160 of CAKNYM010053139.1, read as the reverse complement.
TAAACGATTCCATCGAATACATTCTTTCCTAGTTTGGATCCCTCTAGACATTTGTCAACTATCATAATAATATTAATAATGAAATAGAACAAGGGTATAATCTCTGCAATAGCTTTCAATACCAACGATAAACATTATCACTCTTCTCGCGATATTATTATCTCCTCATTATTAATCTTATTATCATCATTACATCAATTTTACGTATTTTCATAAAGGCCATGTAATAGTCACCCGATTCCTGCCTTAACGACATTTTTTCGTAACACGGTCCACACGAATTGAGATATCGAGTTACAGTGAATTTTACTTAATTTCCAAAATTTTCAACTCGATACCTCATGTCGTGTAGACGTGAGTTGTTGCGATAAAAATTTCGGTAAAGTGGGAATCAGGTAAGTAATACATGGCCTTAATTTCGCCAGTGACTTTTCCCAGTTTCTCTTCGAACAATTTTCTCAGCTAGACTGCGATTCTGCAAGTGATGTGAATTTTTCTGGAAATCCACGACTCGTCCGCACACCACTTCAGGACGATGTCACACGGGCAGTCTAGTCCTTCTGGACACCCCGTGGTGACGACATGCATTCCCCCACCACCAGCGCACTGTTCCACCTTTGGTCTTTTTCTTACGAAGTAATAATTAAGCCAACTTTAAATTTTTAATTTGATTGATCTTTAATGAAATTTAAAGAGAAATAATGGGCAAAAACTATTATAACATTGCGCTGGCGATGGTGAACTGCCTTTGGTCACCCCGGGGGTGTACAAGGATCAGACTACGTACGATCTTATCCTAAAGCAGGTATGAGGACGAGTCGTGGATCGCCCCACATCCACAACAAACGCACTCACACTTTATCCAGTTATGCAAAGAGCATAGTGCCGTAAGAGTGATGCTCCGAGGGATCACTATCCTCTGCCACACCCACAGCCTCAAAAGTTTATACAATATAATATATGTATATATATTTATATATATATTTATACTTTATATATAATATAGCAATAAACTATATCTACTCGTGTATTTCCGTGTTTATATATTTGTATATATAATATTTATAATCCGCCGATGCGCAGTTTCACCTCGTTTTTCGCACTTGGAGTGCAAGACGATAAAAATTCGGTAGTAGTACCGTTTCGTTAAATATTAATTTAGAATTGTGCTGTAAAGTTTAGAGCCATCAGTGCGACTACAGCTGCAAATTTGGTAGGACGAGTCGCCCTGAAAAAAAAATCGCAAGATGTCCCTGGAATCATATTTAAAATCTTCGTTTCTGCAGGTGGATGAGATTTTTAAAATCTCCGAATCAGTCGAGCTTTGTAGATGCCGCAAGATGAGGTTTCCAATCGCTTTCCATACTTGAGCGGAACAAATAGCATGGGCGCTTTTCTTATGAGTTATCAATCACTTTGCAAGACTCAGCGGCTGCTTGGGCCGCAGGTCCGGGGTCTTAAAGAAGACGGCGGTTTCTAGAGCGTGTTATACCCAGGAGTCACCTGCTGACACGGCTGTTGAATTCGGGGGGACGTTAACGGTGGCAGCAGGAGTTTCCTGACCGCTCACGACGCCCACGCCCACACCATCCCCGATCCATTGCGAGCCAGTGCCTCCGATACCGACACCGACACCCTGCACAGCTCCGACCGGGCCCTGCACTTGGCCCTGGCCCACCCCCAGCTCATACTGCCGTTTCTTTTTCTTCTCCAAGTTAACTTGCGCGTACAGCGGCTCACCGGGTTTCGGTTGCTGCAACACACAGGTCAACATTAGTACTGTGCAAATGACACCGTGAACGTGGGGGTGGGGTGGACGGGTATTAAGATTATCCGAGGACCGCCAGTCTCGATTAAAATACTTGGTACGTTTTATAAGGTCTACAAATTAATTCAGTGCCTTTACTTTGACGTCTTGTAACCCTTGGTCAAACTTGAATTTTTTTCCCGCCCTAAGGTAGTTTTAAAGGCCGAACCTTATGCTTTGAAATACAATATAATAGGTGGCGGCCCTGCGGACTTGACCTCAAAAATCATTAGTCAATACAATGGCGTCCAACAAGGAGCATTTGAGACACTGCATGCTTTTTCCATTCCAATTGAAAAATCATTATTGTGAAATCTCTGGAACCACTTTTTACATGTTTTAGGTGTCGCCGCACCTTCTCCTAAGGCTGAGCAAACAATTTCGGTCGCCTCAGCTGAATTTTTTTCAATTGGAATGCAAAGAAACTGCAGTGTCTCAAATATTCCTTGTCGGACGCCATTGTACATATTGACCAATGATTTTTGAGGTTAAGTCCGCAGGGCCGCCACCTATTATATTGTGATTTAAAGCTTAAGATTCGCCCTTTCAAACTACCTTGGAGCCGGAAAAAAATAAAGTTTGACCAAGAGTTGCATGACATCAAAGTAAAGGCACCCAATTAATTTGTAGACCTAATAGGATATTATATATTGGAACAGTTTTTTTAAGATTCTTGGATTAATTATTCATTACATAGTCTAATAACGAAATTCTTAGAAATTATAAGATTTTAACGGCAGGAAACAAACGAAAAAATTTGGACAAGCACACGTGATACAAATACCTCCATTAGGGTGCCCAACAAAAATTTGAATTTTCCAAACGCTACCCCAGAAATTTCTTCCCTTTGGTCTGCCTTGGTGTAAATTGGTATAAATTAGTGTTTTAAAAAATTGTTTACAGGTTCCACTACGCCGTTTTACGTCTCAAATGAATTTTCTTAGTTTTCGATTTTTTTAAATAACAATTAAAGGCTACAAAATTCTTTTGCTTAGAATAAACATCTTTAAACTATAAAAAATGTGTATGACCGAATTTTTTTTTTTTCATAAAACTTAGGACTTATTCCTCAAAAAAAAATACTTCTTAGGGGTGAAAGAATTTTTTAACCTTAAATTTGTATTTAAAAAAATCGAAAACTAAAAAAAATTAATTTCCAGACCTAAAACAGCCTAGCGGAATTTCTAAGCAATTTTTTAAAAATAAAAGAAAATGTATGGCAGCATATTTTCACCAAAAGAAAGAAATTTAGATGGTAGCTTTAGGAAAATTAAAAAATTCAAATTTTTATTAGGCACCCTAACCTCTATTCAAAATTAAAACACAAATTTAAAAAAGGGAAGAAAAAGAAGGCGACATCCAAATCCTTTTCCTTCTTTCTTTCTCTCGTTTTTATTTATTTGTACCTTTTTTAACCTTCAAACAAAAATATTCATTTTATATTTGAATTTTTATTTTGTATAGAGGTATTTGCATGCGTGGTTGTCCAACTTTTATCGTTTGATTCTTGGAGTTAACATTTTTAAATTTCTAACAATTTCGCAGAATTTTTGACATTAAAGAGGAATTTCAATTTTGATTTAATTAAAATGTAATTTTTAATTATTAATTATTAGATATTTCAAGGTGGTGGCTAGACCAGGAAACAACAGTAAATTTATGGTTTGAACCGAAATTTAAAAAATATTTAGTATTTAGTAAAAGTAAAATTTATAACAATTTCAAGTATGAAATCATTTAGTTTACAATTCCTAATTCTAAAATAATTTCATTTTATATTTTGAATTTCTCATTCTTAATTCCTGATTTTTCATTTTAAAATAATCAAATTCTAAAATATAGTTTTGAAGGCTTCAACAATTAAAAAAAAAAGCGTTTGAAATTCAAAAATTTTTACAGTAAATTGAATAATAATGGACTGTAGAAAATTTCAAGAATGAACAATTCTAAATCTGTTTAAAATTAAACGATTTTTAAAATTAGTTTATAATTTTAAATAAATAAAAAAAAATTTTTCTTAAATTTAAATACATTTCTTTTTTTTATTTTCAGGTGGAAACCTGATTTTTTTAATGCTGAAATTCAATGTGAATTAGGATTTTTAAGATTCAACTTTAATGATATGTTATTAAATAAAGTTTCTAAGGAAATTAATTTAATAATAATAAAGGTGTTACGAACACGAAGAAAAAGCTTTCGGGGAAAAATATCTAATTATACTTTTAAAAACTGCAATATTATTCCTCGTGGTCTCGTTTAAAAGAGAAAAGATTATTTCTCCTGGAAAAATTTAAAACATAAAAAATTTTTTATTAAACAAATTTTGTTTGCCATGAGCTTTTTTTATTCTTACCAATTTTTTTTTCAACTATACGATTTCCATTAATGATAGCTTATTTTCTCCTGACAAAGATTCTGTATAACTTAAACTCATTCAATTTTTCGAAATAAATTTTTAACTTACTCAAATCATTAAAGGAAAATTTTTAAGCAAAAAATTGTATAAACAAACAAGTATATTTGATAAAAATGTATTTATTAATGAAAATTAAATGAGGTGAAGTGGTAGAAAATCTTTTTCCCGGGAAAGATAAGCTATCATTCATTAAAATCGTATCATTTTCAAAAATTTGGTAAGAACCGATAAGAAAAAAAGTTCGATGGAAAACAAATTTTGTAATGGCCTTGGCTGGGTTCACCGAAATTACGTGAACGTAGAACGAATATTTTCGGCATCCCCAGACACTTAGGTTTTAAATCATTTTTTTTATGTTTCAAATTTTTTTGTGAAACTTAATTTGTTCTTTAAACGAGATAAGTAGAAAACCCCTGTATTTTTTGTGTCCATAATACCTTAAAATTGTAGTGGAAGCCGCTTTAGAATTAATTGCAATTTTTTAAAAGTTGTGTTTAAAGTATATTAAATTACACTATAGTAATTTATATCAATTATTACATATTATATCAGCCTTACGGATTTTTAATCTTATTAAATGTACCAAGATACTGGAATCGAGACCAATGATCTGAGCTGCGTTACTCGCCTAACCATACCAAATATAATTAAAATATGAAAAAAATAATAATTCCTTCGCATAAGTGATGAGAATGTAAAAAACTGATTAAAAAATATTCGCAATTACAAGGATCGTATGCTAAACTTATGTGATACACTTTTTGCGAAACAATACAAATTAATTCAAAGTGCTTGAAAATCTCCTGAAAAGCGTGTCGATATAAAAGATAGACAGGCTATTAGATTAAATGATATGTTAATCTTTATTAAATCAACTGTAAATCCTCCACTGTACATGTCTTCAATTATTTTACATTAAACATACCTAATTCGCTATAACCCTGCAAGACGAACCATAAAAGCATAATTTATAAAAAATAAAATAAAAAACATCTTAAAGAAAATGATACGAGCAGAAAAATTCGAAGTATGAAAGTAAAAAGGTGTGTAAATTACATACACAGACGAATATAAACGTAAGCATTTTGCTAAACAGTTATTAGAAAAAAAAATTTACAAATTATAGTATAAGTATATAATCTTTTTCACAATTAGCTGTCTTCGATACTTTTCATTATTTATTGCCACTTTGAAGAAAATAAATTCACATTCTCGTAATAAGTGTCATTAAACGTATAAATACATAATAAATAATTGACATAATACTTATAATATACCCAACAAAGGAAGAAGACGTTTGTTTAGTTTTATAAAAGATCCAAACACCAGTCAATGCATTACCATTATTACTATTTGGCACAATACAATAAAAAAGATTGTTATTTTTTGTTAGACTTATTGATCTTGAAAATGTAAGGAATAAAATATCCTTATTCATTGAGTATTTTTTCAAAAGAAAATACCTTTTGAACTTTATAGAGAGTAAATTGAAAGTTTCTTTCCAATATCCTTATCAATCACAAATTAATAATATTCTCATACGGTTATATTCTATACTCTTGAGTATTTACTTTCAAGTAATTTGGCACAGTGCAACTTTCATACAAATGCTGCGTTTGGTCCAAAATCAATTTACTACTTTATATTTGTTAGTAATAAAACAATATTTAAAAAATAAGAGGTTTTATCAAAAAATGTTACTTTTTAAGAAATAGAAAACAAGATTATATAAAAAAACAGCTATGATTGGCACAGCAAATATTTACAAAAATGTAAAGATTTTAATCCACCTATTTAGTGAATAAAACGTGCAAAACTTTTTTAATATCGATTAGTAAAAAATGCCCTTAAAAGAAATGGCAGATTTCTGGCACTTGTGCAGATATTTGAATAAAATACTATGGAAATCAGTTTTGAATCAAACTGTTTTTGGGTGATTGCCAAAAAGTTAACCACTTTAAGTCCCATTCATTTAGTCATTTGAACGACTTCGTGAAAAATTGCTAAATAAAGTCAATAATTCTTTTTTAATATTTAAGATTCGCAGGTACCACTTATATTTAAAAAATGTAATAGTTAACATTTTAACCAGGAAAAGATTTACATTTTTATTAAAAAAACAGTTGAATTGAACTAAAAAAGACAAATTTTTAACAAAATAGTTGAATCCTCAACCAAAACAAATTCATTTTCAAACCAAAAAGTTTCATTTCTAACAAAAAATGACGAATTTTCGACAAGAGTTGAAATTTTAACCAAGAAAGATTTTTCAGTCAATAAAGACCAAAAATTTCATCCAAAATGTTGAATTTCTAAGACAAAAAGAAGAGCTTTCTACAAAACAGTTAAATTGTCAACCAAGAAGATTAATTTTCTATCAAATAGTTGAAATTTTCAACCAGAAAATATAAATTTTCAACGATCAAGTTAATTTTTAACCAAAAATGTAATAGTTGATATTTCAATCAAAAAAGATTTGAATTTAAAATCAAAAACAGTTGAACTTAACCAATAATGTCGAATTTTCAACAAAAGACTTGAATCCTCAACTAAACCAGATTATTTTTCAACCAAACAGTTGTATTGTCAACTAAAAAAATTGATTTTTTAACAAAAAAGAATTTTTAACCAATTACATACATTTTCAACAAAATAGTTAAATTTTCAACCACAGGGATTAGTTTTCTACCACAAAGACGAATTTTTAACAAAATACATGAATATGTGGTTTTTGTTGCTGATCTTTTCAGAAATAACATAAATAATGATACTGAATTTCTCAAGAAAACAAAAAAAAAATAAAGTAAAAATAAACATTATTGAAATTTCAACACCTGAACCCCTTTATTCTATAGTATTTTAAAACGAAAAGAAATTATTGAAAATAATAAATATTGTGTTTAACGTTTTCGGACATAAATGTAATTCGCTTTGTTTATCAATTTTATTTTTTAAGTTTTTTAACATATTCAAGGCGAAGTTTCCATTTTCATTGACACCAACAAGTTGCAGAAGGCTTCTAAAATTTATATTTAAAATTATTTCTTTAAATTTTGCAGAAAAAAATTCTCATTTTTATGCAGTGAAAAATTATGATTTTTATATGTGAATTTTTAAAAAAAAATTTATCAATTATTTTCAACAAATTGTAGAAATATTTTATAAATGAAAAATTTCAAATAAATGTGAATTCAACAGCAGGTTTTAATAAAGACATTTATTGAAAAATATATCTTAAAAATTCTTATTTCTTTACTTGAATCTTTTACATATGTGTATAAAAACACGAAAAATAATCATCAATTAACAAAAAGTAATAAATAATGAAGGTGTCTCAACTCGCCCCAGAGCACGGAACAAGATGAAGCATGTGTAGAATTTATTTAAAAAATATAATTTTCGTTTTTTTATCGCAATTACCATTTTTGGAACACTTTGTCTTTCATGATAAAACCACTTACATTTTAAAAAACTACAATAGATTGGAAATATTTCGCTGAAAATTACTATGCAAATCTCGCCCCGGTCTCCCCTGCAATCATTGATTTCTTAGTTTTATATTTCCATACTCTCTTGGGTTACCTTAAATAAAAAAATATATTTAAGACGGTTTAGAGATTTTTTTCTCGAAAACCTCATTGCTTAAAATGGTCAACTTTTAGGCAATCACCCTTTTATTCCTCCTTGATTCTCATGCTTTGTTTAAAAAAAGCCTACCGTAATAGTAGATAGGCTGGGGCGCTTCTGGGCATAGATTCCTGTTACCGACATGTTACCGACCCTTCTATAAGAGTCAGAGTTGATAAATCATCGGTATTATTTTTTTTAGTGGCAGCAAAGGTACGTTGTTTCTCACTTGTTTCTAAATTTCTACCTTTGCAAGTTGGTGGAAATCTCATCGCATCCTCCTCCTCCTCCTACTGCTCTACTCTTTCTCCTCCTCCTCCAACTGCACTACATAAACTCACGTTTCATGAATCGTGCTGTTTTAGTAAGAAGATGATCAGTTGGAGGAGGAGGAGGTGGATACGACAAGAGAGATCTCTCTCATCGCATCCATCTCCTCCTCCTCCTACTCCTCCTACTCCTCCAACTGCTCTACATAAATTCAGCTTTCATGAATGAACAGCCATTCGTGCTGTTTCAGTAAGAAGATGAGCAGTTGGAGGAGGAGGAGGATGCGATAAGAGAGATCTCTCTCATCGCATCCCCCAAATCCTCCTCCTCCACCACCTCTTCCTCTTCCTCCTCAAAATGCTCTACATAAACTCAGCGCCATTCGTGCTGTTTCAGTAACAAGATGAGCAGTTGGAGGAGGAGGAGGATGCGACAAGAGAGATCTCTCTCATCGCATCCATCTCCTCCTCCTACTCCTCCAAATGCTCTACATAAATTCAGCTTTCATGAATGAACAGCCATTCGTGCTGTTTCAGTAAGAAGATGAGCAGTTGGAGGAGGAGGAGGAGGAGGAGGATGCGCTAAGAGAGATCTCTCTCATCGCATTCCCCTCCTCCTCCACGTCTTCCTCCTCCAACTACTCTACATTAATTCAGCTTTCATGAAAGAATAGCCATTCGTGCTGTGTCAGTAAGAAGATGAGCAGTTAGAGGAGGAGGATGCGATAAGAGAGATCTCTCTCATCGCATCCATCTCCTCCTCCTCATTCAACTGCTCTACATAAATTCAGCTTTCATGAATGAATAGCTATTCGTGCTCTTTCAGTAAGAAGATGAGCAGTTGGAGGAGGATGCGATAAGAGAGATCTCTCTCATCGCATCATCCTCCTCCACCACCTCTTTCTCTTCCTCCTCCAACTGCTCTACACAAACTCAGCTTTCATGAATGAACATCCATTCGTGCTGTTTCAGTAACAAGATGAGCAGTTTGAGGAGGAGGAGGAGGAGGATGCGATAAGAGAGATTTCCACCAAATTACAAAGGTACAAATTTAAAAACAAGTAGCAACAACATACCTTTGCTGCAACTTAAAAAATAATACTGATGAAGTCATCATGTCGGACTCTTCTAGAAGGGTCGGTAAAATGTTGGTAACAGGAATCTATGTCCACAAGCGTCCCAGCCTATCTACTCATAATAAAAGTATTGCGCTCGGTAAAATATTGCATTTCTAAGAAGACCCGAAGTTCTCATTAATATGTTCTCAAAACTTGACGTCTGCAATTTTATAGGCCACTTAGATTGAACTTTCAATATGAATTGCCTGAAACTTTAGGCCATCTAGAGTTTTACCATTAGGTTTGCTTTTCTGATAGTGAATTGGAAGTAGTGTTAGGTTACCAATTGAAATTCGAACACTCTTAGTAATCTCCTAATGAATCAAGTCATAAAAAGTCTAGTGCATGCTGCATTATACATGATTCGATTTAGTGCCCTGTCAAGTTACAAATGACAGTCTAATTTTTGTAATTGACTTAGTTTATACACTTTCATAATCATAACATGTAACTATCACGTATACATACAAATTACAAACGTCTTTTTAGCTCTGAAGTATCCTACTTGTATTTCTCTATATACTTTGAGTAACCGGGTCACAACTTTTACGATAGAATATAAACAAATAATATACTGTATTGTAATATTGTAATACTCTCGTGTAAATACCTTATAAAAAATTTATTCCTCTATGCATTACTTTATCTAGGTGTTAATAAGACAGTGAAAAAAAAGGAAAGTTATTTTAGTTTAAAACGCATTCCCATTTAGTGTATGAGTGATTAACAGGTTGGCCGCAAAACTTCATTTTCAACATACCCTGACTTTTTCCTGACTAAAAGTAACTAATTTGTATTAATAATGTAAATAATGTTCTTTTAAACCAAAATGAATTCAAAAGAACTCGATGAAATTCATAAAGTTCATGGTTTACTTTTAAAAAGTTCCAGTGAATTGAAAACAATTAAAAAATATAAAAAATTTAAGGTCATTCAAAACAATTGGATAAAATGAATAAGAAATGAAGGTGAGTTTAAAAGACGTCAGGATGAATTAAACAAAAACTAAAAATTATCCTCAATACTTGTAAATAAATTCTATGAAATTCATCAAAATTAATTTAATTAAAACCCCATTATAATTTTTTAAATCTCTTAAAATCATTCAAATCCTTAGAAACTCCTTGAGGATTTTTTAAATCTCTTGAAAATGCCTTGGAATCTTTAAAAATATACTAAACTCTTTCAAATCCTTTGAAAACCCATTGAATTACTCAAAGAAATTGAAAATTCCTTGGAATATTTAAAAATATCCTCAAATCTTTAAAATTCTTTAAAGTCTTTGGAAAACCTTGAAATATTTAAAAATCTTTGAAATCCTACGAAATCTCTCAATTCGTGTGAATGAGTTCTATAAAATCCATGAAAATTAAATTCATTAAAAATCCATTAAAAATGTTTTTAATCGCTTAAAATCATTCAAATTTTTAGAAATTCCTTGAAAAGTTTTTTAATCTCTTGAAAATGTCTTGGAATCTTTTAAAATATCCTAAAATATTTTAAATTCATTGAAATTCCATTAAATTACTGAAATAAATTGAAAATTCCTTGGAATTTTTTAAATAACCCTACGAAATTCCAAACCTTTTAAAATCTTTTAAAATCCCTTGTAATTAATTAAAGCTCTTGAACATTTCTTGGCATTTTTAAAACAAGCCTAACTTCATTAAATTTCTTTGAAATTACTTCAAATTATTGAAATCAATTGAAAATTCCTTAAAATATTTTAAACTATTGTAAAATCTTTAAATTCTTTGGAAATACATTGAAATATCCGATAATCTTTGAAATCCTATGAAATTTCTCGTGAAACAATTCTATGAAATCCATTCAAATAATCTAGAATCTGATATTTCCTGAAATCCTGGAAAATAATGAAAATACCTCCAGATCTTTTAAAATCCCTTAAAATCATTCAAATCCTTCGAAATTCCTTGAAAATTTGTTAATCTCTTGAAAATGCTTTGAAATATTTGTAGATACCCTAAAATCTTTTCAATCCTTTGGAATCCCTTCAAATGATTGAAATCTATTGCAAATTCCTTGAAACTTTTTAAAATACCCTAAAATATTTCAAATCCTTTGAAATCATTTGAAATCCCTGGAAAATTTTTAGAGCTTTTGAAATTTCCTTAAAATTAAAAAAATACTCAATAATCATTTGAAATCTATTACAAATTTTTGGAATATTTGAAGATACCCTAAAATATTTCCAAATAATTGAAGAAAATTCAGAACTAGGTATAGACCTGAATTTAATACTGGTTAATCGATGGGCTAATTTATTCAAAGAATAGTGATTAAAGTGATATTTTTATTTTAAAAAGTGACTATAATGGCAGCCCTGATTATTCTTGAGAGTTACTTGAAGTGCTTCTTAGAGAAATTATCTGACTTGTTTCATTTTTTTTTCAAAATCCCTGACTTTTCCCTGATTTCCAGGTTTTCCCCGACCTGCGGCCATCCTGTTAAGTTATTAAATGTGTATTATTCGGACACCATGCAAATTCGATTAGTGCGATTCACACTGCTGCCATGTAAAAAGATACATAATCCCGTATTAGTAAGTCGATAGTGTGTAAATGTAAATTACAAACGCTTAGTATATCATTCGTACTGCAATAATTTTGTAAGTGTAATACTCTTTTTTTATGCCCTAAGCAAATAGTGCCTAAAAGCTGTTGGTGTTTAGTGTTTACGTTGAGAATTGCGCACAAATTCGTTTTTTTTTTAGTATCTAGTGACTTACGGGATTGGGAGGAAATACGCAAACGCCGCCAGCAGGTGGTGCGTGAGTTCCTTGTTTTGGATACTGCATATCTGACATTGCGATCTCCTCGTTTTGCTGTTAAACATAGATCGATATTTTCGGTTTCAAGATCTCGTCAATTTTATTATCAAAGCTGCTTCGATTTATCTTTAGTGAGATGAGGACCAATTTTTTAAACTCGAAGTGAGTTGTTATTCAAAATTTTACAAACTTGAATTGGTATTGAAGACGAAAATTTGGAAGATTTAGGCAATTTCGCACAATGTGGAAAGATTGTATAGTCATAAATATATAATTAGAAAACAAAAATTAAATGGCTCGGCGAGTAACAACTTCTTACATCATTGTTCTAGAATACTTTAGGTTTCAATGTTCCTCGTTAGAGTTCTTCAAAACATTACAGAACCAGATAAAAAATTATTCACAGAGATTCCCCCAAAAATAACTGTTCAATTCTGAATGCCTTTGAGAAGTTAAAATTGGCATCAATATTAATATTTAAAATTTGCTTTCATTTATAATACAGGTCATCTTATTATGCTGCTAAAAACATAAATTCCCGCCTTGAAGAACTTTAACGACATGAAAGGAATTTTAAGATGAATAACGACATCAATAGTAAAGCCTCTCTTACAGATTTTACTACTCACTATTAATGCAAAACTTGGCCCAGCACTACTTTTCAGCGCCTCAGTGCTGATGAACATATTTATTTTCAGTACATATTTAATATTTTCGATAGGGATGGACGATTCTCGAAAAAACAGAATTAATTCTCATAAATCGTTTCCCAAAATTGTAGATTCGATTTTTCCGATTAATCTATATGAATTCATCAATCTCAAATAAATGATTTTTGAATCCAATTTTTAAAAACAATACTTGTTTTGTACCGACAATAACAAATAATATATTTGTAAAACTTTTAAATTCTTTGAAATATCATGAAACCTTTTAAACCACGATATCGCTCGAAAAATTTCTACATTCCAACTAAATTTACGAAATCTTACAAAATCCCTTAGAATCTTGTACAATCCTTTCAAATTTGTTTGGAAAATCCTTCAGAATTCTTCAAAATCTAACCAAATTCCTAGAAATCTTTGAAATCCCTTGAAAATTGTTCAAAAGCTTTGGAAATGCTATGAAGTGTATTTCAATTCCTTGAAACATTTTAGACTCCCCAGAAATCTCTTAAAATCCTTCAAAACCTCTGAAAACCTTTTGAAATCTCCGAAAATCCTGAAGAACTTGGAATCCTTTACAAACTCGTGAAATCATTTTAAATGTTTGAAGTTCTTTGAAGATTCTTCGAATCATAAGAAATCCCTTGAAATATTTCCAAATTCCTCGAAATTCTTCAACATATGTTGAAAGATTTCGAGGGATTACTAAAAAAACTTTAATTTCGAAGGTAGATTTCAAGATATATCCCTTGAAACCCATCTTTGAAATCTTTAGAAATCCCTTGAAATACTTAAAAATTCAATGAAATCTCTTAAAATTCCACGTATTCCCGTAAAATCCTTTGAAATATTCGAAAATCTCACGAAATTCATAGAAAACTAATTTCTTGAAATCCATTAAAAACTTGTGAAATTCGGTCAAATCCTTTGAAATCTTTAGGAATCCCTTGAAATTCTTTAGAGCCCAATGAAATCTCTTTAAATTCCACGTAATCCCGTAAAATCCTTTGAAATATTTCAAAATCTCTCATTGAAATCCTTTAAAATCTCTTAATATTAATTGAAATCTCGTAAAACTTTGTGAACTCTTTCAAAATCTTTGAAAGTTATTCCGAATATCTTGAAATTAATCAAACTTTTCAAAATTCCTTGTTATTCCATAAAATCCTTTGAAGTCTTTCAAAGTCCCATCAAATCCTTTTAAATCAAATAATATCTTCTAAAATCCTTTAAAATCTCGTAAACTACTCTGAAATCTTTAAAAATTCTGAGCATTTTTTGGAAATCCATGGGAATCTTTCACAATCTCTTGAAATCCTTCAAAATCCTTTGAAATCTGTAGAAACCTTAGGAAATTCCTTGAAATCGTTAAAATTTTCTTGAAATCCATTAACATTTTTTTTAATTCCGTAAAATCCTTTAAAATCCTTGGAAATCCTTCCAAGTCCTCAGAGACTTCTTAAAATCCTTTAAAATCTCTCAAATTTGCTTAAACTCCCTTAAAATCCTTTAAAGTCTCTAAAAATCGCTTGAAATTTCATAAGAACTTAAGATCGAGAAAACTTTAAAATCTTTAGGAATCCCTTAAAATCGTTCGGAATCTCTTTAAATCAGAACAAAATTAAAGAATTACGGAATGTTTTCTTTTTTTTTTTTTTGGGGGGGGGGGCCAAAGGGAAATCTTAAGAATCCTTACTTGAAATCCCTTTAAAACGATTGAGCTCCCTGTAAATCCCTTGAACTTTTTTAAAAACTGTAGAAATCTCTCAAAATTCTTTAAAATTCTCTGAAATCTTTTGGAATCGCTTGAAATCTTAAAAATACATTAAAATCCCTTAGAATCCTTTAAAATCCCTGGAAATCCCTTAAAGTTTCTAAAAATCGGTTAGAATCCTTGAAATACTGTGAAATATTTCGAAATACTAAGAAATCCCTTGAAATATTTTTAATCCATTAAAGTCTTTTAAAAGCCATTAAAATTCCTCGAAAATCTTGAAATCTTTATAATATTCGGAAATCCTTTGTAATTTCATTATCTTTTGAAATCTTACGAAATCCTCTAATATAAACGCACATCGACAGAATATCAATTTACCACTTTGGTTGTCAAGGAGATTTTTTTGGTTTCATGATGCCTTCACATGAAATCGGTTTTCATAATTTAACCATTTTCTAAAGACAGTCTAATTTCTTTTCCGTGTATACTTCGGAATTTTTTGAAATATTTTTAAATTCTTTGAAATTCCGCGAGATCATCGCAATTTATTTTAAACTCTTAAAATCCATTAACATCCCTTAAAATCATTTGAAATTTTTGCAAATCTTTTGAAATCCCTTCAAATCTCCGAAATCTCATTAAGATCTCCTGAGATCCTTTGAAATTCGTGAAAATACTTCGGTATCTCTTGAAATCCTTTAAAATCCCTTGAAATCACGTAAAATCCTTTGAAATCCCCTGGCTTCTTTACAAATATTTCGAAATCTCTTGAAATCCCTTAAAATCCTTTATAATTCGCGGAAATCGTTCTTAATTCATTAAAATCCCTAAAAGTCTTCAATCTCCTTTAAAATCCTGTAAAATCCATTTAAAAATTGCGATTCTCTCTGAAATTGTACTAGGTAATGTCTTCGAACACGAAATTTTTTTTAATCTCATGAGATCCCTAAAAAGCTTTGGAAATCCCGTCAAATTCCGTATCAATTATGTCATTCTTTTAAATACATTGTATTTCTTTGAAATACCTTAAAATCCTTTGAAATCCCTTCAAATCACTCGAAATTTGTCAAAACTTTTGAAATCTCTTGAAACCTTTTGAAATCTCGTTTACAGTGAAAATATTTGATATAGTATCGATGTAATCTTACGAATACTTACAATATCGGGTCTAAAATATCAACAATCATCCTTACGTAATTAATAGACATTCCCTTAAAAGAATCGAAACAAATCAATCGATTCAGTCTATTAATCGATTCATAAATAATCAAATCGAGTAGGCCATCCCTAATTTTCAGAAGCATTTACAGAAAAGAAGTGATAACTGAATCAAAACGTGTAAAATACGCAGAATGTTCAGCGCTGAATGTTAGCCTAATCTTAGGTGGTTTACTATTGATGTCCTTATCCAATAATCTGAATTTAAGAGTGAAATTTTATTACTTTAATCAGACTTTACTTACAGACTGATAGATGGTGGGTCGTCCACCATTATTGGAATTGGCGTTACCCCGTTGAATAGTTCTGTCTTCGTACCTCGTGCTGCCTTGACTTGCCATTGGGCGATTGAGTGTGCTGCAGTCATAACTAATTTTAACATAGAATCGAATTACCCCAAAATTAAATAGGACTCTGTGCAAAAAGATAGTGTAAATCGTGTGTAAACGGAAGTGTGTAAAGAATCGTGTGTGAATCGTAAATGGAATCGTGCATAAAAATAAAGCACAGAGTCCTCAAACTAAAAAGAAAACGAACTAAAAGATGGTTGGCATTTTGAAAGAAGTTTTCAGGCCTCGGACTTACTTCTGAGATCAAACATACTGTAAATAGTGTCAAAAATTTAAAGACAAAAAAGTGTTAAAATATTATCATAAAATTTGCCAATTAACAAACTTATGTGCAGTCTGAATTTAAAAGAGTATCTATAGTCCGAAATCAAAAAGAGTGCAAAGGAAAATAAGCTTTATTTTTTGAGCAAAATTTTCAGTTTTCTAATCTAATTATTTTTAATCCATTAAAAATGAGCTTCAATGTTTCTTTGAAATATTATTCTCTAACCCAATAATTAAATCTACCTATTTTCGGTTGAAAGTTCATTCTTTTCAGTTGAAAAGTCTACTATTACATTTTTGGTTAAGAATTCATCTTTTTTAGTAAAAAATATTATTTGGTTGAATATTAAATTATTTTGTTGAAAATTTAAAAATTTCGTTGAAGTCATACTTTTTGGTTGAAAATTCCACTACTTTGTTGAAAATTCGTTCATTTGATTAAAACTCTTTTTCTTTCTTGACTCACAAATGTTTTTTTGGTTGAAAATTCAACTATTTTGTTGAACATTCATCTTTTCGGTTTGAAAATTCATCTCTTTCGGTAGAAATTGAGCCTTTTATGATTAAAATGCAACTGCCTGGTTAAAAATTAATCTGCTTCGGTTAAAAATGAACTTTTATGTTGAAAATTCAACTGTTTTGTAGAAAATTCGTATTTTTGGCTAGAAATTTCAATAATTTGGTAGAAAATTTAACTACATGGTTTAAAATTAATACATTTGTCGAAAATTCGCCTTTTTGGTAGAAACTCAGTTCCTTTTTTTTTAAACGAAACTGGTTGAAAATTAATCTATTTTAATTGAGAATTCAAGTCTTTTGTAGAAAATTCGTTTTTGTTCGTTTTTATTGAAATATCAACTATTACATTATTCGTTGAAAATTCATATTTTTAGGTAGAAAATTCAACTCCTTGCTTGAAAGTTGAGCTACTCTCTTAAATTTTTAATTTTTTTGGTTTAAGATTCATAATTTTCTAAAAATTTAACTACCTTGTTGAAAATTCAACTGATTGGTCGAAAATGAACTTTTTTGTTGAAAATACGTCTTTTTGGCTTGGAAATTCAACTACTTGGTAGAAAATACAACTATTTGGTACACAATTAAACTGTTTCGTAGAAAATTCGTTTTTTTTTATGAGAATTAATTTTTTTAACTGAAAATGTAACTATTCCATTTCTGAATGGAACTTTATGTTTTTAATTGAAAGTTGATCTTTTCTAGTGTAAAATTCAACTATTTGGTTGAAAATTGATGTATTTCGTTGAAAATTCATCTTTTTCGGTAGAAAATTAATCTTTTTTGGTTAAATCCAACTGTTTTTTATTTTAAATTAAATTATTTTTTTGTTGAAATATCAACCATTACATTTTTCGTTGAAAATTCATCTATTTAGGTTGAACATTCAACTCCTTGGTTCAAAGTTGAACTACTTTCTTGAAAGTTATTTATTTTTTCAGAATTTTAGTAGAAATTTCGTTTTGTTGTGTCAATTTTTTTTTAACTAAAATATGAACTATTTTGTTGAAAAGTAACTTCTTTGTTGAAAGGTTCATATTCTCGGTTTGAAAATGCAACTGATTTGTAGAAAATTCACCTTTTTTGTTTGAAAATTCAACAATTTGGTAAAAAACATTCAACTATTTGGTAAGAAATTAAAAGCGTGCGAAAAAGCTGAAAATATTTTTCAAGAGAAAGTAAAAAAAAATAGAGGTATTAGCGGACAATTATGAGAAAATAGTATTTTTTAGTGTCAATAGTGTGGTAAGTCCGAGGCCTGAGTTTTATAAATTGAAAGGTTAAAAGCAATAAAAACAATAAATAAAATTCACTAAATTGATTAATACCTGTTTGCATTGTTCGGCGAATTGGGTCCGGAATTTCGAGCTGCAACTGTTTTCGTGACGAAATCCTGTTCCTTCCATCCGTGCTTTTTGTACACGTCTCTCAGTTCTTGATGTTGCCACATAGTAAATAATACTTGACCTGCAAGCAATTTTATTGATTTAAACTGATGTTAGATCGAATGATTTTTGAAGAACGTACAGGGTGTCTACTAACTTTCGCCCATAAAATTCCTGGGTTTTCCTGGTTGTATTTGTATGTATTTTGATATCTTATTATATTTAAACAAAATAATAATGTTGTAATTTATGGTGTCGAGCAAAACATGAATACAATTACATTACAATAATTGCTTCAGACATTTCGGCACACGATGGTGGCCCACTTCAGTTAATTATTCTGAAAAATGTTTTCCACATGGGAAATATAATACAATTTCGATGTCTTAATTATCTGCGCAGATTTGATTAACATGATAGTTTTTTTTTATAAACATATCTTTGGTAAATTATTTTTGCTATTCTAATTGGTAAATAATTCTTAGATATACTTTGTATTGCCTTTGGTATTAACAATTAATTAATGCTTAATTGTTGAAGAGTAATTACAAGAAAAACTATTTTAAATCTTTTATGATTTGTTTAATTATATTTACATGTGTTTATAACATAATTAATGTAAAATTCACTTAGTATGAAAATAAATAATTTTTAAACAAAATTTGATATATGCAGAAGTTTTAAAGTATTATTTCACCGTTTTAAAACTTCGAAATATATCCTAAATTTCCTCGAATTTTTTCTAAAATTTTGCTTTAAAATCTTTTTCGAAATTTTAGGAAAACATGAATATTAAGAAAATATTTTAATTCTCTTGAAATCATTCAAGATTTTTAAAACGCTTCTAAATTTTTTTAGGAAATCTTCAAAGATCCACATTTTTTTTTAATTTATTGAAATATTTTGAAATTTTAAATTATTTTTAGTATTTTCAAACCGTCTGAACCTTTTTAATATCTTTTAAAATTATTCGTATTTTTCCTAATTCTTTTTTAAATTCTGCATAATCCAAAAAATTGCCGTAAAACCTTCCGGATTATTTTTTGATAATTTTGGAAATCTTTTGAAAAGTTTTGAAACATTTAAAAATATTCTCTTTAAATTAACTTTTCAAAATGAAAAACAATTTAAAATTTTCCCAGAAATCTTAAGAAAACTTTTATATTCTCTTGAAACCTTTAAAAATTCTTAAAAAGCTTCTAAACTTTTTGTTCGAAATCTTCAAACATCTACATTTTGTTTGAGATTTTTTTAAACCTTTTCAAGTTTGCAATTATTTTTTTCAACTTTTTATTATCTCTTAAACTTACTCGATTTTTTTCTCAAATTTTTTAACCTTGCAAAATTGCAATTTTTGCTTTTAAGGGCATGCTCTTCGGTGATCACGTGACCAAACCAGTCCTTGGT